>MU226017.1:1848026-1890330 GCA_018584345.1 Thuja plicata
TATATATAAAGAAGGAATCAACAGTCTATAATCTGATCTAAAAATAACACCTTCTTTCGTCAAGTAGTTCTAATTCCTGGATTTTGGAAATTCAATAATCTTCATATGTTATGATTCCTTGCAAGGAGACTCTGAGTGATGGTATCTTGACCTCAATAGGTAGTACTTCTTCTACTCCATATACCAAGGCAAATGATGTTTCCCCTATAGGCATTCTGATATTGGTTTGATAGGCCCACAAAAGTTGGATTCAACTTGAGATGCCAATCTTTTCCTGATTTACTTACTGTCCTATGCAAGATTTTCAATATGTTTTTAATGGATGCCTTAGCCTATCCATTCCCTTGAGGGTATTAGATAGAGGAATAGTGCTAGGTAATGTGAAAATTTTCATACAATTCATCGATATATTTGTTCTTGAATTGTCCCCAATTATCTATTATAATAGAGGAAGATATACCATACTTGTAGATGATGTAGTTCAGGATAAACATGGATACTTTCTTATCGATTGCTTTGATAAGAGAGACTTCTTCAAAACACTCTGTGAAGTACTCAGTGGCCATAATGATGAATTTATGTCTGCTAGATGAGGAAGGATATATTTGACCTACCAAGTCAAAGGCCCATTATTGGAATGACCAGTGTGTGATAAAAGGTAACAACTCTCTAGCGAGAGCGTGAATCAGGTTGCCATGTAGTTGGCATTTCTTGCAGGTCTTGGAAAACAAAAAAAAATCTTTATCCATAGAAGGCCAATAGAATCCTACCCTTAGGAGTTTCTTGGAAAATGAGATACCATTCACGTGAGACCCACAAATACCTTTGTGGACTTAGTTTAGCACAAGTTCAGACTCTTCACATTCTAGACACCTAAGAAGAGTATCGTCCATACCTCATATGTAAAAGTTGTTAGCTATGATCAAATAACACGAGACACTTATTTTAAGGTTTCTCTTCTCATTTATGGATAGGTCATCATGAATTATTTTTTCATGTAGGTAGGAGTATATATGGCTATTGTGTGTGTGAAATTGTGCACATGTACCTGTAGGCTATAACACACACTTGAATGAATCATTGCATGGCTAATCTATTCAAAAAAATGAAATCAAAGGAAGGACAACATATTTAGCCAAACTGACTCATTTCCTTCTAGTAGGAAGGAGTTTGAATCTTGCTCTCAGGTCATCACAAAATCCAGTGACTACACCTGTGCTAAATGAAGGATTTAGGAACTATGATGATTAAACTATATGCTATGCAAGATGCAAGTTTGTTGTAAATCAAATGCTAATTAGAATTGATTTTAGAGCACTAAATTGAAATGTATTTGATTTATTTTAAACCCAAATTCAAGTGTGCTCTAAGTTATAAATTTGAATGCTTTTCTTGAAAACAAACTAAACAACTAACAACAATGATAAATGCTTAATTGAAAAATGATAAAAGCTAGAATGCTAAAATGCTCAAATCTGCAGAATAACGATAGAAAATAAGAGTTAGGATCCTTTGTGAAGGAAAAGAGGATCTCTTTTATACAAATATCTCTCAAATTGACAGTCAAGATCGAAAGCTAAAGAGTGGACATGATTTAATTTGAAGAAGTACAATCCATGTGCGTGGAAGATGATTGGTTGAGAGGTTCAATTGACTGAACTGACTGATCAGTCATTTAGGAAACTTCTAGAATCTATTTTTAGTTAACTGAACTATTTCCAAAATGAGAAATAGAAAAGATTAAGATAACTAAACTAAACAAGATTATTTCCAATTCGAGAATCACTTAATTGAAATCAATGACATAATATGAATTTTTAATAATTTAAAAGATTCTAAATGCATTTTTGATTTAATTAATTAATTAAATTAATTTTTGATTTAAATTGACAATTTAGTAATTTATTTAATCAATATATTGGAGTATCAATTAAATAAATTGTTAGAATAACTGAGAGGGGGGGGGGGAGTGAATCAGTGGCCTCAAAAATTAATCCAAAACTTTATACCACAATTGTAAATCTCTAGTTATCTTCAGTCCTTCAAGATGTATGCCCTTAAATAATCATATCAATTAACTACTGCTCGGAGTTCACTGTTTATCCCTTTTCTTAAGATTTACTGAATAACATTTTATCCTTTCCTAGCTTTTACCGAAATGCAGTAAATAACTTACTGTATACCGATCAATCCTATTTCAGTAATGTGTAAAGAAAAACATGAAAGAAATGAATCATAAACACATTTGACACATGGATTTTTAATGTGGAAACCCCGTTAAGGGAAAAACTACTTGTGACTGGTAACCTAAAATTTTCACTCTTCTGAAGTGAGATTAGTGAAGAGCCAACCTTGTTAAAGGTTACAAACACACTATTAAGTGTGACCTTGTTAGAGGATTTATCACCAATAGTTAATCACTTGATATCTGGAATTTCACTATGCTATCTTCATGAATTAACCTTTTGATACTCCTTGGGATGTATCTCAATATATAAAGGATTTGTTTAGATCCTTCTCGGTTAAGAGACTTCTCTGATTCAATGGTTAAAAAGAAATAATATATGATCTATTCATATAAACAACTATGCTTTGCAGATGTTCAGATCTATTGTAAGCTCTAATACCTTTCTGATCAATGTATCTTTTCAATGCCTTTGTTCCACTTCTTTCTGCTCAGTGTCTGCAGAAATATTAGCTCTATTCTTCAACTTGATTTATCAATACTGTATGAAGTCTTTCTTCACCAGTTTCTCTTCAGAATCCTCTTCTCTATTCACCCCTAATTCACAATGAATTATCTTTTCTCTTTAAAGACACGATTTCACTGTTTCTAAGTCCTTGACTTTCTTGTTCTTGGCGTGATCCACAATTCTTGCCTTTCTTGCTTTAAAGATTTAATTCAATTTTATCTCATAAATTTCTCTTTGACAAATGGAATAAAACATATTTAAAAATCTCTCTTATCTCTGGCTTTTAACTTGTCGATAAAAAATGTAAACAACCAGTTAACTCCATATTTAGCTCTTTCCAGATAAGTCTTTTGTCATTTTTGAACTTTAGTTCTTTTCAGTGTTTAACTCTTTGTTAGCTCGGTCAACACTTCAGTTGTCCTTGGGCATCTTTGTCTGTTGGGGTTGTATGTCCATTGAGGTTGTCTATCCATTAGGTAACACTATGATTATGATCATCGATAATCCTTGCTTGGGTATCACTATGACTTTCCTCTCAGGTTTCTCTATCCGTCGGGGTGCACTATTCGTCAGTGTTTGTTGTCACTTAGTGCATACTGAAATTTTATGCATTACTGAAAGCATAAAATTTATCTCTTTGGTTCTTTTAAGCCTTTGACACTTTTTATATAACCAATTAGATTATACCAAGTTGACATCAATGAAAATACACTACATTAACTGATTTAATGTCTTGCATTAACTTTCAGCAACTCGGTGATCATCAACTTAACATCTTTAAACATTCAATCAGTTATAGTTCATCAATCTCTCCCTTTGGAATTGATGGAAACATGCTACATTACTACTAATACACTATGAAATATGTCAGTTGTAGTTCATCAATCTACCAAAATTATTGTTCTATAACCAATACAAATGTCTTGCTCTCGGTAAGCTCATATAGCTTAGATTTGTTTCGTGTAGAGTGATTTCTTCAATATTCAATCCATTCACTGGATAGATGTAGTAGCTTCTGATTCTATCTCTCCCTTTGACTATTCCTCTCCTTGATCATCTCTTTTTTCTTTGACAACAATATATAATACTCTTTCCCTTAAGTCATCTCTCCCTCTAGTCATCTCTCCTTTATGATACTTCTCTCCCTTTTGATAGTCATGATGGATATTTCATATGTAATCTTTCCCTTTGGATATTTGTAGGATACTCTCTCCCATCTTGATATTATTTCCCTTTGACAATAATGCAAAAGTATATCCTTCCTCCTTTTTATAATATACTCCTTGAATTTCCCTATCCATCAACAATACAATGACTTTGGTTTTTAGTGTAGATATGTACCTTTTTGTGTACTAATGTATCTTTGTAGTCCATCTCTTTTCTTGCATCATCATGAATGATCTTTTGATTAAGTGTAGGATGATGTAACCTCCTAGTTAGCTTACTGACCAATAGACAAGGGTCAGACTCCTAGTCTCTTTCTCAGGTACTCAAATGTATCTTTAGGAAATGGATTTGTAAACATATCAGCTAATTGTTCTTTGGATTGAACATATTCTAGTATCACCTCTTTCTCTTGCACTTTTTCTCTTAAGTAATGATACTTGATTGCAATATGTTTAGTCTTAGCATGCATGATAGGATTCATTGAAATGTTTATTGCACTGGTATTATCACAATAGATTATCACTGGTTCAAGAATTTTCATATTCATACCTTCTAGTAATTGTTTGATCCATGCAATGTTAGAGAAGTTTGTAGCAGAAACCACATATTCTACTTCTGCAATAGATTGTGAGATACATCCTCGCTTCTTACTAATCCATGTGACAAGTCTATCACCCATGAAGAATGCTCCTCTAGTTGTGCTCTTTCTGTCATCTAATTTTTCAGCCCAATCAACATCTGTATAGACTTAAAGCTCAAATTTGCCTTCTCTTTTATACCATAATACATAGTAATCGATGTTCTTTAGATATCTCAGAATTATTTTGACAACAGTCATGTGTGATTCTTTGGGATTAGCAGAGAATCTTGCAACTATTCCAACTGCATGTGCTATATCTGGTCTAGTATGAACAATATACATTAGTTTTCCAATCATTGATCTATACAAGGTTTGATTTACCTCATTTGATTTGTCTTCTTTTGTCAGCTTGCATCTAGTTGCCATAGGTGTTCCAACTGGCTTGGAATCTTCCATCTTGAATATCTTCAACACTTCCTTGATGTATTTGGATTGTGTGATATATATGCCTGCATCTCATTGAAGAATCTATAGACCAAGAAAGAATTTGATCTCCCCAAATATTGACATCTCAAACTCTTTTCTCATTTCATTAGCAAAGAATTTACATAACATATCATTACCCCCAAATATGATGCCATCAACAAATATTTCAGCAATCAGAATATTATCATCAAAATATTTTTTTAAGTACATATTGCTATTTTCACTTGTTCTTACAAATCCAATGCTTATGAGATAGGAGTGAAGTCTTTCATACCAGGCTCTAGGTGCTTCTTTCAATCCATACAAGGCTTTGTGTAGTCTACAAACCATGTTTCTCTTGTTAGGATCAACAAACCCTTCTAGTTGTTCAGTGTATACCTCTTCTTCTAGTATTCCATTTAGGAATTCAGATTTGACATCCATTTGGTATACCTTGAATCCTTTTAATGCAGCATAAGAGAGTAAAAGTCTTACTCCTTCTAGTCTAGAAATTGGTGAAAATGTTTCTCCATAGTCAATACCTTCTTCTTGTGCATACCCCTTGCATACTAATCTTGATTTGTTCCTTGTGACTTCTCTATTCTCATTCAACTTGTTTTTGAATATCCATTTGGTACCTGTTGCCCCACTTTTGGTCCACATACCTTTCGAAAAAAAGTGAGTGTTTAATGTATAGTGGTGGATAAAGAGCTTCTTGTTAGTCCTGAGTCTAAGTCTAGAAATCTTTCCCTTAAGCTAGGGAGCCTTTATCAGATTTTTACCAATGGCCTTCTCTTTTGTAGCCAGAGGGAATGGGTATCTGAGTTCATGTATTATTTGGGTAGGTTAAGTTCCCCATCTGGTAAAGGCTATGGTTCAAAGATTTCTAACATTGGTATTACACACAATGGAAGTATGTAGCCATAATTCTTCATTTAGCAGCTTGGCGGAGAATCGGGCTCGAGCTTCTCCACTGGCGGAAAAGTATCAACAGTGTACATCTTTCACTAACAACTAATAGGTGATGTCTCAGCTAGAAGTATAGTGCTAAAATGGATCATTTAGGCTTAAGAAGGCCTACTATGTCTGGATTATACCTCTACAAGCCAAAAGGAACGATTAAATAGAAATAAATTGTGGAAATAAGCCAAAGGAAAAAAAGCAGAAAATGGCCTCTCCCCTACTCTTACAGGTTGGTTTCGACCCACAGGGTATGTTTTCTGCCAAATAATCTAAATAAAGTGATTTTGAAGAATAACCTATCTCATAAAGTATTTGAGATATCAAGAAAGTAGATGAAGTCGACACATGCCATTTTGGCACCCTGATAGACTAAATTTTTCCTTTGGTGGACTTCTAAACCGAGAGCACTCCAAAAGCACTTCTCCACCAAAGGAGAAGTGGAAAAGTAATTTTCCGCTACCTCAAAAAAGTTACCATTACAGTTACTAAAAGTGAAAAGACATTTCTTAACAGCCCGTAAAAGCAAGGTAATTAATTCAAATAAAGCCATTTTACTTCATAACGAGTTTTTTCATTAACGTTGGGGTATTTTCATTTGTGTGGCATGAGAAGTCGGCCATTAAAAATAAGAATTAAAAAGTTATAAAATTAGTTGAGAGTTGCAAATGAGAATCACCATTTGCTCGCCAAATTGCTTTGAATTTGAAGTCTCATATTTTAGCTATCCCTTACTCCCGCATCCATAAAAGATATTTCCAGTTTCCAAATACAAATCATTAGAAGCATGGAGTCTAGATTCATGGGGTTCAAAGGGATGAATAGAATTACCTTTGCATGGTATAAGATTTTAGATACATCCCTGAAGTTCTTTGACATACAAAACTTCTAAAACAGATTGAAAGCGGACCAGATACATCCTATTACAAAGAAGTTGAAAGAGAGTGGATTAGTTGAGGCTGCTAGTTTTACCGTGGCTGTTCAAGCCCCAAAATTAATCTAGGAATGCATCACTCGATACAACCCATACACCAGGAAAATTCTCTTTCCCAATGATATGGTGCTATTAACTATTGACAGGGAATCGGTCTAGAACTCGCTTCACATCCCAGAGAAGGCTGAGTATTTGGAAATGACATATAATCAAGCAGTGACTGAGTATATTGCTAAAAAGTCAGTCTGGAAGAAAGAGATAATGAAAGTGTGGTTTCAAGAACCCAAGAGTGCTAAAGGGAAGCCATCAAAGAAATTATACGACACTAATCTAAAGCCGGAGATTGTTGACATCTTGGTGTTGCTCCATAGGATCAGAGGTGAGAGTGAGGCACTCAATTTTGTTGATCATCACTTCTTCCTGGTTCAAGTAATCTATTCCCAGCACCACTTCATAGATTGGGTGCTTATGGTAAGCGAGAACCTCTCAAAGGCCCTAGATAGAGCTAAACGCCAGAATAAATTTTACTTTTCTTCAGTTCTCTTATACATTCTGAATACACTCCAAATTGGCCAGGTCTTCCCAGATTAGAGGAATTCCCTGATGATGTCAAGAGTTATGAATTTTTCCCCTCTTTGCAATTACATAATAGTTATGCTGAGTGTAGAAATTGATAAATACAACTTCAACTTCCAAGACCATTCTGCATGCATAATACCTGTTACAAAGAATGAAGTAAAAGACAAAAAAATAGAAACCCTTCTATGCTCAAAAGGTGAGAGCTCAAAATCTATTGAGAGAGTATGAAAAAAAATTACAAGCATTCAACCTTAAAGGTGAATGAAACCCTAAAAAAGGGAAAAGGCTAACCTAAGAGAAAGCTTAAGTGAAAAATAGAGTATGACTAACTTAATAATTAATATCAACATGATATAATTAATAAGTGAGGAAAACTATGTACTCTAACACCCCCCCTTAAGCGAAGCTTAGGAGGTAAGCTAACCTAGCACAACTATGAAAGCATGAAAATGGGTCCCGGCAACAAGGCCTGATCAGGTACCCAAAACAAGGAAATCTATGTAAACTAGAGACAAAGGAGAAAACCCAGTGGGAAAAACTCCTCTCCAAAAAGAGATATAAAAGCAAGCAAAAGACAAAGGATGACTTCAAGAGACTCTCTCAAATCCATGAGTACAATGCGTGCTACCAACCCCCCCATGAGAGAGGGTCGAGGCTCCAAAGCCCCCCCAGAATGAAAGAACCCTTGGATCAATGAAAAAACCACCATGACGCCAATACAAAGGAGTGAAAGGAAGTGAGCACAGAAGAGGTAACCTTGAAAAATGAGGTGTCACTGGAAGGCCAAGCTGATGCTCAAATGAGAAGACATGAGGATCTTGAAATGGAATCCCCAATGCAAGTGGTATGACAGGTGTGCTGACACTATCATGAGAGAGGAGATGAGTATCCTCTGTAGAATCCTCAACAACTACACCTGGTGGCTCGATTAATGGAGCTGGAGGGTCTTGCAGTGCTGAAGAAGAGTCCTACTTAAGAGAAAAAGCCTCAACAAGATGTGGTGTGGCAGTCACAACAGTGGTCTCAGGAACAACATAAAGGTTCAAGTGACTGGACTATACCACAAGATGCTCTCGCGGAAGAGGAGAGCTATGCTCTGATGATGGAGATGGTGGACCAAAGTGAGAAAAGGTGTAGAGACGGGTGGAATGATCAACTGTCCCTGTAGCAACAATGCCACCTGTCACACTATCCCAAATGAAGACTGAATCTGGCATGAACTCATCTGTCTTCCCTGATCCACTGTGTGTAATCTGGTAAATCGAGAGAAGGTTTGCAGACAAAGATGGAACATACAATACATCATTGAATGTGCCATCTTGAATGCGTACAAAACCTTTCCTACAGACTGGCATAACAGTGTTATTCCCCATGAGAATGTGGGGAATGGGAGAAGCCTCAATAGAAGAGAAGATCTCCAGAGAAGATGCCATATGGTGAGAAGCACCAGAATCCAGTATCCAAGGGACCTGGGAAGGGAATACAATAGAAGCTCGTAATGCATGACCCTATCCAAAATCCTGTCTAGATGTCGAAGATGAGGCAGAAGACTGAAAAGAAGAAACCCTTCTGTGCTCAAAAGGTGAGAGCTCAAAATCTATTCAGAGAGTATGAAAAAAACAATTACAAGCATTCAACCTTAAAGGTGAATGAAACCCTAAAAAAGGGAAAAGGCTAACCTAAGAGAAAGCTTAAGTGAAAAATAGAGTACGACTAACTTGATATTAATTATTAAGTTATTCGTACTCTATTTTTCACTTAAGCTTTCTCTTAGGTTAGCCTTTTCCCCTTTTTAGGGTTTCATTCACCTTTAAGGTTGAATGCTTGTAATTATTTTTTTCATACTCTTTGAATAGATTTTGAGCTCTCACCTTTTGAGCATAGAAGGGTTTATGCTTTTTCTGTCTTTTTCTTCATTCTTTGTAATAGGTATTTTGCATGCAGATTGGTCTTGGAAGTCGAAGCTATATTTATCAGTTTCTACACTAAGTACCTTAGGGTTAATGATGCATTCACAATGAGATTGTGCAAGGAGTTACAAGGCTGTCCAGAAAGGAGATTCTCCCCCGAAGCCATGACTTTCATCAGTCAATTTGGATGCTATTTCATTCAATTTAGAGGTTTCTCATATCTTTGTCTTGCAGGTTTTGATGATTTCCCTTTGAAGCTGCCCAAGTATCCTACTGATATGATCGTGCTAATCGAAGTAATGAGGCAAGCACTCCAGGTGAACTTACTCTGTGTTGAGGCTAAGAAGAAGGGATACAATTTCCCCATGACCATTGGAGCTTACAACTGTGCATCCCGGTCAGAGGCGAAGAATATTCTCAAGACATTATCAAAGAAGTTTTCTTTGGAAACCTATGATGTCTTGAGACTGTAATATGATCTAGTGAACTATGCCAGAGATGTATTGCAAATGAGTCGTGCAATTCATCATGTTCACGATATAGAAGACTACTAGGCAAATTGTAAGGATGATTTGGAAAGCAGAGAGAGATTCTACGCCCGGTTAACTATTCATAAAATCAAAAGATTCAATGTTAACATTGTAGTAGAGGGGCTAGAAGATGATGGCAATCATATGTATGATGATACATATCTAGCAGAGATAAAGCTCACCCCTATCAGCTCTGAACCCATGTTGGACCAAGCCATTAGTGATTTGACAACTCTAATGGGAGGTATCTACAAGAGAACAGAATAATGGGTCAAATGGATCGCAGGCCAAAGGAAGAGATTAGAAAGGAATCCACCTACTTAGAGAACTCTGGAAAAAAACACTGTTGGTACTGCAACCACTTCTTTGGTAACAATTCCAACCATTGCCAAAGGATTGACCGAGCCAACAAGAGGAGGTGATGAACCTCCTGAGAAAACAATCATGTTGGAGAAGACTTTTGGAGAAGGTCCACTCCCGAATATCGGGACAACAAAAGGGCTCACCAAAGATGTAGAACTAGAGCGGTTGATAAAGGTAGTCACAATGGATGTACCGGTTGACACCCCTACTCAGGATTCTCCTAGGAGAGGGTCTCCCATCATAGTGGAAGTAGGTGAAGATACTATTTCAACCATAGAATCAGAGGGAGAAGCCAGAAATAATCAGAAGGTCACTTTAGTAGCCAAGTTGGTGTCCTCTTCCCCTACTTTGGTAAACCCATTTGCTTCAAGACCAAAGGCTACACCTCCAATCATCATAAAATTATTCATTGAGGAGCTGGTCTCTGCCAAAAAAATTACTAGAGTAGAGTCATGGATAGAACATACTCTGGAACACAAGAGAAAGAGGGCAGAAGAAGGGAATGCTAGCAAAGACACTTTGTCATGAGCTATTCAGCCCAAGGCCGTCATGAGAAAATAGAAGGTGAAGAAAATGTCTACCCTGGGTCATGATCCTGAGACTAGGAACTTCACCATGGAAGTGGGCAAGCCAATTAAAGAAGGTAGATTCAAGGACATGACTGCTTCAGACTTTCAACTGCAGTCATTTGATATGGGTTTGGCTCGTCATGATACCAAGGTAGATTGGTGGAAATCTACCAATGTAGTAATAGAAGAAGAGATCAAGGAGATCAAGACTGCCAAAGTCCAACTTAAGAAAGAAGTGGCCGAGCTGACCAACTTCATCAGGAAACTCCTCACTCTGATTGCAAGCATTCCCATCACCCAAACCACCTTTGACCCCAGTGCTATGGAGAACCAAGCCATTCTAGCTAAGTTGCGAGAAGATTGGCATTATGGGAAGATTGGTAAATGGTGGATTGAGAGGCTTGAGTCTGAGGGACTGGCAGTGGTTGAGCAGATAGGTAACACTCTTCTAAGGTTGGAAGTAGAGAGAAATAACATTGCTGCAAACCTATAGACTCTCACTTCAGAGAGGGTGAAATGTTAGGAATGTATAGTTATGCTGCATGTGGCAGTAAAGATGAAGACCAAAGAAGCTCTAAAGGCCAAGATTTTATAGAAAGGAGATGAGCCTCTGATCGAATGGCTTTAGAGCCTAGAGTTTAATATCAAAATGATCATTCAGGCCAAAGCAAGATTGCAATAGACAGATATCAAGATCAAAGAAGAGCACAGTAAAGATTTCAAACTCCTCTTAGGGATTCACACAGAATCACAGACCAGTGGCTAGGGAAAAGAAATAATTGGAGTAGCCATTATGCAGAATTCATTTTCTGGTTATTTGCATAAACTGATAAAAAATTCTGCCTCTCATCTAGACAAAATACCAGAACTCTAGCAATTGAGTGGATGAATCTTTAGAGCAACAAAGGAACTGAAAGATTAGACTGATGCCATCAAGATTCTTGCCAAAGAACATTCTAGGTGGCTCATTCAATACACTAACATCCATGTCAACTGGCATGAAGAACTTGTTCGAGTCATTACAACGGTTACAGCCTATAGGGCTAAAATAGACAAGGGGAAGGAAAATGAAACTTAATAGATTCCCCCTCGAACTATTTTTGATACTATTGTAACCGATAAATATTTTAGTTATAATTTATGGTTGGGGAAGTTGAATAGTTTTGGTTCTCCCCCTTTCTTGCAATGGCCCAATCTAGGACCCTATATGTACTATTTCCAAAATCAATAAAAAGGTCGGCTAAATTTTGGTGTGAAAGATAGCATTTTGCTGAGTCAAATTTGTATGTCTGAATACCATTGTTTTATATGTTCCATCTGCATTGCATTTATCTTTCTGTTGAATTTATATGTTTCTTTGAAGTTGGATTTACAATCTGTGTTCAAACCAGAGCTTTGCATTATGAATTGATGCTATTAGCAAAAGGGGAAACTTTTTTTTATCTCAAATTTGGGAAACATTCTCATGATATAGATTGATTCATTGTTATTTCATCTTTAGTTTAGCCTTGCATATCCATTTTTAGTATAAGTTCACGCATCACCAATTTTGGGAGTTAATCTGATTGATGAAATCTCAGGGTTGGCTAGATTTAGAGTGGAATTCATCCTTCCTGAGCTATTTCCTACCTACGATTAGCTTGGTTTGCCTCTTCTGTTCTTGTGTTAAGAACATACCCCTATTAGATTAGGAAAGAGAAAAATTCACTAAAAATCATTCATAAAAGGGAGCTGTACCTTTAAATTCAGAGGGAAATTAGTTTCTTTAATAACAATTTCTCAACTGCTATATTCGATTGTTCTTAGGCATTTTGGATATTTTGGAGTTAAGTTGAAAAGAATAATCTGTTTACTAATAGATTTTTGGTGACTCTGCTAGGGATACAAATAGTCGTTACACCAGGAGCATACCATGAGGAAAGATGGTGCTTCCCCATGAGAATATATTTCCTATACTCCAACCAAATCTTGGTTTTCAAGATGATCGAGGGGACCTTATATCCTAGATGAACACTTTTGCCTGGAGGAACAGAAGAAGTACTAAACATTATAGAAATGCCAGTAAAGTGCTAGAGAAAGTAGAAGATAGAGCAGAAGCACTTAAAAGAGCTTTCTGAAGGAGAAATCAAAGAGCACAGTGCCAAGTTGAGCGTGAAGTTAGGCCACAAAATTAGTCAAAAATTTGGAGCCTAAAAGATTTCTTAGGAGCACAAAGAGAGAAGGAAGTACAGATCCAGTCTTTGAGAGACTTGCATATATTAATTTTTCTCTGCTTGAAGTACCTCGTCGAATAAATAGAACTACAAAAAGCCAGAGCAGACCTTCTTCACCACCTAAGCATTCTACTCTTTTATCCACCACTTTCCAACTGTTAACATTACATGGAGTAGTTTCTCCTCCCATAATCAGTCTAGCCCCTTATTTACCTCAAGTAGCAATGGCTCTCCCTTGGGCCGCTATAGTCAGATCCCTGCAATTGGCAGCTTATAACCCTCTTCCCTCAGGGTCTAGAAAGAATTTCCCCAAGTTTTTTGGAGATGGAAAAGTATCTACGGATGAACATATTGCTGCATTCTTTCCTTCTGTCAACATTCTAGCAGTATGAGAAGAGGATGTGGCCATCAGATTATTTTTTGAGACACTTGTTGAAGGTGCCGCCAATTAGTTTCATCACCTGCCAAATTCTTCTATTACAGACTGGGCCTCCATGAGAGCCACTTTTGAGAGAAGGTTCAAAACTATAGAAGATGAACATGCTCTCCTAACACAATTGACCTCTATCAAGAAGAAGCCTTCTATTAGTATGAGAGATTTCATAGCCAAATTCAATAAGCTCATAAATCGTATTCCAGTGGTTGATAGACCCATGGTGGGAAATTTGAAAACATTCTTTATAAGTTCTATGCCACCAGACATTAATTATGATCTAAGGAGAGTGAACCCTGCTGGTTTAGATGCTACATAAAGGACTGCCATGGAACTTGAAGACCACATGATTTCATCTAGGAAATGGAAGAGAGAGATATAGTCAAGAGCCAGTACTAGTGGTACTACATTGTCCAATGAGATGATCCAAAAATTGTCAAATGAATTCATTGCCTTCAAAAGGCAACTTCCTAGATTCAATAACCCTTATCAATGGAATTATCAAGAACAACTTGGAAGGAGAAAGGATGGGAGGAATGTTGATAGTAAAGCATTTTAGTTAACTGGTCCACCAAAAAGACTAGCTATTGAAGCCCCCCCTAAAAGAGGGAATATGTGCACCTTTCATCTAACTACAGATCACAATGGAGAAAGTTTCCCTGATGTAGCCCGTGCTTGGAAAATGCATCAGACTGATGAATGAAACACTGGAGTCCCCGGAGCCAAACCAGATTCATACTCACATGGTGACTCTGAAAATTTATATTTAGAGTATGAATCTGATTTTGAACAAGGAGAAACATGTTATGTGACCATAGAAGGGAATTCCTATACATTCTTGACCAGGAGCTAGAAAGATAAAGGTCCTGCCCCTTCTCTCGCACCTAAAGGCAACGAAGCATCTACCTCCAACCCTAAGGAAGAAAATCAAGGTGTGATAATTCTGCAACTAGGTAAGGAGCATAACTCTTTTGACATTATTCAATTCTATAAGGATTATCGAATTCAAATCTCTCTCATAGATTATCTCAAGTCCAATCCTATAAAATTGCAAAAATTAGTATATTACTGTACTGAAGGGAATCATAACTTAAACCAGAACATTAAAATGAGTCAATTTTTTTGGAACCCATTGATCAAGGTGAATCATTTGTGTTAGCTACTTTCCTGGGTCAGAAGCCCAATCCATTTTATGTATCTTTATATATTAATGGATGCAAACTGAGCAATTGTATAATAGACTCTGGAGCCTCAGATAACATGATGCCATCAACAGTAGCTAAAAATCTGGGACTTACCCTTACTAAAGCTCATGGGAGGTGCTATTCTATGGATTCCAAGAAAGTACCTTTGGTTGCACAAATTAAAGATGCTCAAGTGGCTTTGGCAGCGCATCCTATGAAGAAGATGCTGTTAACGATTCTAGTTGCTGATATACTTGGTAGCTATAGTTTTTTGCTAAGTAGAAGTTTCTATAGGGATCTGGGAGGAGATATAAAGTTAGATTGGTCTCAAGCTTTAATCCTGGTCGGTAATAAAAAAATTAAACTGGTCCCGAAAGAGAAAGATAAGTTTACAGTGCTGAAGTCAGATGACCCTAAAGCCCAAATTTTGTATCAAGAATTGGAATTTGGAAACTATATGCTATTTACTGATGATCACAATAAGGAAGTGAAACCAGGAGAACAAGGGAAGGAGTTTTCCACTGAAGAAGAGTCTTCTCAAATATGGACACTTGAATTTGATGGCATATCACCAAATGGGATATGTGAGCCTTTGGATTACAAGTTAGAATTCAGAAATACCAACAATACTGCTGAATACAAGGCCCTCCTGTTAGGAATCATCGCTGCAAAGGAAAAAGGCGTGAAGATTTTGAGAGCTTGTGGTGATGCAAAGCTTATCGTGCGCTAGGTTAAGAATCAATATTCTGTTAAGAATCACAGATTGAAGAAATACAAAAATAGAGTATGGGATGAGATAGAAATACTAGATGCATTCTCTATTGAATCAGTGCTGAGAGAGTTGAATGCCAAAGCAGACTCCCTAGCTGTGTCAGCTTCATTACTCCTTCCCCACCCATAATTCAAAGACAAGAAGTACCAAGTGAAAGTCATATATCGACCATCTATGCCTGAAAATGTAGAAGATTGGAAAGTGTTCAAAGATGATAAGAATCTCCTTCTCTTCTTAGAGAGTGGTGGAAAATTTTGCAAAGAGGTCCACGAAGATCATGAAGGAGATCATCCAGATAAGAAAAAGAAAGATAAGTTAGGTATTATCCAATTACAGGGTAATATCATCCCACCCCATCTAGTCACTCTGGAAAAAATCTTCAACAGGAATGACACATTTGTGAAGAAGAAAAGAATCAAAAGAAGTCCTACTACTAGCAAGTATGAAGGAATGAATATTGGAACTGAGAAAGATTCCAAGATGCTTAACATCAGGAAGTGTTATAATGAAGAAGAAAGGAACGAGGCAAGGAAACTCTTCCTAGAATACTCGGATGTTTTTGCCTAGAGCTATGAGGACCTGAAAATTTTTAATGGGTGGGAATTTCAAACATCAAATTCCATTAAAACCTGAAGCTAACCCATTCAGGAAAAAGCAAAGGAACTATAACCCCAAATTTGTGGATGCAATATTCAAGGAAGTAGATAAAATGCTTAAGGCAAGGATTATCTATCCTATACACCACTCTACCTGGGTGGCAAACATAGTGCCTGTGAGGAAGAAGAACAGAGAGATAAGAATCTGTGTAGACTTCAAAAATCTTAATCAATCTTCTTTGAAAGATAATTATGCTCTTCCCAATATGGATCACTTATTTTAGATTGTAGCCAGAGCTGAAATGATGTCTATATTGGATGGATTTTTAGGATATAATTAGATAGAAGTTGATAAAGTGAACTAGCATAAAATAGCGTTCACCACCCCGTGGGGCACTTTTGGTTACTACAAAATGCCATTTGGACTGATCAACGCTGGAGCTACTTTTTAGAGAGGTATGGACCTTTCCTTCAGTGACATGAAGAATAAAATCATTGGTATGTACTTGGATGATCTTACTGTGTTCTCTAGGAAAAGAATAGATCATATAAGTGACTTAAGGAAAGTATTGCAAAGGCGTCAGGAGGATGAGATTTTGTTAAATCCCAAGAAGTCAGTTTTATGTGTAACTGAGGGGAAATTTCTAGGTCACATTTTCTACCAGGAAGGCATAAGAATCAATCCAGAAAGAGTTAGAGTTATTCAACAATTGAGTTTACCTGTGAATAAAACTGGAGTAAAATCTTTTTTTGATCAGGCTAACTTTCTTAGAAGGTTCGTTCCATATTTTTCAAAGATTAATAAATGTATAGTTGATATGATGAAAGGAAATGTGAATTTCAAGTGGAATGAACCTGATAAGCAAGCCTTCAAAAACATAAAGATAGCCATAGCCAATGCTCCAGTGTTATGTCACCCAGATTACAAGAAAGACTTCGTAATCTATCATTATTCTTCTAAGCATACTCTATCAGCCATTCTCATGTAGGAATATGAAGAGGGAGTCCAGGCTCCTATTGATTTTATGAGCATGCCTCTAAAAAATCATGAGCTAAAATATTCCCAAATTGAAAAGCACACTTTTGTAGTTGTTAAAGCTTTAAAGAATTTTAGATTCTACATCTTACACTCACATTCTATGGTATATGTACCTGATATCACAGTGAAGAGCATACTGACTTAGTAGGATGTAGGATGAAATAACAGAGGAGCATGGGTAGCTAAAACACAAGAATATGATGTAGAGATCAAACCCACAAAGCTGGTAAGAGGCAATGCACTATGCAGGGCAATGGAGGAAAACCAAGCAGGTGAAGACCCAGAAGCTACACTATTAGTTTTGGTGGTAAGTATGAAAGATCCCTGGTTTGAAAACATCATGTATTTCCTTACATATGGTGAATGCCCTGAAGGGCTGACTTCTAAGAAAAGAAGAGACCTGAAACTAAAGGCTTCTAAATATGTTATCTGGGAAGATAGGTTATATAAGAGATCAATAGATGGGATCTTTCTCCGATGTGTTGATAGACAGCAACAAGAGAAGTTGTTAAAAGTATTTCATGATGAATCCTATGGAGGACATTTCTCCTTGTCAGTTACTGCATTCAAGATTCTATGACAGTGTTATTGCTGGCCAGGAATGTTCAGGGATGCTTACCACTGGGTAGCAAAGTGTGAGAAATGCAAAATGTTTACTGAAAAGCTACAGTTAGTAGTGTTGCCTCTGAGGCCGGTGATAATTGAAGGTCCTTTTCAAAAATGGGGCCTAAATTTTATTGGTCCTATAAACCCCACATCCAGCATAGGTCATACCTACATAATCACTGTGACTAATTAATTCACAAAATGGGTGGAGGCAAAAGCAACCAAGAAGACTACTTCAGAAGTAGTATGTGAGTTCATCAAAGAAAACATCCTGGTAAGGTTCGGTGTGCCTATTAAGTTAGTTATGGATAATGCAACATACTTTTATTCTTAAGAGATTACCAGATTTTGTTTCAAGTACAACATCATGGTCAGTCATTCTTCTAACTATTTCCCCCAAGGAAATGGTCAAGTTGAGTCCAGCAATAAAAACTTGGTGAATATCATGAAGAAGCTTGTAGCAGACAACTAGAGAACCTGGCACAAGAAAATCTATGAAGCCCTTTGGGAAGATAGAGTGACTCCCAAAAGAGCTATAGGTGTATCCCCTTTTGAACTTGTTTACAGAGTGGAGGCTAGCCTTCCATTACCATTGGAAATAGCAACCTGTAAACTGAGAACGATGGTAGAAGATGGCATATATGAAAATGGTTTAGAGAAGAGGATTCTGTACCTAAACAAACTGGAGGAAGAAAGAGAGAAAATGGTTGACCACATCACACAGCATCATATATGAGTAAAGAGTTTGTTTGACAAAAAGAGACTTGACCCCAGAAATTTATGATAGGAGACATGGTGCTATTGTGGGAAAAGTGTAGGGCACCCAAAGGAATGCATGGGAAATTTGAAACACTATGAAAAGGACCTTTCAAGATCCATCAAGAATTCGAGAAGAATTATTTCAAGCTGACATATATGGATGGTGAAGTACTACCCCTAACATATAATGGTTAGGATTTGAAGCTCTATCAGACTTAATTTGGAAACAGGTAACCCCTGTATTGTATAATAGTTACATTTAGTTCTTGATTTTGTTTTCCTAGTTAGGTTCCCTTCCTATTTTCCCTTTCCCTATCTTGCTTTAGTTTTGTTGTGAGCCGCCTTTTTCTGAGCTTTGCGATACCAAAGATTTAAGATTCCTTGATTAGACATGTGAATGTCCAAGTCCCCAGATAGAGCTAGTTGTTGCCCCACTTTTGGTCCACATACCTATCGGACAAAAGTGAGTGTTTAATGTATAGTGGTGGATAAAGAGCTTCTTGTTAGTCCTGATTCTAAGTCTAGAAATCTTTCCCTTAGGCTAGGGAGCCTTTACCAGATTTTTACCAATGGCCTTCTCTTTTGTAGCTAGAGGGAATGGGTATCTGAGTTCATGTATTATTCGGGTAGGTTAAGTTCCCCATCTGATAAAGGCTATGGTTTGAAGATTTATAACATTGGTATTAGACACAACGGAAGTATGTAGCCATAATTCTTCATTTAGCATCTTGGCGGAGAATCGAGCTCAAGCTTCTCCATTGGCAGAAAAGTATTAATAGTGTACATCTTCTGCCAACAACTACTAGGTGATGCCTCAGCTAGAAGTATAGTACTAAAATGGATCATTTAGGCTTAAGAAGGGCTACTGTGTCTAGATTATACCTCTACAAGCCAAAAGGAATGATTAAATAGAAAGAAATTATGGAAATAAGCCAAAGGCAGAAAAGTGGAAAATGGCCTCTCCCCTACTCTTACAAGCGGGTTTCGACCCACAGGGTATGTTTTCCACCAAATCATCTAAATAAAGTGATTTCAAAGAAGAAACTATCTCATAAAGTATCTAAGATATGAAGAAAGCGGATGAAGTTGACACATGCCATTTTGGCACCCTGATAGACTAAATTTCTCCTTTGGCAGACTTCTGAATTGAGAGCACTCCAAAAGTACTTCTCTTCCAAAGGAGAAGCAGAAAAGTGATTTTATGCTACCTCAAAAAAGTTACCATTGTGGTTACTAAAAGTGAAATGACATTTCTTAACGGCCCATAAAAGCAAGGTCATTAATTCAAATAAAGTCATTTTACTTCATAATGGGCTTTTTCATTAATGTTGGGGTCTTTTCATTCATGTGGTGCAGGAAGTTTGTCATTAACGGTAAGATTTAAAAAGTTATAAAATCAGTTGAGAGTTGCGAATTAGAATCACCATTTGTTTGCCAAATTGCTTTGAATTCAAAGTCTCATATTTTAGCTATCCCTTACTCCCGCATCCCTAAAAGATATTTCCAATTTCCAAATATGAATCATCAGAAGCATGGCTTCCAGATTCATGGGGTTCAATGGGATGAATGAAATTACCTCTGAATGGTATAAGATTTTGGATACATCCCTGAAGTTCTTTGATATGAAGAACTTCCAGAATAGATTGAAAGGAAACCAGATACATCCTATTACAGAGAAGTTGAAAGAGAGAGAATTAGTTGAGGCCGCTGGTTTTCCTGTGGCTGTTCAAGCCCCAAAATTAATCCATGAATGCATCGCTTGATACAACCTAGACACTAGGAAAATTCTCTTGCCCAATGATACAATGCTGTTATATATTGATAGGGAATCAGTCCAGAACTCACTTCATATCCCAGAGCAAGCTGAGTATTCAGAAATGACATACAGTCGAGCGGCGACTGAGTATATTGCTAAAAAGTTAGTCAAGAAGAAAGAGATAATGAAAGTGTGGTTTCAAGAACCCAAGAGTGCCAAAGGGAAGCTTCCAAAGACATTATACGACACTAATCTGAAGCCAGAGATTATTGACATCCTAGTGTTTCTCCATAGGATCAGAGGTGAGAGTGAGGCACTCAATTTTTTTGATCATCACTTCTTCCTGGTTCAGGTAATCTGTTCCCAACATCACTTCATAGATTGGGCGCTTAAGGTAAGCGAGAACTTCTCAGAGGCCCTAGATAGAGCTAAATGCTATAATGAATTTTACTTGTCTTCAGTTCTCTTATACATTCTAGCTACACTCCAAATTTGGCCAGGTCTTCCTAGATTAGAGGAATTCCCTGATGATGTCAAGAGTTATGAATTTTTCCCCCCTTTGCAATTACATAATAGTTATGCTGAGTACCTTAGGGTTAATGATGCATTCACAATGAGATTGTGTAGGGAGTTACAAGGCTATCCAGAAAGGAGATTCTCCCCCGAAGCCATGGCTTTCATCAGTAAATTTGGATGCTATTTCATTCAATTTAGAGGTTTCTCATATCTTCATCTTGCAGGTTTTGATGATTTCCCTTTGAAGCTTCCCAGGTATCCTACTGATATGATTGTGCTAATTGAAGTAATGAGGCAAGCAATCTAGGTGAAATTACTCTATGCTGAGGTTAAGAAGAAGGGATACAATTTCCCCATGACCATTGGAGCTTACAACTGTCCATCTCAGTCAGAGGCGAAGAATATTCTCAAGACATTCTCAAAGAAGTTTTCTTTGGAAACCTATGATGTCTTGAGACCAAAATATGATCTAGTGAGCTATGCCAAGGATGTATTGCAAATGAGTCATGCAATTCATCATGTTCATGATATAGATGACTAGTGGGAAAATTGTAAGGATGATTTGGAAAGTAGAGAGAGATTCTACGGTTGTTTAACTATTGAAAAAATCAAAAGGTTCAATGTTAACATTGTAGTAGAGGGGCTAGAAGATGATGGAAATCATATGTATGATGATACATATCTAGAAGAGATAAAGCTCACCCCTGTCAGCTCTAAACCCATGCTGGACCAAGCCATTAGCGATTTTCCAAATCTAATGGGAGGTATCACAAGAGAATAGAACAGTGGGTCAAATGGACCATGGGCCAAAGGAAGAGATCAGAAAGGAAGCCGCTTACTCAGCGAACTCCAGCAAAAGACACTGCTAGTACTGCAACCACTTCATCGGTAAAAATTCCAACCATTGCCAAAGGATTGACCCAGCCAGCAGGAGGAGGTGATGAACCTCCTAAGAAAATAATCATGTTGGAGAACTTGTGGAGAAGGTCCACTCCTGAATATAGGGACAACAAAAGAGCTCACCAAAGATGCAGAACTAGAGCGATCGGTAAAGGCAGCCACAGTGGATATACCGGTTGACACCCCTACTCAGGATTCTCCTAGGAGAGGGTCTCCTATCATAGTGGAAGTAGGCAAAGATACTCCTTCAACCACAAAATTAGAGGGAGAAGCCATAAAGAATTAGAAGGTCACTTTAGTAGCCAAGTTGGTGTCCTCTTCCCCTACTTCGGTAAACCCATTTGCTTCGATACCAAAGGCTACACCTCCACTCATCAGGAAATTATTCATTGAGGAGCTGGTCTCTACCAAAAAAGTTACTAGCATAGAGTCATGGATAGAACATACTCTAGAACACAAGAGAAAGAGGGAAAAAGAAGGGACTGCTAGAAAAGACACTCTTTCATGAGCTATTTAGCCCAAGTCCATCACAAGAAAATAGAAGAAGGTGAAGACAATGTCTACCCTGGGTCATGATCTTGAGACTGGGCACTTCACCATGGAAGTGGCCAAGCCAATTAAAGAAGGTAGATTTGAGGACATGACTGCTTCAGACTTTGAATTATAGTTATTTGATATGGGTTAAGCTCATCATGATACTAAGGTAGATTGGTGGAAATTTATCAACATAGTAATAGAAGAAGAGCTCGAGGAGCTCAAGACTGCCAAAGTCCAACTTAAGGTAGAAGTGGCCGAGCTGACCAACTTCATCAAGCAGCTCCTCACTCTGATTGCAAGCATTCCCAACACCCAAACCACCTTTGACCTCAATGTTGCAGAGAACCAAGCCATTCTGGCTAAGTTGCAAGAAGATCGACATTATGGGCAGATTGGTAAACAATGGATTGAGAGGATTGAGTCTGAGGGAATGGAAATGGTTGAGAAGCTAGGTAACACTCTTCTAAGGTTGGAAGTAGAGAGCAATAACATTGCTGTGAACCTACAGACTCTCACTTTAGAGAGGGTGAAATGTCAAGAATGTATAGTTATGCTGCATGTGGCAGTAAAGATGAAGACCAAAGAAGCTCTAAAGGCCAAGATTTTATAGAAAGGAGATGAGCCTTTTATTGAATGGCTTCAGGGCCTAGATTTTAAGATCAAAATGATCATTCAGGCCAAAGCAGGATTGTAACAGACATATATCAAGATCAAAGAAGAGCAGAGTAAAGATTTCAAACTCCTCTTACAGATTCACACAGAATCATAGACCAGTGGCCAGGGCAAAGAAATAATTGGAGTAGACAATATGCAGAATTCATTTTCCGATTATTTTCATAAACTGACAAAAGATTCTGCCTCTCATCTAGACAAAATACTTGAACTCCAGCAATTGAGTGGATGCATCTTTAGAGTGACAGAGGAATTGAAAGATCAGACTGATGCCATCAAGATTCTTGCCAAAGAAAATTCAAGGTGGCTCATTTGATACACTAACATCCATGTCAATAGGTATGAAGAACTCATTCAAGTTATTACAGTGGTTACAGCCTATAGGGATAAAATAGACAAGGGGAAGGAAACTAAAACTTAATAGATTCCCCCTCATACTATTTTTGATACTACTGTAACTGATAAATCTTTCAGTTATCATTTTTGGTTGGGGAAGTTGAACCATTTCTATTCTCCCCCTTTCTTGTAATGGCCCAATCTGTGACCCTATATGTACTATTTCCAAAATCAATAAAAAGGTCGGCTAAATTTTGGTGTGAAAGATAGCATTTTGCTGAGTCAAATTTGTAAGTCTGAATACCATTGTTTTATCTATTCCATCTGCATTGCATTTATCTTTATATTGAATTTATATGTTTCTTTGAAGTTGGATTTACAATCTGTGTTTGAACCAGAGCTTTGCATTATGAATTAATGCGATTAACAAAAGGGGAAACTTGTTGTTATCTCAAATTTGGGAAACATTCTCATGATATAGATTGATTCATTGTTATTTCATCTTTAGTTTATTCTTGCATTTGCATTTTTAGTATAATTTCATGCATCACCAATTTTGGGAGTTAATCTGATTGATGAAATCTCAGGGTTGGCTAGATTTAGAGTGGAATTCATCCTGCCTGAGCTATTTCCTGCCTAGGATTAGCTTGGTTTGCCTCTTCTATTTTCAGGTTAAGAACATACCCCTGTTAGATTAGGAAAGAGAAAAATTCACTTAAAATCATTCATAAAAGGGAGTTTTACCTTTAAATTCAGAGTGAAATTAGTTTCTTCAATAACAATTTCTCAACTGTTATATTCGATTGTTCTTAGGCATTTTGGGTATTTTGGAGTTAAGTTGAAAAGAACAATCTGTTTACTAATAGTACCAATGACATTCTTGTCATCTGGTCTAGGTACTAATGTCTATGTTCTGTTCTTCTCAATCTATTGTATTTATTCATTCATAGCACTAACCCATTCTTCATTTTCAAGTGCAGTATTAACAAATTTAGGCTCAAAATCACCAATTAAACATTTAGTGTTCAATGACTTACTTCTTGTTCTCATTCTAGCCTTCTTGTCTCCTATGACCTGGTTTATTGGATGGTGTCTTCTAACATACTTGGAAAGTATCAATTCCATTCTTTGTTCATCATTCTGATCATCATCTTGACCTTCATTCTGATCTCCATCGCTCAGAACATTATTTTGAGGATTTTCCTAATTTTCAGTATTTGTAGTCTGATGCTCGGGTGCAATGTTCTATTGCTCAGGAGTGATACACTGTATCTTGGGTAGAGTGTTAGGTTCTTCAGTGTAAACAAACCTGTTGTAGTCTTCTGGTTCTTTTCTTCTTCCTCATCATTTTTCTCTGCATATTCATCTATTATGATATTTACACTTTCAATGATTTTGTTAGAGGACTTGTTAAGACATTTATAAGCCTTGCTCTTGGTGGAATACCCTAGAAAGATTCCTTCTCCAATTTTGGAGTCAAGCTTTCCATTTCTATCATCTTTCAAAATATAACATTGACTTCCAAAGATTCTGAAGTAACTTACATTGGGTGTGTATCCATACCATAGATCATAAGGTGTCTTCTTCAATTGTACTCTGTTCAATGTGTAGACAACAGTACTGATAGATTCCCTCCAAAATGTTTGAGTGATACTTTTCTCAATCATCAGTGTTCTTGCACAATCAACAATGGATTTGTTTCTTCTTTCAGCAATCCCATTTTTCTATGGTGTTCTTGGTGCAGAGACCTATCTTTTAATTCCATGCTCATTTCAAAAGTTAGTGAATTCATCAGAAATAAATTATCCTCCTCTATCTGATCTTAAGCATTTCAATTCCTTACCACTTTGTTTTTCTACCATAACTTTATACCATTTAAACATCTTTAATGCTTCTGATTTTTCTTTTAAGAACATAACTATCATCATTCTAGAATAATCATCAACAAAGAGAATGAAATATCTATCACCATAGTAACTCTTTGTTCTCATGGGTCCACATAGATTAGTATGGACTAATTCTAAAATAACATTAGATGTATGGGTTTTTCTCTTGAAACTAGACTTTTTCATTTTACCTTTTTGACGATTCTTACAAATGATACGCTCGAGCTTTGACATGCTCAGTAAGCCTCTTGATTTTATTTTATTAATTATCTTAATCATGTTCTCAAAATTCACATGACATAATCTCTTATGCCACAACCATATGTCTTCGTTTCTAGCCATTAAACAAGTGGTGTTAATATCATCAAGATAGAATAGGTTACCTTTTGTCTGTTCACCAGTTCTGATCAACCTTCCTAATTCATTAAAGATCTTTGCCTTTTTGTTCTCAAATGCAACTCTGTGACCTGTGTTATTTAGCTGTGAAACACTTAATATATTATAGTTAAGTCCTTTTACCCAGTATGAATTTTCACATTTGATCAAGTTATTCAACATTATGGTTCCTTTACCTTCAACTGGACAAGGTGAGTCAATACCCATTCTTACCGATCCACCATTATAATACTAAAAGTTTCAAACTTTTGTTTATCATCGGTCATGTGGTGAGTGTAGCCACTATCTATAATCTAGACATCATTCTTACTAACCTTAGATATGAGTGTAGTCTCAATATACCTTTCCTCTTCGTCTGAATCATCCTTCATGGCCACAAATACCATCTCAATGTCTTCATCAGATTCGGTGTTAGTATCTCCAACTTTATTCTCAGCTAGGTAACAAGATTCTTCCCTTTGTCCTTGTAGTCTCAGGTATCTCTTCTGTCAAATTTTTAGTTGCTTTGGTAATCTCTGTTATCACCTCTATCAAACTTCTTTTCATATGATCTGTCATTACTTCTATCATCTTTTCTTTTGTTAGGACATCTAGCAACTAAGTGTCCAATCTCTTTACAATTAAAACATAAAAGGGGTAGTTTACCTTTGTATCTACCTTTTCTTCTCTACAAAATTCTAGCCATTAGTGCTTCAATCTCATCAAGATCTTGGTCATCACTATCACTTTCACTATCATTTCTCATAGTGTGTTTATGACTTGACTTACTTATTTTTAAAGAAGATTTGAATGGAAACTCAATAGATGGTAAGACACTGTTATCAAAGTTATTCATCTTAAAAGAAATTAGTCTACCAACCAAACTATCTAGAGTGACATTATTGTTGCTACTATTCTCATTTCTTGTATAGAAGATACTCTAATAGCATATATAGGTAGTAAGGTTCTTAGGATTGTACTTACCATTGTCTCTTCTTCCTGTACACCTCCAAATCCTTGGATAACATTGACTAACTCTTTGATTATGCAGCTATACTGAGTGACATTTTCTCCTTCTTTCATTCTTAGTTCATCAAATTTACCTCGTAGGCTTTTTGCCATAGCTCTTAGTACATTTTCATCTCCTCCATGTACCAGCTTCAATTTGTCCCACATTTTCTTTGCAGAGGTGCAAGTTTTGATATCTTTAAATTTAGTACCAGAGAGTGAGGAAGCAATTTATATCATCATAGAATTATTCTCATTCTTTTCTCTCAATTTCTCAAGTGTGTGAGGTCCTGTAGGAAACACATATTCAGTATCCAAGTATTGAGTAACATCATTTCCAATACCTGATAGGTGGAGTCTTATCTTGCTCTGCCATGATGCAAATTTGTCCTTGTTTAACTTAGGCACATCCCATTTTCTCATCTTGTGATCTTTTTCTTGAACTGTTAAACTCCCTTTCTAAGCACACAAGCTCTGATACCAATTGTTAGAATAACTGAGGGTGGGGGGGTGAATCAGTGGCCTCAAAAATTAATCCAAAAATTTATACCATAATTGTAAATATCTAGTTATCTTCAGTCCTTCAAGATGTATGCCCTTAAATAATCATATCAATTAACTACTTCTCAGAGTTCAATATTTATCCTTTTTCTTAAGATTTACCGAATAATATTTTATCCTTTTCGTATTTTACCGAAATATAGTAAATAAATTAGTGTATACTGATCAATCCTACTTTAGTAATGTGTAAAGCAAAACATGAAAGTAATGACTCATAAACACATTTGAAACATGGATTTTTAACGTAGAAACCCTGTTAAGGGAAAAACAACTTGGGATCGGTAACCCAACATTTTCACTCTTCTGAAGTGAGCTCGGTGAAGAACCAACCCTGTTAAAGGTTACAAAAACACTATTAAGTGCAACCTTGTTAGAGGATTTATCACCAACAGTTAATCACTTGATATCTGGCATTTCACTATGCTATCTTTGTGAATTAACCTTTTGATACTCCTTGGGATGTATCTTAATATATAAAGGATTTGTTTAGATCCTTCTCGGTTAAGATACTTCTCTGATTCAATGGTTAAACTGAAAGAGTATATGATCTGTTCATATAAATAACTATGCTTTGTATATGTTTAGATCTATTGTAAGCTCATAATACCTTTCTGATCAATGTATCTTTTCAATGCCTTTGCTCCACTTCTTTCTGCTTGGTGATGTTGTGCTTCTCTGTTTCGGGCTGTCCACATAAATATTAGCTTTGTTATTCAACTTGATTGATTAGTATAGTATAAAGTCTTTCTTCACCAGTTTCTCTTCAGGATCCTCTTCTCTATTCACCCCTAATTCACAATGAATTAACTTGTCTCTTTATAGACATGATTTCACCATTTCTAAGTCCTTAAATTTCTTATTCTTGGTGTGATCCTCAATTCTCGCCTTTGTTGCTTTAAATCTTTACTTCAATTTTATTCTGTAGATTTATCTTTGACAACTGGAATAAAACATATTTAAAATTCTCTCTTATCTCTGGATTTTAACTTGTCGATGAAAAAATATAAACAACCAGTTAACTCCATATTTATCTCTTGCCAGCTAAGTCTTTTGTCATTTCTAAACTTTAGTTCTTTTTAGTGTTTAAATCTTTGTTAGCTCGGTCAACACTTCAGTTGTCCTCGGGCATCTTTGTCCATTGGGGTTGTCTATCCATTGGGTAACAATATGATTCTAATCGTCGGTAATGCTTTCTTGGGTTTCTTTCTCGGGTATCACTGTGACTTTCCTCTCAAGTTTCTCTATCCGTCAGGGTGCACTGTCCGTTAGTGTTTGTTGTCACTTAGTGCATACTAAACTTTTATGCATTACTGAAAGCATAAAATTTATCTCTCTGGTTCTTTGAAGCCTTTGACAATTTGTATATAACCAATCAGATTATATCAAGTTGATATCAATGACAATACACTACATTAACTAATTTAATGTCTTGCATTAACTTTCTGTAGCTCGGTGATCATCAACTTAACATCTTCAAACATTCAATCAGTTATAGTTCTTCATAAATAACCTAAGGTTTATTTGCCAATAAAATGTGGTTTTAGGAATTAATTAATTAATCAAGAATGATGATTGTTTATGACCTAGGGTTTAGGTCATATCAGATTGAAGTTGATGAATTGCCTATTTGGTTTAGGAATTAGGATTAATCAAGATTAGGATTTCTTGATAGGTGATTGAGATTGGGGGTCTAGGGTTTATGTGACCATTTTTAGGTGATTACATTTTCCCTCTTTGAATTGATGTGAAATCAATGCATTGATTCAAAGACCTGTTAGCATGACACGAAGAATAGTTTGATTTGAACCGATGAAACCATTCTTGAGAAGAGGACCGATTCTAAGATTGATTAGATGAAGATCGATCAAAAGATATAAAACAAAATGCACAGTTTGATTTGAAGCCATGAAACTAAGAATCTATCAAGAACTCTTGAACCTTTGGATTAGTTTGAATAGATAACAAGCTTGATTTGAAGTGATAAAAATGATTACCGTTAATTGATTGAATAACAAGGAAATTGAATTGATTTGAAGTGATGAAGCCAATCTGATCAATGTATCTGGTTTCAATAATGAAAAAATCGTATAATATTGATCTTTTCTAGTTTCAATTGTATTCATCACTATATAAGATCATTTATTAGGTTGCTTTTGATTAAAGATGATCTCAAATTGATTTTTTGCGATGAAGCTTAGATGCCCCTAGCGATGGGGTCTTGACTGATGATGTGATTACTAATATGTTGATTCCTGATCCTGCCCCCTCGGGAGTGAAATCAAAATATGGCTAGGTGCCCCAGTGATCGGAAGCAATTTCATTGATTAAATTTATTCTAAAAGAAATTGATCTGATTTAGAAGAGGTTGCAACTGGTGAAGATAGAATCTGCACTTTATTTGAGGTCATGTTAACCATGTTTGACTAAATTTTGGTAGGGTTGACTAATTTTGACCAAGAATTTTATGACACTAGGATTGGCTGGAAGGGGTTCAGATTCTAGAAGACTATGCAAGCAGTCAGCTGTAGTTGAATGGAAAATTCAAATGTAAAAAATGACAAGTAAAATGATTTCAGATTTTGATTTCGATCATGAAAATGGAATTAGGATAGTCGAATTAGATAGGGGTGCTAATTTCAAGTCATTCAGAGCAAGTTGAAAATCAGGTCAAAAACCTATATAAGGGCTAAAAGGGTCATTTTTAATTCATTTCAAATATTCAAGCATTCAAACCTATGAGAGAGAAAATGGTGGTCCCTATGAATACTGACCATTTTGAGTGCTAGAGACTCCACAATCGGCCCATAAAATACCATCCACCAGTAAGTAACTGATAAATTTTCTCTGTAGTTCAAGTTTGATGCATTTTAGATTGATTTATTTGTGTTTTTTTACATTTTTTAAAAATTTCCCCTGGAATCTCGTATGAGACCCTACCCAGGCTTGTACGAGTTTCTGCAATCAAATCCTTACTCATATGAGGGAATTAGATTTTTCATATGCCCCATGCCTCATTCTCGTATGAGCACCTTCAAACTTGATCATTTTCTCATATGAGGAACACTAAATTATCATATGTGCCTTCTTATACGTATGTTATAAACCTAGTGTTCGTACGAGACTTAGCAGCAGTGAAAAATCATATGGAAAACAATGACACTTTTTGATGGTCAAAATGGTCAAATTTGTTTCCTTCAATATTGCTTGATCTTCTTTAGCCTGTTTAGAAGTATTTCACCACTATTCTGAGTCATAGTGATCAATATTGTACTGAAATATCTGCCATTTGTTTTCGCAGGAGTGCTTTTTGGATGTTTATTTCCATATTAATTTCCCACCGACTATGCACCTAGCTAGTTGGCTAGATGATGAGGAGAGAGCCACAATATCTACATGTGGCTTTGGGTGGTTACTAGGGATCCCTGATATCAGGGTGAACCATAGTCTTCTTACTGCTCTAGTTGAGCGATTTCATAGTGAGCATAACACATTCCATATGCACATAGGTGAGATCACGGTGAGCTTAGAGGATGTATGTAGGATACTGAGGATTCCTATTAGAGGGAATTAGGTTAGGTATGAGACTGCACATCATCCTAGGAGGGTAGCTTTGCAAAGATATTTACATGATGACACCATCCTAGATAGGTGGATTACTTGGGATGTGATGATGGCTTGATATGTAGCATAATATCCCCTTGCATGTGTCTTAGATGACTGAGATAGCTCTTGACTTGTATATGCCACAATGGTACAGGAGATGACTGAGATAGCTCTGGCTACTTGCGATTACCGGGATGATAAATTAGATGTAGGGGTGAAACCTGAGCACATGATTATTTTGTAGGACATCCATAACCTCGATTCACAAATCCAGTAGTGAGAGTGCCAAGGATAGAGGAGATATATTTTATCCCTATCATCATTTAAGTGACAACTCCTAGGTGGACATGTGAATACCTAGAGACGAGTTCTAGTAGGGAAGCACCTATAGTTGGTCAGAGGCAGAGGGGAGAGAGTGGAGGTTTGGGCTCTGTGCGGTGGACATAGCATCAGGTTCACAAGATCCTCCAGTAGTAGGACACGATACCTTAGACTTTGAGGAGACAACCCGATGAGACTATGGAGGGATAGTTAGGAAGAGTAGAGATAGGGTGAGAAGGCACAGGGATAGGGCCAGAGGACACCAAAATATGTGATTCTGTTGGGATAATGGAGAGGTGTGTACTGAGAGGGGAGGGGTGAATCAGTACCCATAAAAACTTTTAATCTAATCTTTGTAACCAATTTTTCTGTAATAACCTTCTGAGTAGATTGCATACACCAAACATATAGTATCTATGCTAAAATGTAAATGCATGTAAAGTAGCCAATAAAAATACATGGAATTAAGTACTCATGACACTAGTATTTTGGTATTGCAGAAAACCCTTGTTAGAAGGTAAAAACTACGGTGGGGATCAGACCCACAAAACTTCACTACTGTAGTAAATAAAGTAGCATGCTAAAGCTTACAAAGATTGATCACTTCATATGATCTTACCCTATTAGGAGTAACAATGAGATCGATTAGATATACCCCATGAGAGGATTTAGAAACACAAAGTATGTGTGCACTTGGTTAAGAGATTTACCTAAAGATGGTTAAGTCTACTCTGTTAAGATATTTTGGGGTCTATTACAATTGTTAGAAAGAAACAGAATTGTGATTTGAATAAATGCAATCTCACTATTGTTGATATAGATCCTTTAAGTGCATATAAAATATATATAATGTCAATGTGAATGATAATACCTTATACTCTGTTATGCTCAGTAGTCTTGCCTCTATTATGATAACTTAATATTGTGATTTAGTCTCTATCCTTAAAACCCTTGTTTGATCTTTGTTGTCTGTAGCATGGAAGCTACTTGATCATTGCTTGATCAACATACATTACAAAATGACATCTTTACATTATATATATCAAACTCTATGACCTAATTAGGGCTTTATAATAACATCCCTAACCTAAGATCAATGGTGTACATAATTTACCTTGATCATCTAAACATAGGAGATATAAACAATTAATGCTGTGAATACATAATTAATGCTCTCCTCGACCGTTGTAAACCATTATCTAGGTCAGAAAAAAGTTGTTACCTAGAATGATGTTCCATAACTAAATTTTATGTGGCCTCTAGTCCACTCAGTTAATGCTGTCTCTCAGTGCTCGATGTTGTTTGTGTATCTTAGTTATACTGCTGTTCGGTTATACTGTGTATCTTGGTGTAGTCTACTCCTTAGTAAAGTCTATCTTCTTGATAATCACTACACTCGGTTAACTCTGTGCATGATTAGTGCTCTTAGTTAACTCTACACTTTAGTGATTATACTGACTGTCCTATTTGTGACCCTGTTACCGACTGTCCATTTGAGTGCTTGAAAACTAATGACAACCTTTAATGCTCATTTGGAGTAACATAATCATTCATTGAGGAAGCGAGTTTGAGCTCTCTAGATAGAGGTTCCCATATAGTAGACTAGGGTCATAGAGAAAGATCAAAGGATAGATACATTGATGGATGAGTGGGACCATTTTTAGTAGGCAACCAACCTTGAGACTAGTAGAGAATTGTATTATGTTGTAGTGTATAGTGCAGTAGTACCTATGGTACAATAGGTGGTACCTTACTCACAATTTATGGATAGATCAGAGGGTGCTTGCATGCCTCTAGTAGATAATGTCCCGCAGCTGCCACAACCTCCACCATAGGTTCTTGATGATGCTGAGGATATGGGTGAGAGCTAGCTGTTATGCCTTGCAAATCCGTCCCTACATATTGTGGGAAAAATGTTGGGTCCCCCTTTTTTCTCTTTTGCCTTGTTTCTTTTCCTCTTGTTTTCCTCTGGAATTTGCTTCCATGAGGTTCATTTTATTTTCTTTTTGGTTTTTCGTTCCTTCAGGACCCAGTTTCTAGAGTGTTTTTGTCTTCTATGTCGGCTGGATTTTCGGACTCTGAGTTTCTCTATCATTACTTCCTATTTTTTTAGAGGGTGTGATTACATGGGATGCCCGGGCTCGGAGTCCAGAGGTTTTTCCTTTCTCAAGATTTGTGGAAGGAAGCAACATGTTTTTACCCTAGTGATATAAATGAAGATTTACTTGTCACTTTCACATTTACCGTGAACAAGATTACCTAGAGCGATTAAGAGAGAAATTGTGAATTAAGTGAGAATTGCTATGGAAGTTTAACAATGCCTTGTAGTTGAGCTGATATTCGAGTTGGTGCATGTTTCTCAAATTCCTTACAAGATTGTGGGTGTTCATGGTCTGTGAAAGCTTCTTGGTTTTCATAGCACCTCATGCTCCTCCTCCTGCATTTCTTTGTGTTAAGGTAGGTCCTTCGGCTCCTCTTTCTAGTTTTGCCTTTGCTCATGCTTGGTTTTCTCTCTTTTTCATTTTGTCCTTGTTTTGTTTTTCTTTGCTTCCTAGTTTGTTGTCGCCTCTCATTGGTGGGGTGGCTCTACAGGAAGGTTTTTTTCCTTCCTTGTGTTGTGTTCTTCCCTGTAAATGGTGTACATTAGTGTAGATGCTATAAATTCTTAAGGTTCCTGTGTAAAGGTCTCAGTCTCACTGTAAATTGTATATAGTTCCTATAAATTACACCATTTTCTAGCTTTCCTTGTATATTTGGTCTGTACATTGTTGTAGTGACCCCTCCTATGGTGATCTTGCCATGCTCTATGCATTATAACCCAAGTTTTGAGCTCACCTGCATGATGTCCGCTTGGTTCAAACTTGGCACCTCACCTGTTTGAGCCATGGTGGTTTTCTCTCTCCTCCATCGCTTCATCATTGATGGCGGGATTAATTTACCCATGAGTGAGAATTCAAAAACATCCCATTTGGCATTCATTTCACTTGTACCAACACACCTATCACCATTAAGGGCCATTATGCCCTTTATCATGTGACCACGTGACAGCCCATGTTAGCCAAGTATGGCTCATTGCCTGGTCACTTCGATAACGACTAGTTTCTCTAGATTCTAGGTGCTGAGAAGTCCCCGGGCCTTCATCCCATTTTGTCACATAAACCAATACCCTGGGACCTCTGGGTGTTAATCAGAATCTAGTCATTGTCAACTATTATATTCTGGGATTTTGATGCACACTAAATTTTTTTTTGAATAGGTACGAGATGGAGGTGAATTCCCCAAAGTTCATAATTTTTTTTTATCATATGTATTGATAGTTGTCCAGTCTTGTAGGTTGCAGATTATCAACCAAAATGTCTAAAGTAAAAACTCCTCCTGGAAGTCCGAAGCTTCCAACTACCTCCACTCGGGCGACCACAAAGACAAAGGAATAAAAGATGCTAGCCAAGCTCCCATTAACATCCAAATACCTAAGGGAGGGTGTCCTTGTGGGATCCAAAGTAGATTCTAAGCTACAGGATATCATCGATACAGAGCCCAGACCATGGGCTAAACTATAGGGCCTTGTCTAGACGAGAAACCAACAGAGGGCTACCAAAGATGATATGGCAAAGAATGTGGCCGCCTCTAGCATCATCAAAGCTGCATGTTTCCCTTGCTCAGTGCAAGCACCAAAAATTATCCTTCAATTGGTGAAGCACTGCAACACTCCCACCGAGGTTGTTTTGCTTGTCGATTCTCTACCACTGAACTACCTGGTGGCTATTGTTACTCTGGATGCTGCCAATTTTGCTTCGGGACTGGGAATCCCCCAGTTCAAGGGAGCCATTGTTATCTCCTAGTCTGTGTCACTAATGGAGTTCAAAGAAATTCCCACTCTCAATTGACAACATCTCAATTATTACTGGCTAAAGTCCCTGAGAAGGGACTATAAGAAGATAAAGCTGAAGATTCCCCTTGGAGACTTCAAAGAATGCATACAGGCGGGAATCATCTTTTTGTGCAGGCTCTTCGGAGAGCCCCATGCCAGGGAATTTTTGGCATGGATGTATTATTTCCTATACTGCATCACCACCTACAGTCAAACCTTTGACTGGGCGACCATCATTGCCAATCATGTGGACTTCCAACTGAAGAATGTCCTCCGAAATTCAAAGTTCCACATGACCTCATATGTATTATGGGCGCTATCCCAATAAAGAGCAACTCTTTGGGGTTTGCAGACAGTGGGAATTCTTGGGAATGGGCTTAACTATCTTTTCCCATGGGAACATTATCCCTGGATCCAGTGGGAAGCCTCTTTCCCCTATTTTGCAGGGTAAAAGACACGTTCATTTACCATAACATTTTGACACTTACTTGAGATTCTGGGTACCGGTTGTCACAGGAGGCGATGACCTTGGTAAGTACATACAACAATTATTTCATTTATTTCTAGCAACATTCTTATATTTGGGTAACCGGGTTCTCCGGGAAGCCCTACCTACTCCCCAGGCATTACGGGGATAGGATTATTCTTTTGGAGTTTTGCAAAAAAATCGTAGATCTCCACACATTCTTTGCCTTGAATAAGCTTACATCCATTCCATTCCCAATCACTTGCAGGAACTATTGTTGTAGTCTCACAGTGGCTAAGGAAGCTGATAATGAATTAAAGAGCTTGGGAGTGGCAGAGTTCCACCTTATAATAAATAATTTTGATCCAGTTGATAAGATAAGTGCGGTGTTGCCCTAGGCATTCACACAACATAAAATTCACATTGAAGATTTTTGGATGGATTGTCTGGATGGTTTTGATCTTTGATCCCATTAGTATTCATGGATGTCCAAAGCCATGATGAAGATCCTTTGCCTTCGGTACTTTCTGAAAGATTTTTCAGACAGTGGGCCTTTGGAGGACCCAACATACAAAGACCAGGGGATCAACAATTTGGATCTCCCTCTAGTGGATTGGGACACCCTGAAGAATTTAACAATTGAGGATGTGAGTCACAACATCATAGAGAATAGTGATAAATATTTTGAGCAAGTGTGCAAGAGGAGTACCCATAAGGGTCAAATCTTGTAGGGGTCTACTTCAACCTCCTGAGCCGGAGGACCGAGTAAAGACAAGGAGGAGGAAAAGGAAGACACCCTAGCCCAAGTTACTCCCTAGGGTCTGCTCCATATTTTGAAGAAAATTCATGATGAGCTGGAGGCATCCAGACAGATGAGCCAAAAAATAAGTGCCCAGCTCACCCATGGTCTTCCAATTACTCCAGTGGGATCTGCCCACCCAGCAGGATCCCTTTCATTAGCGGCACTCATGAGATGATAGACAAAGGCTAAGGTAGAGTCTGCAAACATTCTAGATGTCGGGGCCTCATTGCAATTAAGAAGAAAGAAGCAAAGGGTAGACAATCCCCCGAGCACAGATGTGGGCCCTGACATGCCCAACGTTCCCCCGATGAAGATTATTCTGGACTCCCCAGAACTAGAGAATCCCCCAGAGACCTCCTCCATGTGATGATTTTGATGACATCTTTGGGACTAATGAGATTATGAATTTACATGGGATATAGGAAAGGTGATTGAAGAGATAGTTGCGCAGGAAGTAGATATAATCCTCGATGAATGGGAGACACTAGAAAAGGAGGTGGTTCCGGAGAAGGAGGTCTAAGAACATGAAAAAGATCTAGAACAGGAAGATCCAAAAAGGATCCACAAGACGTGGAGGAAACACTGGTCCAAGGGACCAAGACAGATCTAAGGCAAACAAATGATGAGCAATCGACAACTGGTGAAACCAAACCTTTGGGATCAACCGTACCCCCAACTGCCATGCTCCAAATGCCTTTAGTTACGTTAGGTGATCAAGTGCACTAGAATATGACATTCAATTAGGTAGTCTCAGTAATCCAACTATCAAATATTGGTCAGACACCTCTGCCTCCTCTAGAAGACATTTCCATGGAGAAGGATGTCCCAATGAATGATGTTGAAGATGAACAACAACAACAAGATGAGGGGGATAACCCCATAAATGTGGATACCAAGACCAAAGAAGGCAAGAAGGATAGGGAGGATCCCAGTAATACAAATGAGATTGGTGCTGGTGGAGATGGGTCCCTGACACCACGGATGAGAATGCCACCAGGGTGAAAGACATCGAAAACCCTAGGGAATAGGAAAAGGAGAAAGAGTCTGATGCGACTGTAGATACCAAAGATACACCACTAGAACCTAAAGAAGGCCCTGACACTTAGGCCTTAGCATCAAGACTTCCCTATCCACCATAATGGATAATAGAATCCAAAAAGAGAAAGGCCCCTATAGCAGCAAGTGTTACCCTCTCTTTGGCCGAGATTATGGCCCAGAATCAAGAGGCTAAGAAGCCCAAGAAGGCCCGGACCATCCAAACCCTCCAGACCGGTCTGAGAGGAAATACAGTTGCAATAGTTGCAACCCTTCCACTAGATATAGATGTGGAGATAGCAAGGGTCAAAGACTATGCAGTTACACAAGTGCCTCTAGGGAGGAGAGATAAGCAGGGTGAGTTGGAGCTGCTGAAAGAGGCTACCCAGGTAGTTGAGGCACGATATGATAAAGAGGCATAAAAGATAAAGGAGGAAAGTGAGAAGAATGAAAATCTCCTTATGATTCTCATGGAACTAACACAACCACTAGCTGAGATCCATCTAGAAGCCTCCACCTCTAGACAACCACTTCTGTAGGGTGACATGGATGCTCTTAGGGCCATGAAAAAGAAAGCGAAAGCTGTAGATGGATGGATCACAGAGAAAATCATGACCGTAAGGAAATTTTTTGTAGCAACACTCCTGGACCTTTATTAGGTTAGCAGCCTTGTGGACTAGGTAAATGGCGCCTTTGTCCTATGGGAGAAGGACATAGAGAAGTATGAAGAGTGGAGGATAGAGTTAGAAGAAATAACAAACTTCAGGGAGGAAGCCATTACTGACACAACAATTTTGGGAGAAGAGCCCTTCAGATTCCTTCAGGCCCAGCACTCCAGACTTGGCCTCAAAATTGAGATGAGCAAGCAACTGGTAGGGGCCCTAAAGAATAAGATTTCAGGAGTCTGAAATTCTTTAAATTTACATACAACATTTGTATCAAGGGTTTCACTAGTTGATCCCTTCACTACCGGGACATGCACTCCGGTAGATTTTTTTATGGGCAAGTTTGATGAGCTAATGGAATCTTGGTACAAGTCCGCCACTGATTTTGATGGAGGAAAGTTGTCAAGGTTATCAAAGATGATGCTCTGAGCCCATGATTCAGTAAAGGTAGCTGTAGAATTCTGAGACAGGGCTGGAGATATCAAGGAAAAGTTTGGGTTCATCAACAATCGGTGGGATAGTGTCAAGGACATAGACAAGGATGACATTGGCAAGATTTTGGAGGCCTTCAAGAACAAGGGGTAGTAAAGTTCTCCAGATTTTGAAGATTTCCACCAGTAGGGTGTAGGTTTTACGATTCTTTATTCTTTGAGCGTAAGCTCCTGGACTCCAGAATTGTGTATCCAAAGTTTTGTATTCTTTCAATGACCCGTGTCCAGGTTCCTTGGGAGCCAACCAGTCATTGTCCAACAATTAATAAGGGGGTCAACAGGTAGGTGATCTTGATAAGGCATGTCAGACAGAGGGATGGCTCTGACAGGTGATCCTTTGGAGGTGCCACTCCAGAATTAACTACCTCATGCATCAAAGACAATGAGCCACATTTTGCATTTATGAGGCATGTTGCCTTGAACTCTGGGAAGATCAAATTTCTTCTATTTTTACCTTGGCACTCTCTTCTATGCTGATTCTTCCATCTTCTCTTCTTGTCTTCTTCCTCTGTCTTGTCATACCTCTACACTTTTTGAGGCGATTGTAAGTGGTGCAGGTAGTACCAACCACTAGATATTATATTTTATATGTTGAGTGTACAGTTAGATTAGGTTAGTTTTAGGGCAAAACTATGTGTATAAATAAGAAGTCCAACCTCATAACAAGGGTCAGTGAAATTGATGATTTTTCAGTCCAATACTATTAGCATTTCATATCAAGTAGTTGTAGGAGCTCAATGCTCAGTAGTTTTTAGTAGTTAGATGCTCCCTTGGAGCCATTGATGTTCACACCAGTGATGCTGGAACACTTTGTTAATGAAGAAGGAACAATTTTTGGCAATGATGTTAATGTTCTGATCTCTGAGTTAGAAATATCTCTTTTGTGCTGTATGTTTCTAATGTCCTTTTCTATGATATTTGGTTTAGATTAATGATCTCATTTCCCCTTTCTATTGAATATGTATGAACTACTGGTTTTGTATGCATTCAATATTTAGTGTAGTTCTTTGGAGCATGGTTGATATTTGAAATATGTTGCACGACTATAAGTAGAAGCAATAAAATCTTAACTCTGGCCTATCTTTTGCTATTTATTTGGTAAAATTAAAGTGCTTGCAGGAAACCCCATCCCCACTACCAAAATCTATGAAGAAGAAAAGTAAAACCAACTATCCCCCCGAACAAAATAGTTACTTGCCCAACTCAACATCCTCACACCATTGAGACCTGACACTCAGGTGCTTGAAGACCTGAAGAATTTATTCTCTAGATAACCTTTACAGGCAAATTTGGTTGGTACCCCAGTACCTGGTGACAACTCATCTCTCTTGATCAGACTGGTCACAAATTCCTATCAAAAGAAATTGGTGTTAGAAGGAGGGCATGAGATCGTCCCCTTTGGAAGATTTTGATTTTACACCACCCAAGGGTTCCCCAAGCCATAGTTTTTGGAACCAAGCTTTTAGTGGGATAGGGTCTTTTTCGCCCTTGCATTTTGAAAGAATCCTTTGCTCAGCCTCGAATCCCAAAATTTTTATTGAACTTGAGCCTCCTGCTCGAAAGAAAAGGACCCCGCAAACCAAACAGTCAACCAACCTTATCTGGGGATTTTCTACACCTCAGAATACCCAAGCTCCTCAGATAAACTAGGGGACCAACACTCAACCTAGCCAAAATCTAGCAGCCTCGATGGAAAATTACTTTGGTAACACCGGGTCCCCAATATGATAGTTCCCCGGTGTTACTAACAATCTTTCTCCACATCCAAAGAAGATCTATCCCAGATATGAGCATCTAGGCCTACAAACTGGAGAAGAACACCTCTGGGCCTATAAGGATTCCATGAATTGACAACAGGTACAACATCAAGATGTCATAACCTGGATGTTTCCTCTATCCTTACGATAGAATGAGTTAAATTGGTACCTCAACTTTTTGGCCAACTCAATCAACAGTTGGTAGGATATGGAAGATGCCTTCTTGGAGGCCTTTCACATTCACATGGACCCGAAATGGTCCCACAACTAGTTTACCTCCATTAGGAAGGAATCAAATGAACCCCTTGCCATATTCAACCATCGGTTCCAACGTGCCTTGAAGCAGTGCATGGGCCCTTTCATCCCATCCATTGACGTGACCATCTAGACATACCTGAATGCTCTGGACCCCAATGTTTCCACTCTCCTTTGGAGAACCAACACCGCAAATGACCAAGATACTCTGGAAAAGGTTTACAACTTGGCCCTAGAGTTGTCCCACGGTTTGAGAAAAACTCTTGGTGGGATTGGACAGAGCCTACCATTTAACATGATACCTGATGGAACTTCTTATGCTAGAGGATACAACCCCAATTCAGCAATGGGTGCCCCAACGATGGCCATGGGCCCACCGCCACTAATAGACCAGTAGGCCTGATACATTTACCCATCACAAAACTAGACAATACCAGGTCTCAAATTTGTTCCCTAGAACAAGCTGTAGAAGTTGATAAATCTAACTTCACAGCTTGCCAAGAACACCTGCATGCAAAATACCTGTTGCAAAGATGGAAGCCAACAACAAAAAAAATAGAAACCCTTCTATGCTCAAAAGGTGAGAGCTCAAAATGTATTCGAAGAGTATGAAAAAAAAAAATACAAGCATTCGACCTTAAAGGTGAATGAAACCCTAAAAGGGAAAAACTGACCTAAGAGAAAGCTTAAGTGAAAAATAGAGTACGCCTAACTTACTAATTAATATCAACATGATATAATTAATAAGTGGTAAAAAAGACTATGTACTCTAACACCCCCCCTTAAGCGAAGCTTGGGAGGTAAGCAAACCTATCATAGCTATGAAAGCAGGAAAAGAGGGTCCCGGCAACAAGGCATGATCAGGTACCCAATACAAGGAAATCTTTGTGAACCGGAGATAAAGGAGAAAACCCAGTGGGAAAAACTCCTCTCCAAAAAGAGATATAAAAGCAAGAAAAGACAAAAAAGAATGACTTCAAGAGACTCTCTCAAAGCCAGTAGTACAATGCGTGCTGCTAACCCCCCCGTGAGAGAGGGTCGAGGCTCCAAAGCCCCCCTAGAATGAAAGAACCCCTGGAGCAATGAACAAACCACTGTGACTCCAATGCAGAGGAGTGAAAGTCAGTGGGTGCTGAAGAGGTGACCTCGAAAGATGATATGTCACTGGAAGGCCGAGCTGATGCTCAAATGAGAAGACATGAGGATCCTAAAAGGGAATCCCCAATGCAAGTGGTATGACAGGTGTGCTGACACTATCATGAGAGAGGAGATGAGTGTCCTCTGAAGAATCCTCAACAACTGCACATGGTGGCTCGATGAATGGAGCTGGAGGGTCAAACAGTGCTGAAGAAGAATCCTGCTGAAGAGAAAAGTACTCCTCAAGATGTGGTGTGGCAGTCACAACACTGGTCTTGAGAACAACACAAAGGTTCAAGCGACCTGACTACCCCGCATGATGCTCTCTGGAAAGAGGAGAGTTGATCTCCAACAGTGGAGATGGTGGACCAAAGTGAGAGAAGGTGTAGAGATGGGTGGAATGATCAACTATCCCTGTAGCAATAATTCCTCCTATCACACTATCCCTGATGAAGGCTGAATCGGCCGTGAACTCAACTGTCTACCCTGACCCACTGCGTGTAATCTGATAAATTGAGAGAAGGTTTGCAGAGAGAGATGGAACATACAATACATCATTGAATGTGCCATCCTGAATGCTGACCGAACCTGTCCCATAGACTGTCTGCACAGTGTTATTCCCCATGAGAATATGAGGAATAGGAGAAGTCTCAAAAGAAGAGAACAAATCTTGAGAAGATGCCATATGGTGAGAAGCACCTGAATCCAGTATCCAAGGGACCTATGAAGGGGATGCAACAGATGCCCGTAAAGCATGACCCTGTCCAAAATCCTACCCAGATGTCGAAGATGAGGCAGAAGACTGAAAAGAAGACCCCTGTGAGGTGGAAGAGGATGGAAAGGAAATAGTGCTCTTCTGAAGGAGAGCTTGCAACTCTGCAATCTATTTCTCATAGCCATCAAATCTCTTCTGAAAACACTGGGACTCATCATGGGACCCCTTCTGACAATAAGAACAAGTGGGGTTCTGAGTCTTCTGTTTCTCCTTCTTAGAAGAAGATG
>MU226017.1:1890971-1911195 GCA_018584345.1 Thuja plicata
AGTCGGGCCACAGAGGGGTCCGACATTGAAAGAAGAATAAGATGGAAGTAGAAGGGTCTTTCTGAATGAAATGATAGAAATTAAAATGCACCCCCCCACAATGTATAATCCTATCCCCTGTGCACCACAAATAAACAACTACTAAAAGCACAGAGAAAACTAGAGAAAAACCTGAACACCGGATGCAGAGAGGAGGGAAAATGAAGCCTCTACTTCAACGCTAAAAAAAGGAGCTCAAACGGCCGAATCAAAAAACAAGACCAACATCATTGCGTCTGGCTCGAAAACACCTTTTCGGCGATATTTTATTTTTTGAAAACAGACACCGTATGCCCAAGATATGGTCAAAAAACCAACTGCCCCTCCGAAAAACCACTCTTTGGAAAAACACAGAGATGGGAAAAAATTTGACGTCCAAATGACCGTCACCCATCTACTGCATTAAATTTGACGCCCGTCACCAAATGGCTGAAAAATTTTGCCGGTCGCCGAAATTTTTTTTTTTGCCGGAAAAATGGGAAAACTGGCCGGGAAAAATTTCCGATTGCTGACGTCACGTATGACGTCAGCACTTTGTATGGAGGCTGGCCGGGCGGTGGCCCAGTGGCCGGCGGGTGGCCGGCGGGGTGCAGGCGGTGCCTGGGTTGCACGCTGGTGGCGCCTGGGCTACGCGCTAGCGGCGCCTTGGCTGAGCGCTGGCGACGAGCGCTGGCGGTGCCTGGGCTGTGCGCTGGCGGCGCCTGGGCTGCGCTCTGGCAGCGCTGCTGCCGGTGCATTTTTCAATGTGGTCACAGAGGCCAAAATAGTCAAACTTTATATGTTTTTCAATTCTCCCAGGCCTTCTGAATGCAATGGAGGAGTCCATTTTGGCTCAAACTGCTCCAGAAGATCGCGCCTCCTTCAAAGTGACAGAAAAAACCCAGAAAAGCTGAGGCTGTCATCTTCGAATCGTGGCTTCAAAAACCTTCAACCTAGGCAGGGACAGGGTGGCTCTGATACCATGTAGAAGTTGATAAATCCAACTTCACAGCTTGCCAAGAACACTTGCATGCAAAATACCTGTTGCAAAGATGGAAGCCAACAACAGAAAAAGAATAAACCCTTCTATGCTCAAAAGGTGAGAGCTCAAAATGTATTTGAAGAGTATGAAAAAAACAAATACAAGCATTCGACCTTAAAGGTGAATGAAACCCTAAAAGGGAAAAACTAACCTAAGAGAAAGCTTAAGTGAAAATTAGAGTACGCCTAACTTACTAATTAATATCAACATGATATAATTAATAAGTGGTAAAGAAGACTATGTACTCTAACACAAGCCACAAAAAATGCAACAACATTTGACACAACCCTCTGGAGTACCTTTCTTCCAGTCACCCACAGCTAGAGGATTGTCATCCTCGACTCTGAGAGCTACTACTACTTTCCCCAAGAACCCACCACAATAATCGTCACACTGTGACACAACTACCCAACTGGCAGCCAATGTTGAATCCTTCCAGCAATTGGTGTCCTTCCTGACGATGAACATGGGACAGCTGAAGGTGGGGCCTTTCGCGCCTCACAATTCCAATTCCAAGAGATGGAATATTTTCTCCAAACAATGAAATACCAACTCCAAAGGTAGAAACTACAACAACAGGCCTTAGCCCAATCAACAACAATGAAGACATCAGAGGTCCTCCTCTGAACAAAAACACCACTCAAGGTCATTCTGCACAAGTTGTAGAATTCCACCCCCTAACCAACTGGTGTAGATTGCATGACATCGAATCTCATTTCAAGGTGAACTGTGCCACAGTTGAAAAGATAATCATGATCTCCCAGTCAGATAGACAATAACCTATCAATCCTACTCCCCTAGAATCATCCATATCAGAGCCTACTCACAGTGACTTCACGTGTGAGACCGTCTTCTTCGGGATAGATGAAGAAGACAAAGAAGAGCCTGAACTACAGGGGTTCTTTGATGAATCTATCCTAGCCTTTGAGGCCAATGCCTTTACCAGCCCATGGAATCCCTATAACACTCAAAGTTAGGATGGACAAGGGTCAATTTACACACCAACGTCTCCCAAGAATACCCCTCCCCATGACAACACAATTGATTGCTCCTTCCCGCCGAAAGGTTCCGGCTCTAACCAAGCCAGGGATCCAGCCGAGGGAAGCCAACTTTAGCTGAGAGGAAGGTTTGACATCACTAAGGTGTTAGAGAAAACCACCACCTCCATGACCTTGATGGAGGTTTTTCTGAAATTTCCCGAGAAAAAGAAGTCCCTTCTGAAGCTCTTAGGAAATTGTGAAGCCGTCAGTCGTCCACCAAAGACTGTCATATTTGACTATGCTAATTCGGCCATCTTTTGGGGGAACACAAAGAATCCTCCCTTCCTACTAGGCTTAAACATTCAAGGGAAGAACCTATACAACTACCTGGCAGATTCTGGTGCTTCAGGCAATGTCATGCCCTTATCTATATGCCAGAATCTTGAACTCACTCCCACTCCATTCAAAGGTGCGGTAGTCAAAATGGACAAAACTATTGTTAAAATGGTAGGTGAGATGAAAAATGTCTAGATTCAGCTCATCTAAGATCCCCAAATATTGAGCACAATAGACATCCAAGTGGTGGACATCCCCATAACTTATGGGATGTTATTAAGTCAAAATTGGTCTAAGGTCCTTAATGAATATTTCTCCACGGACTTCTCCCACTTGTGGCTCCCCTAGAGGGGGAAATCAAACCAAATCCAGGTGGAGAGTGAACCTAGAATGAAGCAGGACCTCACCAAAGTTAGGATGGTAAATGAAGTCATTTTCTCTAAATCTTCCCTCGGGGTGTACCGACCCCTAGAGATCTTGACATTTGATTTCACCCCCGGGGAGGATCCCATAGTCTCTCAGAGAATCTAGGACCTGGACAACAAATTGAAGGGTAAGGTAACCTCACAAGGTAATATGATAACTCCCATCACACTCCTTTCTAGTACTTGGTGCTGGGTACATTACCAAAAATATTTTGAGTTGGAGTGTGAGCTTTGCATTGCCGCTGCTACCTGCCACATCAACAACCTCTAGGAGAAAGAACATAAGGTTGGTTTTCCTGGACCAAGTAATCCATCTAGCGGTACACTAGAGGTGCCACTTGTCCAGGATCCCCAACCAGTGACTTCTCTAGAGAAAAACCTCACCCATGCACCATTAGAGCCAGAGGAATCACCTCCCAACCCTCCCAAAATCAATCCAAACACCACTTTGCCTTCCCATCCCCAGAAAATGAACAATGACCTATGGACCCTAAAATTTGATGGATCCTAGTCCAAATAAGGCTGTGGGGCCAGAGTGGATTTGATCAACCCATGAGGGAAATCCTTCCTTGCATCTTACAGGCTATAGTTTAACTGCATGAATAATGTCATAGAGTACGAGGCCTTGGTCCTCAGATTCCTATTTGCATTAAGAAAAGGGATCGCCCACCTTCGGACAATGGGTGATTTAGAGTTGATTATAAAATAGGTCTGGAGCCAATACACGTGTCACAATAAAAGGTTGACCACATACCACAGCCGAGAATTGAGCCTAATCGAATACTTTGATGCTTTTGGCATTGAGCTTATTCCCTACAAATATAACTATGTCCCGGATGCCCTTGCCGTTTCTGCCAGCACCCTCAAGCCAATGGATGGCTCCCAACTCCATAAGTTTTCTATTGAGATGGTCCCCACCCCATCCATCTGGGATAAGATCACCCACTTTCAGGTTTTTGAGGATGACCAACATATCTTGGCCTTCATGGCCAATGTTGGTGTCTTCGAGGATCAAATAGTGAAAGAAATAAATCATGACAATATCGGGCAGGGTGAAGAAGGTGACGGGATTATCGACCTACCAAACAACACCATCCCAAAGGGGATGGTAGCCCTTGAATGCATCTTTGATTCAAACCCCTGGGGCCGAGATAAGATATCATCCTCCTCTGAGGGAGGAAAATTTGAATAAGTCAACATTGGCCAGGATGATGAAGAAAAATTTGTACACATTGGCACCTCTTTCTCCCCAGAGGAGAAGGAGAAGATTCTCATAGTTCTCTGAGAATACATTAAAGTAATTGTGTGGGGGTATGAGCATCTGAAAACCTATGACACATCTATCATGAATCATACTATCCCATTGAAGCCAGATGCTAATCCCTTCTAGAAAAATAAGAGGCCGGTAAACCCATTGATTGAACCTCTAATTCATCAGGAGGTTCAAAAACTACTATCAGCCTAGATTATCTTTCCTATCCGGCACACAACATGGGTTGCCAACCTCTTTCCCATGCAAAAGAAGAATAGAGAGATCCATCTATGTGTGGATTTTATCAATTTAAACAAGGAATCCAAGAAGGACAATCACCCTCTCCCCTCATTGGATGAGGTATTAAAAATTGTTAACGGTTCCCAAATGATGTCCTTACTAGATGGGTACTCCAGATATAACTAGGTTATGGTTAAATTTGAGGATAGAGACAAAATGACATTCACTAGCAAGTGGGGAATGTTTGCTTATTGGAGAATGCCCTTTGGCTTCATCAATGTAGGGGCCATATTTCAAAAGGCTATGGACATTGCATTTGAGGGCCTGGTTAACAAATGCATAATCATCTACATGGATGATTTGATAGTCTTTTCCTAGGACAGGAGTGATCATTTTTCCCACCTCGCCCAAATTTGTGAGAGATGTCGCCTCTCGCCGGTATGGTATATCCCTCAACCCTAAGAAATGCATATTTGGGGTCACTAAAGGGAAGCTTCTCAGGCATATAGTGTTTGAGAAGGGGATATCCATTGACCCTGAGAGAGTTGAAGCACTGTTGCATCTACAGATTCCTGACAGTAAAAAGGAGATCAGATCTTTCTTTAGAAATATAAACTTTGTCTGGTGGTTCATCACTAGATTTTCTGAGTAGTAAAACCACTCAATGACATGATGAAGAAAGATACAAAGATTGAGTGGAACCCTGAAGCAAAGAAAGTGTAAAGCATAGTGGAGGCACCTGTCTTGGCAAGTCTGGACTATTCCCTCTCATTTCACATATAATCCTTCGCTTTGCCACATTTCGTAGCAGTAGTCCTAGCCAATAAAGTTGAAGGGGAAGAATGACCCATTGCTTTCATGAGCTCCCCCTTCAAGAATTCCAAATTCTGATATTCACCTTTGGAAAAACATGCTTTTGCTCTAGTCTGGGCCGTGAAGAAATTTTGGCATTATATTCTCTAGAGAATAGTGCATGCCATCATTTTGGACCGGGTTGTAAAATCTTTATTGCTGCAGAGTGAACTAGGGGAACACTAGGGGAAATGGATGACCATCCTCCAAGAATATGATCTAGAGATGCAACCAATGAAGATAGTCTGATTCTACGGACTATGGAGAGCAATGGCAGAAGTAACTCCAAACATTGAATGCCAAACTTACACAGTGGAGTCTGTCACTCAAGACCCATGGTATACCAATCTGGTGTACCTATTTCTCAACAACATATGACCAAAGGGTCTTCCCCTAAACAAACATCATGCCCTACATCTAAAAGGTGCACACATCATTATAAAAAATAGAACACTTTTTTCACAGGAATTTCAAAGGGATTTACCTCCGGTGCATAGATAGGGACAAAGCTGCCAAAATGATAGAAGAATTTCACTAGCATTTCAGAACCGAGCATGGATTAGCTGATGCCATTTCCCACCAGATTCTCCAGGCTAGATACTATTGGACCTTTGTCGTCAAAGACGTCTACACTCACCTAAGGAAGTGCCACACTTGCCAAACCGCAGCCCATTGTGAGCAAAACCCGACCAAGCCTTTGTAGTCGGTCTTTGAAGTTAGACCCTTTGCCCAATGGGCATTCAATTTTATTTGGGAAATCAACCCCAAATCATCTGCCAACCACTGGTATATTATGACTGTGACCGATTACTACCCCCGGTGGTCCAAAGCGATTCCATGCAAAAACAACATGGCAGATGTGGTTATCAAATTCCTATAAGAAAATATAGTCACTTGTTTTAGAATGCCATTCACCATAGTGTGTGACAATGGTCTAGCATTTTATTTGGCATAGTTACTTGAATGGACCTATGAGAGGAAGATTACATTAAAGTTCTCCAGCAACTACTAACCCCAGGGTAATGGTGTGGCTAAATCCACTAAAAAAAATATGTTGGAAGTGATCAAACATCTGTTAGAACAAAACCCTTAGGAATGGCACCAAAAGCTTAGGTTCACTCTTTGGACGGACCGTATCAAAATCAAGGCAGCCCTAGGGACCTCCCATTTTCATTTGGTTTATGACCAGAATGTTGTGTTCCCTATCAACTTACAAATCCTAGTTTTATAGTTTATGTAATAATTTAACAATCGGGACAACATATTGGAGGTTCAGCTCCTGAACCTGGTGAGAATGGAGGATCAAAGGGCTGTGGCACTGGAACACTTTTCACATCACCAAGTAGTCGTTAAATGATGGTTTGACCGGAGAGCCCAATATAAGGCCTTTCAAGTTTCAGACTTGGTCCTTCTATGGGACAAGGATCAGGAGAAGAAATGAAAGCACACCAAATTTCAAAGGCTCTGGCTTAGACCATATCTAATTTATGAGATCTACGGGGCTAATAATTATCACCTCAATGCTATGACCAGAGAAGCCATCCCATTGCATGTCAATAGACAGTTTCTTAAACATTACTTTAAATGAGACGGGTGGTAAGTTTTCCCAAATTTGTATTATATGTAAAGTTCCTACTTTTAAATATCTTTCTTGGTGCTCCTTGAGAGCGCCTTGCCCTTGTAAATAGTTTTTTGGTAGTCCTCCAATGCCGCCCCCTTTCCTTTTTTCTTTTTTTTTGGTTTCTTTTGCTTTGCATTTTGTTTTCCAGGTTCCCAACGTGTTTCCCTCTTCTTGTAGATAGGTATGCTTCACATGACATCTAGTCCATGGAATGGTACCTTATGCATTTTGGTTAGTCCGGAATCTATTTTTAGAATGGTATAATTTATCTGCACTTCAGAGTTATTTTGTGCCTATGGTAAAAGGTTATGGGTAATCTTCATAAGATTGATATCTTGAAAGTTTGGACATTGATTAACAAAAAATCTAAGAAGCAAGTAATCGCATGGTCCTTGTGGGCAGATCAGTTGCACTAGTTATTGGCCAAGTCTGAAAATCATAAAAATATCCTGGGTTTGGAATGTATCTCCTATTTAGTAATTTAAAATGGATGGCAAGGTGAAAGAAGTACCACCATAAAAATTAGCTAAGCTTAAGGTTCACGGTGAAAGAAGTATGGCCTTCCCATTTTTAGAAAAGAAAATAAAAGAAAGAAAGAATTGAAGAATGGAGAATTCTAGTATCTGGGGATCATGAAAGATATAGTAATTTTGTTTCAATGAATTCAGTGCCTCCTCTCTACTTCTCCTGAAAATCATCGGCTTGATTTTTATTTCAAAGAACACACTACAAAACTCATGAAAGACTTAAAGATTGAATCAATGACTAGTCAGATTTTCTTAGATACCTCGCGCCTTGCAAGCAGAATACTCTAGGTAAAGCTGAGTTCCAATTTTCCTAACCAGAGATTCTATAGTTCTCAAATGCACTAAGGCATTCATCATAGTGAGTTTCCATTTGTTATGCCCTGCATACCCGTCCCTATATTTTGTGGGAAAAATGTTGGGTCCCCCTTTTTTTTCTTTTTCCTTGTTTCTTTTCCTCTTGTTTTCCTCTGGCCTTTGCTTCTATGAGGGTCATTTTATTTGCTTTTTGGTTTTCCTTCCTCCAAGACCCAGTTCCCAGAGTGTTTTTGTCTTCTATGTTGGCCATATTTCTGGACTCTGGGATTCTCTATCATTACTTCCTCTTTTGTTAGAGGGTATGATTGCATGGGATCCCCGGGTACAGAGTCCAGAGGTTTTACCTTTCTCTGGATTTGCGAAAGGAAGAAACATATTTTTATCCTAGCGATATAAATGAAGATTTACTTTTCACTTTCACATTTACTGTGAACAAGATTACCTAGAGTGATTAAGAGCGAAATTGTGAATTAAGTGCGAATTGCTTTGGAATTTTAACAGTGCCTTGCAGTAGAGATGATATTCGAGTTGGTGCGTGTTTCTTAACTTCCTTGCAAGATTGTGGGTGTTTGTGGTCTGTGAAAGCTTCCTGGTTTACAGAGCACCTCTTTTGCTACTTCTCCCACATTTCTTGGTGTTAAGGTAGGTCCTTTGGCTCCTCTTTCTGGTTTTTCCTTTGCTTATGCTTGGTTTTCTCTCTTTTTCATTTTGTCCTTATTTTGTTTTGCTTTGATTCCTGGTTTGTCATCACCTCCCATTGGTGGGATGGCTCTAAAGTAAGGTTTTCCACCTTCCTCACATAGTGTTCTTCCCTATAAATGGTGTACATTAGTGTAGATGCTATAAATTCTTAAGGTTCCTGTGTAAAGGTCTTAGTCTCATTGTAAATTGTACATAGTTCCTGTACATTATGCTATTTTCCAGGTTTCCTTGTATATTTAGTCTGTACGTTGTTGTAGTGACCCCTCTTATGGAAATATTTCCGCACTCTATGCATTATAACCCAAGTTTTGAGCTCGCCCACACGATGTCGGCCTGGTTCAAACTTGACACCTCACCTGTTCTAGCCATGGTGGTTTTTTCTCTCCTTTATCACTTCATAATTGATGGTGAGATTAATTTCCCGATGAGTGAGAATTGAAAAAAATTCCATCTGGCATTCATTTCACTTGTGCCAACACACGTGTCTCCATTAAGGGCCATTACACCATTTATCACGTGACCACGTGACAACCCATGTCATCCAAGTACGGCTCATTGCCTACTCACTTTGATAATGGTTAGTTTCTCTGGATTCTGGGAGCTGAGAAGTCCCTGGGCCTTCATCCCATTTTGTCACATAAACCAATACCCTGAGACCTCTAGGTGTCAATCAAAATCCATTCATTGTCAACTATTATAGTCTGGGATTTTGATGCACACTAACATTTTTTTTTGAACAGGTGCGAGATGGCGGTGAATTCCCCGGAGTCCATAAATTTTTTTTATCATATGTATTGACGGTTGTTCAATCTTGAAGGTTGCAGATTATCCAAAAAAATGTCTAAAGTAACAAATCCTATGGTGAGCTTTCCGCGCTCTATGCATTATAACCCAAGTTTTGAGCTCGCTCGCATGATGTCTGCCTGGTTCAAACTTGGCACCTCACCTGTTTGAGCCATGGTGGTTTTCTCTCTCCTCTATCACTTCATCATTGATGGTGGGATTAATTTCCCTATAAGTGAGCATTCAAAAACATCCCATCTGGAATTCATTTCACTTGTGCTAACACACCTATCACCATTAAGGGCCATTACGTTGTTTATCGCAGACCACGTAACAACCCATGTCAGCCAATTATGGCTCACTATCTGGTCACTTTGATAATGGCTATTTTCTCTAGATTCTAGGTGCTGAGAAGTCCCTGGGCCTTCATCCCATTTTGTCGCATAAACCAATACCCCGAGACCTAAGTGTGTCAATCAGAATCCAGTCATTGTCAACTGTTATATTCCAATATTTTTATGCACACTAACATTTCTTTTTTGAACATGTGCAAGATGGTGGTGAATTCCTTGAAGTTCATAAAATTATTTTATCATATGTATTGATGGTTGTCCGATCTTGCAATTTGTAGATTATCCAACAAAATTTCTAAAGTAACAACTCCTCCTAGAAGTCCGGAGCTTCCAACTACCTCCACTCAGGCGACCACAAAGACAAAGGCAAAAAATATGCTGGCCAAGCTCCCATTAACATCCAAATACCTGAGGGAGGGTGTCCTTGTGGGATCCAAAGTGGATTCCAAGCTTTAGGATATCACCGATACATAGCCTGGACCATGGGCTGAACTACAGTGCCTTTTCCAGACGATGTACCAATAGAGGACTACTGGAGATTATATGGTGAAGAATGTGGCCGCCTCCAGCAACATCAAAGCTGAATGTTTCCCTTGCTTGGTGTAAGCACCATAAATGATCCTTCAATTGGTGAAGCACTACAACACTCCCACCTGGGTTGTTTTGCTTGCCGATTCTCTACCACTGAACTACCCGACGACCATTGTTACTCTGGATGCCGCCACTTTTGCTTCAAGACTGGGAATCCCCCATTTCAAGGGAGCCATTTTTATCTCTCATTCTATGTCACTAAAGGAGTTCAAAGAAATTCCCACTCAAACCTAGCAACATCTCAATTCTCACTGGCTAAAGTCCCTGAGAAGGGAATATAAGAAGATGAAGTCGAAGATTGCTTGCGGAGACTTCCAAGAATGCATATAGGCAGGCATCATATTTTTGTGCAGACTCTTTGGAGAGTCCCATGCCAGGGAATTTTTGGCATGGATGTATTATTTCCTATACTACATCACCACCTACAGTCAGACCTTCAACTGTGTAACCATCATCGCAAATCATGTGGACTTCCAGCTAAAGAATGTCCTCTGGAATTCAAAGTTCCACATGACCTCATATGTATTATGGGCACTGGCACAATAGAGACCTACTCTTTGGGGTTTGTATATAGTGGGAATTCTCATGAATGGGTCTGACCAGCTTTTCCCATGAGAAAATTATCCCTGGATCCAGTGGGAAGGCTCTTTCCCCCATTTTTGTAGGGTAAATGACACGTTCATTTACCATAACATTTTGACACTTACTCAAGATTTTGGGTACCGATTGTTGCAGGAGGTGATGAAATTGGTAAGTACATATGACAATTATTTCATTTAGTTCTAGAAACATTCTTATATTCAGGTAACTGGGTTCTTTGGGAAGCCCTACCTACTCCCTAGGCATTGCGGGGATAGGATTATTATTTTGGATTTATGCAGGCAAATCCTGGAACTCCACGCATTCTTTGCCTTGAAGAAGGTTACATCCATTTCATTCCCAATCACTTGCAGGAACTATTCTTATAGTCTCACAGTGGCTAAGGAAGTCGATAATGAATTAAAGATCCTGTGACTATTGGAGTTCCACCTTACAAGAAATAATTTTGATCCAGTTGATAAGATAAGTGCAACACTGCCCCAGGAATCTACATCACATAAAATTCACATTGAAGATTTCTGGGCAGATTTTCAGGATGGTTTTGATCTTCAGGCCCGACAGTATTCGTGGATGTCCAAAGCCATGATGAAGAGCCTTGGCCTTTAGTACTTTCTAAAATATTTTTCAGATAGTGGGCCTCTAGAGGAGATAGCATACAAAGACTAGGGGATTGAAAAGTTGGATCTCCCTCTGATGGATTGGGACACCCCAAATAATTTCACAATTGAGGATGTGAGTTGCAACATCATAGAGAATAGTCATAAATATTTTGAGCAGTGTACAAGAGGAGCACCCATAAGGGTCCAATCTTGCGAGGGTCTACTTTGACCTCTGGAGCCATGGAACTGAGTAAAGACAAGGGGAAGGAAAAGGAAGAAACCCCTGCCCAAGTTACTCCCCAGGGTCCACTCCCCATTTTGGAGAAAATTTATGGTCAGCTGGAGGCGTCCAGACAAATGAGCCAAAAACTAAGCACCCATCTTACCCGTGGTCTTCCAATCACTCCAGTGGGATCTGCTTGCTCGATAGGATCCCCTTCATTAGCAGCACTCATGAGCCGGCAGACAGAGGTGAAGGTATAGTTTGCAGACATTCTAGATTTTGGGGCCTCATTACAATTGACAAGAAAGAAGAAAAGGGCAGAAAATCCCCCAAGCACAGATGCAGGCCTCGACATGCCCAACATTCCCCTGGCAGAGATTATTCCAGACTCCCTTGAACCAGAGAATCCCCTAGAGATGTCCCCTCTGCATGATGATTTTGATGAAATATTTGGGATTGATGAGCTTATGAATTTACAGGGGGAGATAGGAAAGGTGGTAGAAGAAATAGCCACGTAGGAAGTAGAGATAATCCCTGATGAAGGGGAGACACTAGAAAAGGAGGTGGTTCTAGAGAAGGAGGTCTAAGAACATGAAAAAGAGCCAGAATAGGAAGAAACACAAAAGGATCCATAAGATTTGGAGGAAAGACTGGTCCAGAGGACCAAGACAGATCTAAGGCAAAAAAATGATGAGCAATCGACAACTAGGGAAATCAGACCTTCAGGATCAATCGTACCCCCAATTTTCATGCTCCAAATGCCTTTAGTTACTTGGGGTGATCAAGTTCCCCAGAGTATGACATTCAGAGAGGTAGTCTTAGTAATCCAATAGTCAAATATTGGTCAGACACCTCCACCTCCTCCAGAAGACATGCTGGTGGAGAAGGATGTCCTGGTGAATGACGATGAAGATGAAAAATAGTAGCAAGATGAGGGGGATAACCCAAGAAATGTGGATACCAAGACCATAGATGTCAAAAAGGATGGGGAGGGTCCCAATAATATGATTGATATTGGTTCTGACAGAGATGGGGTCCCCAAAATGACAGACAAGAATTCCACCAGGGTGGAAGACACCAAAAACCCCAGGGAATAGGAAAAGGAGAAAGAGTCTGATGCGACCGTAGATATTGGGGATACACCACTGTACCCCAAAGAAGGTCCTAATGTTTAGACCTTAGCAGAAATACCACCCTAGCCTCCACAATGACTAATAGAATGTAGAAAGAGAAAGGACCCGATGACAACAAGTGTTCCCCTCTCTTTGGCCGAGATGATGGCCCAAAATCAAGAGGCTAAAAATCCCAAGAAGGCCCGGACCATCCACACCCTCCAGACCAGTCTGGGAGGAAATACATTTGCAATAGTTGAATCCCCTCCCCCAGATATAGATGCAGCAAAAACAAGGGCCGAAGACTATGCAGTTACAGAAGTGCCTCTGGGGAGGAGAGATAAGCATGGTGAGTTGGACCTGCTGAAAGAGGCTACCTGGGAAGTCGAGGCCTGATATGATAAATAGGTGAAGAAGCTAAAGGAGGAAAGAGAGAAGATTGAAAATTTCCTTGGGCTTCTCATGGAAATAACACAACCACTGGCCGAGATCCATCTGGAAGACTCCACCTCCAGACAAACACTTTTGGAGGGTGACATGGATGCTCTTAGGGCCATGAAAAAGAAGGCGCAAACTGTAGATGGCTAGATCATAGAGAAAATAATGGTCGTAAGGAAATATTTGGTAGCAACACTCCCAGACCTTTATCAGGTTAGCAACCTTGTGGACCAAGTGAAAAAAATTGTTATCCTATGGGAGAAGGACATAGAGAAGTATGAAGAGTGGAGGATAGAGTTAGAAGATATAAAAAACTTTGGAGAGGAAGCCATTACCGACAAGAATATTTTGGGAGAAGAGCCCTTTGGATTCCTCTGGGCCCAACACTCTAGACTTGGCCTCAAAATTGAGGTGAGAAAGGAACTAGTAGGGGCCCTAAAGAATAAGATTCTGGGAGTCAGGAATTATTTAAATTTATATACAACATATGTATAAAGGGTTTCACTAGTTGATCCCTTCACTATTGGGACATGCACTCTAATAGATTTTGTTGTGGGAAAGTTCGACGAGCTAATGGAATCCCGGTACCAGTCCGCCAGGGATTTTGATGGAGGAAAGTTGTCTAGGTTATCAAAAATGATGCTCCAAGCCCATGATTTAGTAAAGGTAGCTACAAAATTTTGAGACGTGGCTAGAGATATCAAGGAACAGTTCGGGATCATCAGCGACCGGTGGGATAGTGTCAAGGACATAGACGAGGATGACATTGGCCAGATTTTGGAGGCCTTCAAGAACAAGGGACAGTAAAGTTCTCTAGATTCTGGAGATTCCCACCAGTAGGGTGTAGGTTTTGTGATTCTTTATTCTTTGAGTGTAAGCTCCCAGACTCTGGAATTCTAGATCCAAAGTTTTGTATTCTTTCAATGACTCGTGTCCAGGTTCCCCCGGAGCTGACTGGTCATTGTCTAGCATTTAATAAGGGGGTCAATAGGTAGGTGATCCCAATAAGGCATGTCGAATAGAGGGATGCCTCTAACAGGTGATCCTCCTGAGGTGCCACTCCAATATTAACTACCTGGTGCATCGAAGATAGTGAGCCGCATTTTTCATTTATGAGGCATGTTTTCTTGAACTCCAAGAAGATCATATTTCTTCTATTTTTACCCTGACACTCTCTTCTATGCCGATTCTTCCATCTTCTCTTCTTGTCTTCTTCCTCTATCTTGTAAGACCTCTTCTCTTTTTGAGGTGATTTTTAGTGGTGCAAGTAGTACCGACCATTGGATATTATATTTTATATGTTGAGTGTACAGTTAGATTAGGTTAGTTTTAGGGCAAAACTATGTGTATAAAAAAGAAGTCTGACCTCATAAAAAGGGTCAGCAAAATTGCTGATTTTGTAGTCCAATGCTATTAGCATTTCATTTCAAGTAGTTGCAGGAGCTCAATGCTCAGTAGTTCTTAGTAGTTAGATGCTCCCTTGGAGCCATCTATGTACACACTAGTGATGCTGGAACACTTTGTTAATGAAGAAGGAAGAACAATTTATGGCAATGATGTTGTTAATGTTCTGATCTCCGAGTTAGAAATATATCTTTTGTGCTGTATGTTTCTAATGTTATTTTCTCTGATGTTTGGTTTAGATTAATGATCTCATTTCCCCTTTCTATTGAATATGTATGAACTGCTGGTTCTATATGCATTCAATATTTAGTGTAGTTCTTTGGAGCATGGTTGATATATGAAATATGTTGCATGACTATAAGTAGAAGCGATAAACTATTAACTTCAGCCTATCTTTTTCTATTTATTTGGTAAACTTAATGTGCTTGTAGGAAACCCCAACCCCACTTCCAAAACCCCAAAGAAGATGAGTAAAACCAGCTACCCCCCCGAACAAAATAGTCACTTTCCCAACTCAGCTTCCCCGCACTGTCGAGACTTGACACTAAGGTGCTTGAAGGCTGAGAGAATTTATTCTCTAGATAACCTTTATAGGAGAAGTTGGCCGGTACCCTGGTACCCAGTGACAACTCATCTCTATTGATCAGACCGGTCACAAAGTCCTGTCAACACTAGCCAAACCTCGTTGATATACATTTGTGATCCATTCTATTGTTGTACTCATTTTTTACCATTATACATGATGATATTGCTATGATGATTTTGTATATTTTGGGATGCTGATGTACCCCTGACACATTTGATGATACATATAGAGATATATGATTTGATCTCTTCATACATGTGTTGATGTGATGTTTATGACATGTTCTAGTTACTTTATGGTGATTATTGTATGGATGCATTTCCTTTATGTGTTATACAGATGATCATGTAATGTTTATGCAATTATGATGTGGTTTCTAGATGTATGGATAGATGTGGTACTATTATGATGATGCAATGTTTTTTAATTTCTTTATTGATGCATATATGTCTGAAATGCAATATTAATCAGGCCATGAATATGCAATGATGTAATGAATTATATGATGCAACAAATGATGTGGATATTATGCACTGCAATGGATATGTCTATGCAATGTTTCTAACATCTCATGTATTGAAAAGGTGATTGTCAACATAGGTACTCAATCATGTCTCTATCAATGTGCAACTTGACCACTTGACAACGAGAAGATTGGCTGATTAGAGCCTCAGATCCTTCACATTGGAAAGAGATAAAGATATAATATAGATTTGAACACTGTGCAGGTGCAAGACTATCATGAATGCAACCTAAGGTGTAGTTAGTGGACTTTATCTTTGAAAGTTTTCATCATCGATCCTTTTGGAACATCAGAGTTGATACAACCCTTATTGGTGCCACTATGACCATAAGGATATGAGTATGAATTTCATCAAATAAAATATGGGAAACCAATGTAGGCATTGAGGCACAGAAGCCAGGATAACCTGAACATTGTTTCGAGTTTGATATTGCAAGGGTACACCTGTACCAAGGAATTTGAAGCCAAGATAACCGTGAGTGCGATCTTGCATAAAGAGGCAGATAAATAACAATCAAGGAGATAGTTCCAACCTTACCTTAGTGTGAAAATAAATGGAGTCAAGGTATGTGAGGTTGATCCACCTAACCGTGGAAGATCTTATCACAAAAACCCAGTTTATTTTGATACTGTAGGATCATTGGGACCACACCAAAAAATAGTAGACAAAGAAAAGATGATAAAAAAAATCATAGAGAAAAAAAAATAGATAAAGATAAATTTAGCATATCTCAGCTAGTTTCAAAGTTTTCCAATGTGTAATTGTATGAGGTGTTGAGAAACACCAATGTGCTTGTGAATGTAGTGTGTTTGTTTGTCATTGATTCGTTGTTTACGTTTGCATCATGTTATCCGATGTATGTTTAGAAACATAGTTACATCCAAATAGGTAGTGTTGAGAAACATTTTTGGATTGGAGTGTTGAGAAACACTTGTTTCCTCAGTAGAGAAGTGTCCTTCAAAAATTACCAGATTACGGTGGGTGCCAAAAATATGTGTGTGAAATTGTGCTTGTGTGCCTGTAGGCTGTAATACACAATTCAATGAATCATTGCATGGCTAATCTATTCAAAAAAATGAAATCAAAGGAAGGACAACATATTTAACCAAACTGACTCATTACTTCCTATTAGGTAGGAGTTTGAATCTTGTTCTCAGGTCATCACCAAATCTAGTGAATACACCTGTGCTAAACGAAGGATTTAGGAGCTATGAGGATTAAACTATATGCTATGCAACATGCAAGTTTGTTGTAAATCCAATGCTAATTAGAATTGATTTTAGAGCACCAAATTGAAATTTATTTGATTGATTTTAAACCCAAATTTAAGTGTTCTCTAAGTTATAAAGTTGAATGCTTTTCTTGAAAACAAACTAAACAACTAACAACAATACTAAATGTTTAAATGACAAATGATAAAAGATAGAATGCTAGAATGCTAAAATGCTCAAATCTGCAAAATAACGATAGTAAATAAGAGTTAGGATCAATTGTGAAGGAAAAGAGGCTCTCTTTTTAGAAACCCCTCTCCAATCAACGAGAAAGATCAAAAGCTAAATAGTGGACAAGATTCAATTTGAAGAAGTACAATCCATGTGCGTGAAAGATGATTTGTCAAGAGGGTTATTTAACTGAACTGACTGATCAGTCATTTAGGAAACTTCCAGAATTAGTTCTCAGTTAACTAAAATATTTCCAAAATGAGAAATAGACAAGAATAAGTTAACTAAACTGAACATGATTGTTTCCATTTCGAGAATCAGTTAACTAAAATTGATGACATAATATGTATTTTTAATAATTTAAAAGATTCTAAATGCATTTTTGATTTAATTATTTAATTTAATTCCTTTTTGATTTAAATTGACAATCTAGTAATTTATTTAATCAATATATTGGAGTATCAATTAAATAGATAACCTAAGGTTTATTTTCTAATGTAATGTCATTTTAGGAATTAATTAATTAATCAAGCATGATGATTGATTAGGACCTAGGGTTTAGTTCAGATCATATTGAAGTTAATGAATTGCCTATTTGGTTTAGGACTTAGGATTAATCAAGATTAGGGTTTCTTGATAGGTGTTTGAGATATGGGGTCTAGGGTTTATGTGACCACTTTTAGGATATTAAAATTGTATTGGGAAGATCTAGTGCCTACAATTAAGCACACTATTTGGGATTTTGGAGAATCATAGGCTGGAAAATGGAGTTCTTCCACCAGGAAGTCATAGCAGAAGTTATGCTCTTCTAATTGTATCATTGAGGCCAAAGTATCCATGACATCAACCATTTTGTTTGCTTCTCTTAGAATTTGCTAAAAGGTGATAAAGACAAAGTAATTATTTAGATCATCAACCATCCTCTCATAGGGTGTGAGATTTTCATCCTTAGTCTAGTATTGTTCATTTACTTGGTTAATCACTAACTGAGAGTCTCCATAAATGTGTATTTCCATGATTTTCCATTCGATAGCTAACTTCAATTCATTTTCCAAGGCTTTATATTCAGCTATATTGTTTGTGCAAGGAAAGATCATCTTGTAAGCTTTAGGAAGTTTGTATCCTTAGGGAGTTATATACAAAACATCAACCCCAGACCCTTTTTGTGTGAATGAGCCATTGAATAAAATTTTCCATGGGTGTTCTGTCAGATGTAGAATGACCTCAGTAGGAAACTCTATGATTAGTGGTTTACTATCTTGAAGAGGAGCATACGCTAGGTGGTCATCAATGATTTTCCCTTTGATATATTTTCTGTCTATGTATTCAATGTCAAATTCACTAAGTATCATCACCCATTTTGCTACTCTACTAGTCAAGGTTGCTTTACTTAACAAGTACATCAACAGATCAATTTTTGTAATCATAGTGACAAGATGCGAGGGCATGTAAGGTCATAATTTTTGTGAAGCAAATACCACTGCTAGGCAAGATTTTTCAATGATCGTGTAATTATGTTAATAGGAAAACATTGTTCTTTTAATGTAGTAAATTTCTCTTTCCTTTCCTGTTTCATCATGTTGTGCTAGTAAATCTGCAAGCGATGTTTTCGTAGCAGATATATATTGTAGGAGAGGTTTCCATGGTATGGGTGCCATTAAAATAGGTGGATTTTCTAGGTACTCTTTGATATGTTGAAAGTGATTTTCACACCCTTCATCCCATTTGAATGTTACACCCTTATGTAGTGTCTTTGTGAAGGGCTGAGCTTTATCTACAATCTATGAGATGAATCTTTTGATTGACTGTAGCTTCCCTTGCAATGTTTTGATCTATTGATATTTTATGGTGGTTGCATTTCCATAACTACCGTCACTTTTTCTGGATTGACCTCAATTCCTTTTGTCAAGATAATGTACCCAAGGAGCTTTCCTGATGTTATGCCAAAGACACACTTCTTATGGTTTAACCTTAACTTGAACTGTTCCATTTGATCAAATATTTTGTCTAAATAAACCAAATGTTTAGTCATTTTTGCTAATTTTTCCAAGGTGTCGTCAACATAATATTCCATATTCTTATGCATCATGTCATGGAATATGGTGATCATGGCACTTTGGTACATTGCTCCCATGTCTTTGAGACCAAAAGGCATAACGCTCCAATAGAACCTAACCCAAGCACATTTAAAGGTTATCTTTTCCTAATCCTTTGGTGCTATTTTTATTTGATTATACTGTGAGAATCCATCCATGAGAGAATACATCTCATACCCTACTGTGAGGTCCACAATCATGTCGATGTTGGGAAGTGGGAAGTCATCTTTGGGAAAAGATTTATTTAAATCTCAAAAGTCTGTATAGACCCTCATTGATTTTTAATTCTTAGAAATAAGTACAATCTTTGAGATCTAGTCAGCGTATGCTATAGCTCTGATGATTTCTTCTTTCAACAACATTTCTAACTCAAATTTAACCAATAGTGCCACATGAGGATGCATCTTCCCAAGCTTCTGTTTAACTAGTTGTAACATATGAAATGTGTGGGTGTTACTAAAATGTAAAGGGGAAAAAGTTTGGTTAATTGTTATTTGTGTTGATTTCCTTAACCCCACTTTTCACTTACTTGAATTTGATTGATTGTATATTGCAATTGTGATTGTGATTAAGGGAAGATAAGAAGCTTCTTTCTCTCACCCTCAAATACACAAATAGGAGATCCAATTTTGATCAACCCCAAAGGGTTAATACACAAATGAATCCACTATTTGGAAAGAGACCAAGAAAGGGGATCTTAAATTCTGTAAATTGATTGATGAATATGATTAATGATAGTAATTGAAAAGAATAGGAGAAAGTACCAACCTTAAAAAATAGTAGATCAAAGATTGCTATTTTCTGAGATCTGAAGACTATTTCTAGAGATGCTGATAGTTGATACCTAACTGGAATGCAGAGACAAAAAAAACCCAGAAACATTTTTCCATTCTGATGTTGTCTTATGAAAAAGGTCGACCCTGTACCAATTTTTCCAACTCGATCTTCTCAACTCCGAAAGTGTCCCTATTCACACAATCTGAAAGAAAGCCGAAAAGGGTATCTAGATCTGGCCTCAGATTTACGATCCTGAACCTGTACCTACAAGAAAAATGTTTTTTTGTTGGGGGAAAGGGGTTTGCCTTGGTCAAACCCCGGTTTTGGAATTAACCTTAATATATGTAATTGAAGATTGCATAAAGAATAACAAAGCAAAACTCAAA
>MU226017.1:1917119-1931588 GCA_018584345.1 Thuja plicata
CAACACCAAGTCTTGAATGGATTCTTGAACTTGACAAGGGCTTTGGAAGAAGATGGATGGAGAGATCACCAAAAGGGCACTTTTTTGGCTTGAATCATTCAATGGCCTCCAATGGATCTCCTTCATGAAAATGGATGCTTGAATGCTTGAGAATGGATGGATGCTTGCTTGAAATCTTTCTTAATAACTTTCTTGGACTTCACTTCATGAGGATGCTTGATGCTTGATTAGAAGACTTCAATTGCTTGATCGTGGTTAGAGAAAATGAGAGGAGAAAGCTCCCTTTTATATGAAACTAGGGCACAATCTTCTAAGGAGGCCTACATAGGATAATTAAATAATCATTTAAGCCTTTACCCCTAGGAGAGGACCTATATTAAATATAATTTAGGAATCAACCAATTTAGAACCCGAAACAGCCGACCTGGAAGCGGGACTAAACTTTTTGTGAAGATCGACATCCCAAAAACCAAAAGTTCCCAGGACTTGGACCCTGGGACAGGGTTGAGGTCAGCCCTATCCTAGGACAGGGCTGAGGTTGACCCTATCCTAGGGAAGGGCTGAGGTCGACCCTATCCTAGGAGGTCAACCCTGTCCTCAGATCCCAGGATCACAGGTCAGAGACCCAGAATGCAGAATTTAGGTCAGGAAATGGAGGTTAGAGAGGCAGGTCAGGGGGGAAGCCATGTCAAGATCAGGAACCCATTTAGAGGTGCTTGTCATGACCCCAGACCACTCACTCAGAAGGATAAACCAATCTCCTATGGAAGTGCTTCCATTTTCTGACTATACACTAGTTTTATGCTAAGAGAAATAGACAAGTGATGCATCATCAAGTCAATATCAAGCCGTGGTATGTCTGAGTAGAACCAAGAAAAGTTGATCTTTTTTTCTCATGAAAAATTGAGCAAAATACTACTTCTCTTCTTTGGACAAGGACCATGCCAGGTATATCAATTGGGGTGATTATGTTGTTCCCAGATTGACCAACTGTTTAGGTTCAATAAGCATTGAAGATCTCCTGAAAGTGATTAGACAATATATCAAGTTTCCCATCCTTTGGTACCTCTAGGAGGTTTTCACCATTGGATATGTCAATTTTTTACTATTGTAGGTTCTGATACTACCACAAAGTGGTTTTCACCATCATAACTCTTTTATTTTTTATTTTTATTTTGAATAATGAGAAACTTGATATCCCCCTCTATCATGTTCATGCTTATTGAACTGGTGGAAGAGGTAAGAGGCTTAATATAATTTAGATAAGAGGCCAAGGTATAGTCATTTGGGGAAGAAATCAGGTTTATAGGCTCATTTGGATTCCACTCAACAAGTTTGGGGTAGATTAGGGATAGAGATCCAGTAGGTTCTAAAGATAGAAACACGTTATCATGATCAAGGATTGCAGTGGGTAAGAGAAGATCTATTACAATACTCTCCGAAGGACTACCTAGACCATGAATTATCCTAACATCACTATCATAATCATTGTTAGTATTTTGTGAATCTAACCCATTTGATCTAACGCCAGCGTTTGGATTCTCCTCCTGAGTAGACATTCATTCCAAAAAATTTCTTAGAGGAATAATCTCAATTCTTAATGTGGATCTAGTTCTAGTGTTGATATTCTTGCCATCATCTCCAAAGTTCCAATTCATGTTTTGGGGAAGAACTATTGTCTGGGTAGCATTGGAACTTTCCCCTAGTTCAAATTGAGGTGCATATTTGTGAGTAACGTCAATCTCAATACTTACTATGGCATCTGAGAGGGAATCCCATTCATACTCATTATAGGTTATTTCCATAAAATGAGGTATATCTAGTACATGAGTAGGGGCGACTGGTTTCCCCCAGTTAAGATGCCTTCCTTCTAGGTCATTCTCTATACCTTGAATAAACTCATACTCATGAGAATCGGTTTGACTATCATCAAATATACCTAGGTATTGTGATATGGTCATGAAAAATCCTTCATCTTCAATCAAGCTTCCGTCTTCTTCTAGGTCATATTCACATTTTGGTCTCACCATTTGTTCTTCATCTCCCTATATGGATGTGGAATGGGGTGAAGATACCTCTATTTCTTTCACTCTTGTGTCCATGAAGTGAGGTAAATCAAGTACATGAGCAATAGTCACTAGTTTCCCCTAGTTAGATTGTCTATCCTCAGGTTCACCTGCTTGTTCTCATCTCAATTCTTGTTGTTGTTGGCCCACCACATCTTCTTTAGTAAATTGATTCTCTTCCTGTGATTGTTGGGACACTGATCTATTTGGTTCAAAGGGGGGTTTAAATTTATGTGGAATATAAAGTTCTCCTTGGTAGTTGGGATTCTCTGTTTGTATGTGCAACAAATTTTCAAAAGATAACTGTGTAATCTTTGCTTCCTTCTCAGTATCATCATTAGAGTCACAAGTTTTATTGTGCAAATATTAAAACTGACCCCTCCATCAATCAAGATGCACTTGACTCTATGCTTGTGGATCAAAACTTCTATATGCAAGAGTTGATTATGTGGATGATTTATCACCTTATCATCTCTTCTGAAAATGATAGGTAATGAGGTGAGGTCAAGTGGCCCACCATTATTTGGAATATATTGAAACCAAGGTCCTTTGGCACAATTTTTTCTAGAATAGTTGTTTGGAGAATATTGATATGTGATGCTGAGATTTTAAGCAATTCTAGAATGAAAATTTGGGCAGGGGTTCTTTGTAATTGATCAACCAAATTATAATTGCAGCTGGGATTGACAAGACCAATTTATTTGATATTGAGGGTTTTGTTGTTGATGAAGTGGTTTGTTTAGATGAGGACATTACTCCCTTAAGAGTTAGATTGATTTATTGTTATAGCATTATCCGATTCAAACTCTTTTTTGTCTTTGATGATGATTGCATAACCGATTGATTGGATGATTCGATCATGTAGATCACATTGTCATTTTTCGCATAGGTTTAATTTACCTTAGCTCCTTGATTCTTTGAAGATTCCCCTTGTTCATAAGAGGCTAGAGGTTTCTTAAAAGCTTTGTAAAATTTGTTTGACTGATGTCCATCAACTGTGATGGTTTCATTATAAATCAAGTCTTGGATGACGTGCTTTAACTTCATGCATTCCTTAGTCAAGTGTCCCTTTTTTTGTGGTATTCAAAAAAGTGATTGTCATTCCACCAATTGGGTTTAACTACTGGCTCCCAAGGCTTTGAGTCTAGTATCGTGATGATTTTTTTAGCCACCAAAGTCTTTAGTACAATTTCAAGGGGTTCTCCTAGAGAAGCAAAGTTACGCTTGGGCCTGGGTATCCATGGCGCCTTGTCCTTTTGTGCATATTGATTATTCTTGGATGTTGATGAGACATTTGCATTGTTCTTAGTAGCCTGGATGCTACTAGAAAGATTGAATATAGTCTCCTTGGGTTTGAAATTAAATGAATCAACCACTCCATCTTTGAACACATTCTTGTTCTTGTTCCAGTACTTTTTCTTGTGCTTACCATTCTTGTTGTTAGGATTGTTTGAGGATTTAGTATCTTTGTATAAGGGGATTTCACCTTTCTTCACAAGAACTTCTTTGATTCTGATGGAACGTTCCACCAATTCACTAAATGCAATATGCTTTTGCATCTGGATCACACAATTAATCTCTGGTACCAAGTTATTGATGAAGATGTCTATTTTCTCAGTTTCTGGGATTTGTCTAGGATATCTCACAAACATCTTCTTCCATCTCTTTAGAGATTTCACAAAATTTTAACCACTGTGTTGTTTAGTGTTGCATAGATTTAGCATGGTAACTGTATGTAATATATTGTAGGAGTATTTTTGGATGAAATTTTGGACAAGTTCACCAAATGTTTGAATGCCAGGTGAAAGTTTTGTGAACAATTCCAAGGCTTGGCCGCTGAATCTCTAAGGGAATAGTCTCATTAGGTATGTCCTTTCATGCATAAAATCCATGCTAAGAGCACAAAATTCTCTTACATGGACTTGAGGGTCACCATCCCCATTGTACTTATAATAATTTGGAATCTGGGCTTTGGGAGGAAATGGTGGCATGTGTAATTTCTTAGCAAACAGAAAGGGACATATGGACTCCAATGAGTCTTTATTAGAGGATCGTTCCTTCACTTTCTTCAATTATCTAAGCTCACACCTCATGTCTTGTAACTGTTCAATGAGGATAGTGATGGGCTATTCTTCCTCGTGTTGTATTAGTCCTTTGATATCAAAGTCAAGAGGAAGTTTAACACCTGCGGATGCTAAGTGCATGATGTACTTATCCTTGTCTAGTTGCACAAGGATTTGCATAATATTTTGAATTTTTTTTCCTGTTGAAATCTCCTGATTTACTCTTCAATAGGTTCCTCAATCAAGGAGAATACACTTGTATGGTGGCTTTTTCAACCTTGGCTAGATCCCTAATTGTAGTTTGTCATGTTTAACGTGTCTTGATGTTCAGTATGAGTCGACCGATGTTGAGAGCTTGACATTTGAAACAAGGTTATTGATTGATTTATAGTTGGTGTATCTTGATTAGGAATCATTTGAGTAGATCTTGGTTTTTGATAGGACAAGGGTCCTTGAGTAGAATCATCAATAAATTTTCTCTTTGAATTGAGATCAATTTTTTATTGTTGGCTTCTATTTTGTACCATGAAAGAATCTCATAGTTAATACTTTGAGATTCCTAGACTAATGAGTCAATGTTAAATATTCCCAAATGATCACTTGTCTGAGAGATTGGTAAGAGATACATTTATGAAAGATTGCTAAGCTTGGTACAAGGTATCGTGATTTGAGACATGAATGTCTACTGGATGACACTTGTGACCGAGCTAATTGAGGTTGACTTTGAATGAGATAGACCACGACAAGTAAGACCATTCAATAATCTAGAACAAGAGACACAGATGAGTCAAGCCACTTATGTCAAGAACTGACGATTGTTGTGATGAGGTATAAAGACTGATTTTGGCCACACAAATAAGCAATAAGATGAACATAATGACATCAAGGATCAAAGTAACTGCTAGATTTGTGTGTAAGCTCATATGAAAATTACCAGGTTTCCATACGACAATTCCCAGGTTCCCATATGAGTTTCTACTGTTAGAGTGTTTTGTCGTATGATAATTCTAATGGGTCAAAGTGACAGTGTAATATGGGACAATTTTCTACTTGACTTGGGTGAATTTTTTGACAAATTTGCATAATCTTGAGGTGATAATATTAGTGTCTAAAAGTGTCTTAATGCTATTTTGGTGTCAGTTTTGGGTGATTCAAACACATCAAACACATACAAAGGAGTAAAAATCATGCACACTTTCTATCCCTAGAGTCAATTGTCCTAGTGAGAAAATCCTTGCTTGTTAACTTAGGTACACACCCAATAGCTAATCAGATTATGGCTACCACCATCCACAAAATGGGCATAGTGATGCCATATTAGCCAACTCTAAATGCTAATGGGGGCATAATATGATGAGTGTTTTGGGGGAGTTACCATCTTCCTTGCACTTGGATTATCCAATTTCATAGGTGAACCAGGTGGTTACTACTCTATGGAGTCTAGTAAGGGTCTCCGTTCGAGTGCATCCTTTCCATTGGCGCAAGCGTGATTCAGGCCACCAGCCCCACAAATAACCTTGGCATGAGTAGTCACGTAAATGTGATTGAGACCTCTAGGGCCCTACTATATGCTAGGCAAGAGATGAGTATAAGATCAAATGGTATCCAAATTCTGAAGCTTTAAACCCAAGAAGCAAAATTTATTAACGTGAGTTGGAGTGGTGTGGCTTACACCTCGTTCTCACATAGGTCATTCCCAGGACCATTTTACCTCAACTGGAAGGCTCATCTAAAAGGTATGCATGAAAATAAATAGATAGCAAAGAGAAGGCCTAGATTTCTGATTCTTCCTCCAAGAGGAGAAGAACATAATCACCTATTTCCCTTTGTTTTTACCAAACACATCAAACACTCCAAATTTTTCCCAAAATATTTACTTGCCTAAGACAAGTCAAACATGTCTAGGTTTCTAATTTTCCCTATAAGGAAAGAGATCATAATCCCCTAATGTTTAGCTTGGATCACAAAATAAATCCCTAATTAAATTAGGTGCCTAGATACCCATTTAAAAAGCATGATCCTGTGGTTGATGGAGAAATCAGGCAACCCGCAAACACAAAAAGCTTAGTAGTCTTAGCTGCAAGATTTATTTCTTCATCGAATCATCCTACAAGAACAAAGGAATTTGTAGTTTGTGATAAAGAGTGTTCTTTGTGTTACTTTGACAAATGAACCTTCTATTATATGTCCTACAAAAATATGTTAAGTTGCCAAATTAGAGAGCCATAAGACAAACACAACCATGTTAGAGATTAGAATTTACAAAATCAATTCAAATAAAATCCCAAAAAGTGCTCTCTATTTTTGAAATGATAGAGTATAGAGGGCAGAATAACATCAAGACTCATACAAAAATCCATAATTAACCATAGGACAAAATAGATAAGGATGATCTCTCATACAACAATTAAATTAGGTTAGTATGACAGTTTAAACCAAATGTAGAATCATACGAAAATACATATATTTTGAAAATGAAAATCTAAAGGCTACTAATTTTTTGTATGAGTAGGCATAACAAGGCATACAAAAAATGAGCGTAGCTTCAAAAAAATATCAAAAATATTGAGAATTGAGGCCAAAAACTAGTTTGAGACCCACAGTGGGTGCTAGATGTGTGTGTGGTAAATGTGGTCTTCAACTTGAAAACACCAAACACTCAATAAACCCTTAGATTAAGGGTTAGTGATGTTGGTTGTATTTCTTGTTTGGCAGTTTTCCTGGTTCCCTGTCTTTCTCTCTGTGGTCTGGTATTTTCAATTCGGCTATCTCTTGTTCCTTTTGGCCTTGCCTGTGTCAAGTTTTTAGGTTTTCAAGTTTGAACTTGTCTCAAATTTCCAAAACCCTTAAAACCCTAAGCATTTCAAATGTTAAACATTGAAAATTAAACCCTAGGTCATGTTCTTCTATTTAGCTGTTACTTTTTCCGTTCTCTTAAGTCATGTGTTTTAATCTAATCACCTTGTTGCATTACTTCAAATGAATATTCCATAAGTTTCCCCGACTTGGGATTTTCCTTTATGTCGTGTGGTCTCATTCAAGTTTAGAATATTCCTTTGGTTTTATGAGACTCTGCGATTCCTTCATGTCGGGTAGTCGCTAGGTAACTATATCATAAGGCTTTATGTAGAATGGACCCACTGATTAGTCAGGTGATCACAATAAATGATCAAACGGTTATCAAAATGATCTCAAACTTCGCGATGACCTTATGTTGCATTATCGCCAAATAGGTCCAAAGTTAAAAGTTAAGCAAAGCTTATAGTCACGTGGTCTCAAAAAGGAATGGTGGTTAAAAGATTTTGACCGAGACTTCGTGACTGACCGTCTGAGGTTTAGTGTAAAGTATAGTCGGGTTGTCACTAGAACAAATTGATGACTCAGTTCTCCATTATGCAGTAAGTGAACAAATAACTGTGTGACATGTGTCATAAGGTGAGTGGATGTTAAAGAATTATTGCATGGTCGCCAGAAGGAGAAAGTGGACTCAGCGACCTTGAGACTCAGTGTATTTCCTTCAGTCGTGATGTTTGAGAATGATTTAAAGGTATGTAAGAAACATTTAGCGATTGAGCGACAACCGTCGGATAAAGAGGTCAAGGGATCCAACGGTGGTCGCAAAGTCTGAGAAGAAAAGTGCCCAAAGGAAAAAGTCCTCCCGACTTGGTGATTAAGGTATGTCGCGCAGTCGTCAGAAGTCGAAAAGGGGCACATATCACCTGTTATGATAAAATTAAACACTCAGGACTTTTATTCCACGATTGGGCAACTAGGTATGGTCGCATAGTCTTGACATGAAATAAAAATACTCAGCGACTAGGAGATAACCATAAAAAGTTAAAGGCAACGGTTAGTCGCGAGGTCTCAAAAAAGATACTGAGTTAATGTTAACTATGAGCAACTTTGATTTTAGTTGGGTCGCATGATCGCCAGATGATGACTCGGGTCAGCCAAAGGTAAGAAAATGCATTGTCGCTATGTCTTGAGATAAACTATGGGTTAGTGACAGAGGCTCGCGAAAAAGAGACTAAGTGCAGTCGCGTAGTCGCCTAATCCAAAAATCTAAAAAATAGTGGCAGCTTTTTGATATGATAGTATGAATCGCTTGGTGACCAATCACAGGCTTGTATTTTGATTACTGTGTAAAAGGAGTAGCTGAGATGTAAGAAAGTTAACGAATCATAGTGTGACATGTCAGCTCTTTTGAATGTTGTATGATTGTTCCAAGGATTCACTTTTGAAAATTTGATTTCCTATCAAGCTTAGGAACTACGGCTAGGTTTTCTTTCAAGTTCACAGCATGTCGAATTAATGACAAAACTGATGTTTCCAAATTATGAGCTGCGTACTCTAAATAATGGCTATAAGGAGTTGATGATGCATTCATTTGCATTCACCGTGATTTCAGTTTTCAGAGCCCAAGTTGCTAAGTTTTCAGAGAAGAGATATTTTGCTTAGTTTGCAGTGTTTCCAAAGTTGATCAAAGAGTTCTAAATTTCAGAAAATTGTGCACAAGACTGTTAGCTGATCTCTGAGATAGATTTGTTTCAATATTGGTAAGGAGTGGGAGATTCAAGGTGTTGCAAGTATGAGCGGGGCTATGAGTGTTGCTTCGACAAGTAGAGGAAGTGAGGAGGAACAGAAGGGAAAGGCAAGTTTTTCTGATGAATTCCTCCGTCTCCTGCCTCGTTCAACGCAGAATAAGAAAGCTAATGCCAATGTCCTCATTGATGAGTATAAAGACATTCAAGATAATCTGACTCCAGGGACAACAGGTTTCTCCCTTTTCAATTATTTTTATAAGAATTCTGATAAGCCTATCCCAGTATCAAACCCTTGGACCTGTGGCTTAGCTGGGTTACTTGTTCCTGATGTCTTCCTAGATGTAGACCCATTCTCAGACCTAGCATATCACTATGATGTTCTGACTAAGACCATCAGGAGGGATGATGGCACTACCCTATTAATTTTAAATAGGAATTCATTCATGCAAGCCTTTGGCTTATTCAGCACCATGTCTACCAGAATCGACATGAAAAAGCAAAAATAGAGGTACACTAAGAAGCCTAGGATTGCCAGGAGTCAGCTGTTGAAACATATGTTGAAAGAAGTAAAAAAGTATTTAGATCCTATGTCCGGGGATTGCCCATATTATTACAAGGATCTTCACTTTTACATCAAGTATGTTGCATATGCCCTGTGTAGAGTGTTGGGAGTAGATGGTGATGTAGAGAAAATTGATGTAGGCATTCTAATGATGGTATTGGACCTACAAGAGGTCCATTCTAACATTATCTATGACTACATTTAGCATATTATAGATGAAATGCATCAGGGTTTCATTGCAACCCAGAAGAGGATCAATAACCCAAAGGAGAAGGAGCCCAAATTTTTGCATTACTTGGTTCTTATGCAACTCCTCTTATATTTAAATTTTTTCATCATGGAAGTTAATAATTTAACTCCTCAGAGATTTTACCAATCAGCACCAAATCCTATTCAATTTTGGGTGAGGGTTTGGAATTACACTTCTAGGGAGTGTGACTACTGTGCTTTTCAGAATTGGATTGTGTATCCAATTGTACAGAGTTTGGGAACAAGCAGGACAAGAGTCCCATTGAAGGTTATACAATTGCTCAGGCCCTATGATTATACAGATAGTTGGCCTGGAAAACATAATTGGGGTGATTTCTTCTTGGAGGAGAATTATACCATTATCAGAGTATATGGGTGTATTCACCCACCTCATTTGTTACCATATCATGTGCCTGCAAGAGTGGCTGCAATGGAATTCATATGGCAGTTGTTACTAACAGATAATGAGCACTTTGCACCGCACAAGAAGGGGCCTATAACCCCTAGGAAATTCAAGATTCTCAGCTTTACAATTGGCAAGGGTGCCATTGATGCAGTGGGTCAATGGTTGGAAAAATACAGAATGGGGGCAGCCCCTTATAGGTACATTGATCCAGAAGGCTTCATGGCAGGGGTTAGGAAATTGTACACTCCTACAATCCCCAATACAAAATTCCACTGTGAGTGTATTGAAGAAGATGCAATGAGGAACATCTTAGACGAAGATGGCATTCATACCAGAAGACTGAGAATCCAAGAGTTGCTGAAGCTGGAGAAGCAAGTAAAGAGAAATGGGTTGTCTTTTGGGGGTTTTTACCCTGACCTCCCATATTTTGATAAAATTAAGGCCATGATAGACAATGATAAAAAATGAAGCCCTAGTGGCTTTACAGAATTATGATCCTGAAAATGAGGATATTTCACTCGAAGATGCCAGGAAGATGGTGCTGGGTAGTGGAATATTATTGGCTGAGGGATGGGATTTGGCATCTACCTTTATCATAGACCAAATCAGAAAGCAGCCAGATCTCAAGATGGCTAGTGAGGTCCAGATGGGTGATGTGATAAAAGGATTTGGGTATAGCCCAAAGTCCTAGGATTTTGCAATGTGGAGCCTAAGCCCAAAAGACCAAAAGCCCCAACTAGTAAATATCCAGGAAAATATGGTGGGAAATCAAATGGTATGGTCTATACAGAATACAGGGGGTTTGGAGATCTCCCAAATTAGGACACATTGGGCTCACCTAAATGAAGACAAGACTAAACAATTGTCTGAGAGATGTAGTACTTTATTAGAAGAAACAAGTGCATTGTCTAAGGACAGGGAGATGTGCCACATACAATTGTACCAGAGGGATCAGATGATTCAGAAATCACTGAAAGAGTTAGAAACAAAGCTTGAGGTGGTATATGTACCTGCACAACCACCACCAATGCAAATTGAGGATAAGCCTAAGTCAGAAGAGGCTGTGGAACAAAAGGTAGATGAAGAAAAGGGAAATACAATTGCTTTGAAGGCATTGAAGGGCATACTACAACATAGAATTGAGATTCTAAAGGATAAAACTGATGTTGTAGTCAATGCATACAATAAATTGCCAGCTTTGCATACTGAGGTAATGGGGTACCTTGCCATTCTAAACCCTTAATTTACTAAGTGGTCTGCTAGGGTGAAGTTATTTGAGAAATTATCATATTTACAATCCATCAGACCAGATTTTCCTGAAATAGTAACTGAAGTTGAAGATGAGATTAAAAGAGTCAATATTGCTCTCTCATTCTTTAAAGGAAAATTAAATCAGATAGAGGTTAAGTTGAGCCTCTTTTCAAGTGATTTTAATAAGTTTATTCCTTCCTTAAGGGGAGATGATGATCAAGTAAAGGCTGTAGATGCCTGGAAGAGTGAGTTTGACACCAAGATGCCTAGCGATGAGGTATTTCTTTTGGGAGTAGATGTTGATATATAAGGATTCAATAAAATATTGGATGAAGCCTTCAAAGCAGAGACTGACATCAACAAATTCCTACTTGATGTCAAAAATATCACTGATGCTAGATGGGACAGACAAAAGGTGCAAGTATAGAGTACTCAGGACTTCAAGTGGCCATCGGATGATGAAGTAAAATCTTGGGAAGTGATGACTACACGCAAGAAAAATAAGCCTATAGTAGAAGAAGAAATCTTGGATGATGAATAAGGTAAACACTTGGCACTGCACTGTTCAAGACAAGAGGGAGAGTTATTGAAAAAGGACAATGTAGGTGAGTATGCAAGCATAGCTATCCAGACTCAACATAAATACTACCAGCTACCATCTATGCAAATCTGATTGCAGTCCCCAGATCAGGAGAAGAACCAAGAATATCTATTTCTATCTTTTTGACTTGGTCATTTTACCGCTTCTTCTCTCTCTTTCTTTTTGTTTCTCTTGTAACTTAAGGGTTAGGTTTTCTTTGACCATCCAAAGCTTGTTGCATCCTTAAGGGATTCCAAGATGGTCAAAAACCTATATATAGAAAAAGAGTTGTAACTATTAAGGGTCTTTGATGTTGGAATGTTTTGGAAAAGAGAAAAATATATTGTAGAATTCAGATATTCTGAACTTCTATTTATGATTTGAAATTGCAAGATCTTTCATGTATGGAAGCTGGATCATATAAATAAAATACGGTGTAATTTGACTCTCTTCAATTGTTGTCTCTTCATTCTCTGTGTATGCTCTTGTGTTTAAGTTTGCAAGGCATTCTGAAGCATTTTGGTTATTAGGTAACTATCTAATTGCTTGAGAGTTTCTTTTGAGGAAAGAACTAAGTTTTGTGAGTAGTTTCAAGGAGCATACTGCTTTGTTTAAAGATTTGATGCAATCGATTAGAGGTAAGAGGGTAATTTTTAAGGCAACTTATCTAAATTGCATGTGGGCTGTAAGGCAACTTACTGTATTTTGTTTCTGTGATATCTTAGTTTATTTGACTCTGTAACCCATAGGATAGACACTGGTCCAGAAATTAGTCTGATAACTTATTATTGTCCAAGTTATTCCAAGGTATCAAAACCAATTTAATCAAAATACTCTTGTTACTAAGAACAAACAAACTGAATTCAGTAAGGACCTATGTCAGCAGGACAGTGTCCACTTTAGTGATTCCTTGGAGAGTGAATCATTAGGTTATCCCTCCTGCAGTAAAAGGAAGAATGATGAAAATCCTTGTATCACTGGTTCTTGTTATATTTATAACCATGGTTTGTATGGTTAAATCTTGCATCTGGTTATGCTTGGTCATTTGCAAGGTGATTTATAAGTTGGTTTAACAAAGCTACATAGCAAGTCAGTGTCCACATTAATACATACTGTGTAAACAACAATCATAAGAGGTAAAACCTGCCTGAGTATATGTGGAGCTCAAAAATGAAGAAGGACCTTATCTAGTCCTTAGCAATCAGGCTTTTCTTGTCTCTGAATCAGTATTAGAAAGCATAGTGTTCAAATAGACATTTCAAGCACTGTGATTCATACAAGAAAAATCGCTAACAAAATTGGTGACTCCGCTGGGGAAAGAGATTGTAAAGTCTTCAGAAAGCTCTGGTGTGTTGAGGTCTAAAATTTTACTGAATCCCGGTTGTTGTTGTCATATTAGCCCTTGATAGTTATTCATTCATCCCAATTTATTGGGTGGAGACTCTAAAAGGAAATCTCTGAGATTAGTGCAAAGTTAATAAATGTCTTACAGAATGAACACTAGGTCAAGAGTAAGAACTGACCCAGAAAGGGTATTACATGAAGGAATCCCATCATCCTCAAAAGTTGGAACCTCTTGGAGAAAAAATAAAAATCAAGTTGATATGGATGAAACTCCTTTAAAGGGTGAAGAAACAAATATCAGAAATGATAGGAATACTGTTCAACACTCTCATGATGGAAACACTTCAGACTATGAGGAGGCTACTGAAAGAGTATTGGATACTCCCACAGTCACTTCTACTTCAAATGAAAGAGAAGAGATTACTACACCTAGTTTAGATTCAAAAGATGCCCCTTCTGATATGCTAGCCAATGAAGAGAAGTTTATTTTGAAGCAGCTTGCCCTAGTTCAACAAATGAAAAAGGAAAGAGAAATAAGAAAGAAGATGATTGATCATAAGGCTCTTGATAAAAATAGGAAAAGATTTCCAAAACACCAAATTATGAAAGAGACAGAGAAGCCTAAAAAAAATAAAGAAATACCATTCACTCATAAATATTCTATTTTGCAAATAAATAAGGGTAAACAAAAAATGGGTGAACATAGAGATCAAGAGCCTAAATTCCAGAAGCCTATGATTGAAAAAATGTCCAAGTTAGAAGTTGAATTAGAAAGATTGAGAATTGAGAAAGAAACCATGGAAAAAATGTTGGAAAAAGCCCAAATGGAAGCTGCTATAATTGAAATGAAGAAAAAGATAGATTTCTTACAATCTTCAAAGTATTCTTTTATTGGACCAGAGAATAATACAGCTTCCAGAGGAAAAGTTACTATGGGTAAAGAAGATGACAATTTTCAAAGGAAACCACTACATAATGAGAGATACAAACAATTTGATTTTGTTGGTATCCCTGGATACCCTAATGCCTTTCCTAAAGATGTGGGTGATATAGGAGAAAAGCTCCCAAAGTTTGCTGGTAATAATGTGATTTCTTGTGAGACACACTTAAGAAAATTCATTGACTTTGTTGATGACTTGAATATTACCCATGAAGATGTACTAATGAAGTTATTTGTTCATTCCCTTGTTGAAGATGCAAGAGAATGGTTTAGAAGCCTTGCTAATGGCTCTGTTGTCTCCATGGATGAGTTGATTGAGTTATTTAAAGATCAGTACGGAGACAAAACAAATAAGGGTTTTTTATTGAATGAGTTCAATAACATCAAGAAAAATTACAATGAAGAGGTTACAGAATTTAACACAAGGTTTCAAAGAGCTATGCATAAACTATTTCAGAAGATAA
>MU226017.1:1942129-1955108 GCA_018584345.1 Thuja plicata
AAAAGGTGCAAGTACAGAGTACTCAGGACTTCAAGTGGCCATCGGATGATGAAGTAAAAGCTTGGGAAGTGATGACTACACCCAAGAAAAAGAAGCCTGTAGTAGAAGAAGAAATCTTGGACGATGAATAAGGTAAACACTTGGCACTGCACTGTTCAAGACAAGAGGGAGAGTTATTGCAAAAGGACAATGTAGGTGAGTATGCAAGCACAGCTATCCAGACTCAACATAAATACTTCCAGCTACCATCTATGCAAATCTGATTGCAGTCGCCAGATCGAGAGAAGAACCAAGAATATCTGTTTCTATCTTTTTGACTTGGTCATTTTACCGCTTCTTCTCTCTCTTTATTTTTGTCTCTCTTGTAACTTTAGGGTTAGGTTTTCTTTGACCATATAAATCTTGTTGCATCCTTAAGGGATTCCAAGATGGTCAAAAACCTATATATAGAAAAAGAGTTGTAACTATTAAGGGTCTTTGATGTTGGAATGTTTTGGAAAAGAGAAAAATATATTGTAGAATTCATATATTCTGAACTTCTGTTTATCTTTTGAAGTTGCAAGATCTTTCATGTATGGAAGCTGGATCATATAAATAAAATACGGTGCAATTTTACTCTCTTCAATTGTTGTCTCTTTATTCTCTGTGTATGCTCTTCTGTGTTTAAGTTTGCAAGGAATTTTGAAGCATTTTGGTTATTAGGTAACTATCTAATTGCTTGCAAGTTTCTTTTGAGGAAAGAACTAAGTTTTGTGAGTAGTTTCAGGGAGCATACTGCTTTGTTTAAAGATTTGATGCAATTGATTAGAGGTAACAAGGTAATTTGTAAGGAAACTTATCTAAATTGCATGTGGTCTGTAAGGCAGCTTACTGTATTTTGTTTCTGTGATATCTTAGTTTATTTGACTCTGTAACCCATAGGATAGACACTGGTCCAGAAATTAGTCTGATAACTTATTATTGTCCAAGTTATTCCAAGGTATCAAAACCAATTTCATCAAAATACTCTTGTTACTAAGAACAAACAAACTGAATTTAGTAAGGACCTATGTTAGCAAGACAGTGTCCACTTTAGTGATTCCTTGGAGAGTGAATCATTACGTTATCCCTCCTGCAGTAAAAGGAAGAAGGATGAAAATCCTTGTATCACTGGTTCTTGTTATATTTATAACCATGGTTTGTATGGTTAAATCTTGCATCTGGTTATACTTGGTCATTTGCAAGGTGATTTATAAGTTGGTTTAACAAAGCTACATAGCAAGTCAGTGTCCACATTAATACATACTGTGTAAACAACTATCATAAGAGGTAAAACCTGCCTGAGTATATGTGGAGCTCAAAAATGAAGAAGGACCTTATCTATTCCTTAGCAATTAGGCTTTTCTTGTCTCTGAATCAGTATTAGAAAGCATAGGTTTCAAATAGACATTTCAAGCACTGTGATTCATACAAGAAAAATCCCTAACAAGTGATCATCAAATTGAAATCTAACATTATGCAACTACCCTAAAAAATGACTTATTGCTTCCTAATTGAAGTGAACTTGATTCTCAATGGATGCTGATCAGTTTGGCATTTAGAATCAGTGACTAGAAAAATCCAAAATGAAACATTCAAAAGATGGGCATGATGCATGAACTTGCATACTTTTCCCTCAAGATTATGAAAATGAAATGCATGAATTCAACTAAGTTAAATGCATGCCAAAACATGAGTTTAATTTAAGAAATATGCAACAATATACTAAGAAATTAAAACTAATATTTTATTTAAGATCAAAATTCACAACACTAAGCTACCATGAAAATGCATTTCTAAAACATGAGAAATACCTAGAATCAAAATAAAATTATGCTATTACTTCTAAAATTTGCCTCTCTTTGAGCAAGGAGAGCTATCCCTTTTATAGGAATTTCCTCAAAATGGATGCCCGAGATTTAGCCATGAAGATTGCTTGAGATGCACTCTCCTTCAATCCATGTGGGCTTGATATGGGTGGAAGATTGTTGATTGGTCAACTTTGTGTTTGTTTGGGGGAGAATGCAACAAATTTGATAATTATCCCCTTTTAATTACTTTTATTTGGATTTTATGTGCTCACACATGTGTGAGGATGTGTGAAGTGTTGGAAGTCTAATGTGGGAAAGCAGTAACTAAGAGAGGGGGGGGGGGNGGGGTGAATCAGATCTGTAAAACTTCTACAAATTCTAAAAAAAGTGATTGAACCATGTATTCATAAACATAAACTGAAATGCTGTAAAGATTTAACATCTAATTATGAACATATAACACAAAGATTTTGGTAACCCAGAAACCCTTGAAGGTAAAACTGGGGTGGGATGACACCCAAAAATCTTCACTACTGTAGTAATAAAGTATGCCTGTTAGGGATACAAAGTTTTGATCACTTCTGATGATCTACCCTGTGAGGGGTCTGTCCTGTTAAGAGCTTTTAGACTTATACAATCTACCTTGTTAAATGATTTAAACTTATAAAAAAGTAAGAACTCAGTTAAGAGATTTATAAAGGCTTGTTAGGACCACTCTATTAAGATATTTACCATGATTTACTTGTTAGAATGTATCATTACCTGATCCTTCGGTCTGCACTACAAATGTTGATAAAGGATCTCCTCTTTCCAACTCTTAACCGATCTCTCAATCTGATTTATCTCTATTCTACTCTTCAGTGCTATGCTCAATCACTCTGTCTGGTCAATGCTTCAGATATCCAAAACATGCATATACTTCTGATCTCTTCTCTTCACATCTGCATCCAAACATACAATCTCTAACTCACACAGATTAGGGTTTGAAGCATACCATATATATATCATCTAGCTCAAGATCAATGATCTAGATCCATCATCTTTTGCCACTTAGGCATCCCTAATTTTGATTGGTTGCATGGTTTGCATAGGGATCCATGATCATAAAAATAACCCGTAATTAATGCATTAATAATCTGTGCATGATTATTAAACGCTCCATAGAAGTCGGCCAAAATGGTTTACCTGGGTGTTTGTTCCATTCCAAACACATATACAAAAACTTTTTTACTCAGAATAACCAAACACTAGTGCTTGGTCAATACTGTCTCGCTTGGCATAACTATATGTTGTTTCTCAACACTTACTCTTCTATGCAACTCAACAATCATTCTGCTTAGCATCCATTAAGTACTCGGTGACCTCTAACTTGCTCTACAATAACTACTACTTGGTCTTGGCCTTAGTGGGATGACTTGGTCACAGTGATGACTGAACAATGTGCCTTGATTATGACTAACTATGGGGCACTAATAGAAAACAAAACTTGGAGATCAACAATCTCCCCCTTTTTCATTAGTGGCAAAAACACTTTGTCATGACTCTTCAGTCCTTTACAACAAAAATATAGTACTCAAAAGAATATTTGAACTTAGAAATCCCCCTAGGATTCTAACTCAGTCTTTCTCCATAAAGACTTCACTACCTATACAACGTATATACATACATACTTACATTCCCTTGTTGAATCTTATGACATTTCCCCCTTGTTTTTGTCATGCTTGTCACTTTTCTCTACTTGAGTCGTTGGGGTCAAAAAATACTTATCCAAAAATGTTTTATGGATCTATAATATCATTGCTAATGTGTTATCCCAACTTGTCCTTACAGATTCCAAAACTTGAAATTTGATTTCTAGCTCGGCAGCTAGACCAATCAAACTATCTGCAATGTTTAGAGGTGGATTTGTCTATGCTAGTTCCTTGGCCGCTTTCACCTCTTTCTGTATAACCTCCAAATGAATTATCAACATTGTCTGAATTGAAATTAATTTTTCCCTTATTCTACCATCATTAGCCATAAGCTCGGCTAGTCTCCCTTGGGCATGTGTCAACCTACTAAAATGAAAAGAGCTTGAACTTGCATCCATGCTTAGTGTCTGTCCTATTAACTTTAAATCTATTTGTACTTTCTAAATAAGATGCCAATTCTCCTTTGTAAAGAATTTAGTGTCACAAATTTGTTTGTACAAAGAGAGAACATTCTCTATTTCTTCGTCTAAGTTGCTGACCAGATCAGAAAGTGAAACCTTCTTCTTGGTAAGCTTTTCTACAACTTTCTTAAGTACATTGGTCTCAAATTTTCTCTCGGATCATTGCTGGAGTTTCTCATTTGCATCTATGTCATCAGTGTTCACCTTCTCAAAAATATGAACAAGTTGTTCCAAGATAGGTACCTTCTGATTCAGGTCTTGAAATTCAATTACATCAACAAAGATTTATTTTATTTCATGTAACACCTTCTTCTATTGATTTTCTCATTTCAATTATTTTTGCTTCCTCTTCCTACTCAGTAAGTCCTGCAAGATTAAAATCTTCTCGTAAGATAAGTTATTAGTATCCCATTTTAGAATGACTATAACTTTTTCAAGTGTAACTTCAGAGCTCTTATCCTTCTTCTTCTTTTTTGATTTCTTCTTCATTGGCTCTGGTGAGCTACTACTCAGTTTGTGTTCATCTTTCAGAATATTAGTATCACCATTGATTGATACTATCTCCTTCTGAGTATTAAGGATCTTCTCGAAAGATGTATCAACACTCTTAACTTTAGTAAATACCAGAGGAGTAACATTAGGTACTTGTACCATAGCTTGAATGGCCTCTTCCTCCTTAGGTTCTTTAATCTTCTCGGTCTCAAGAGTCTTGGTCACCTCTGTGACTTCTTCAAGTGATCTTGAGATATCTAATGCAATTTTTCCTTCTTGTTCTTCTTTTCTTTTATCTCCCTCTGCATTGTCTTCAAGGTTGGCCTCGGTAGGTGAATATGGAATTATGCGTGCCTCATTTCCCTATTCCTCCACATTCAAACCTTATGTTGCCTCATCAACTGTTAAGTCCTCAATTTATTCTTCCTTAACTTTATCTTTCTCCAACTCATCTTCAACATCTTTCTTCAACTCATCCTCAACAATGTCTATCATTTCATCTTCAATATCATCATGTGTTTTATCCTCAGTATTATCTGACTCATCAATGTCTTTTTTCTTTTCAAGCTCAATTTGTCTAGATGTGCCTTCATCTTTATTCTTGTCAACTATTAATCTAAAGATGATCTTCCATATCGTTTGTGTTTGCTGCACAATACCTTCTACATAATTCTTCAGTATGGAATAGGCTCTCAATTTAGGAATGAATCTATTCCTATATTCATCCATAAATTTTTGTTTTTGCTTCTTTGTTAACTCAAGCATAATTTGAGCTAATGCTCCTTCTCTAATTTGCCTTTCTGTCATCATGGCATGTTGTCATTTCTCATAAATTTTATTTTCTAGTTCATTAGGGACTAGGTTCCCAATCTCCAAAGGTGTCATCTTATATGATACTAACATATCCTTCATAGCTTATTTTATCCTATCCTTATTAGATTTGCTTAATTTCTCAAACTTAATAAACTTAAAACCTGACAAACCTGCTGAATTTTGGATGTTGTGACAAATTTCATCAATATTAGAAGGATGTCTATGTGATGCAAATTTGAACTTGCCAATGTCCTCAGTTTCTGCCAATTCTTCATCTTCTTCATCTTTACCCATAATATACTTTCTTCTCGGCTTCCTTTTAGGGTGGCTCAGCTCAGATTCTGTTTGAACTTGTTTTATTTTTCTTAAGCTTACCCCTTTAACATCTTTTACCAACTTCTTCTTTGGTGGCTCAACAGATATAGTAACTATTGATGCTCTGGTTCTCAGTTGAGATGTGGCAGGAGGAGTAAATTTTTTCTGTGAACTCCTCTTCTTGGCTGGCTCAACAACCATCACTTTCTTTCCCTTTTTGTCCACTTCCACATCATCATCACTTTCCTTAGAATCTCTAGATTGGTCCTCTCTTTGACCTATTGTGATCTGTACTAGTGCATCTTCTTCTTCTTCTTCTTCTCCTAACATCTTCTCAAGATTCTTCACAATTTTCTTTCTCTTCCTCTCCATTGTTGCAGCCTTCAAATTTGAAGTTATCTTAGATTTAGCTTCATCATAGTTTCCAAATCTCTTTACTTTTCTATCAATTTACTCTGCAAGTAGAGTTGTGATAGCTGCAAATTTTTCATCTATGTTTACTTCATAAGGTAATGGCCTTAGCCATGCTACCCTCAATACTACAACTTGCACATAGGTGTTATCAATGTCAACTAGAAAGAAAACATCATTATAATGTTTCTCCACTAGTGATACTAGGATTCTGCTCCTTAGTCTCATATTTTTCTTGAACTCCAAAAAATAATTACCCATTACAGTATCAAAATTATCTCCTAATTGCTGAATGAACTCGGTAATCTGAACTATTATTGGTCTACCCTGACTCCATACAACATCTCCACTTGTAGGAAAAGTGTTTTGTACACAAAATAATATACAAATAAGTAAGGAAGAAAACTTACACATAGAGTTCTTTGCCTTCCTTATTGCTGACAGGTTCTTAGAAAGTTGAGTCAACTGTAACTCGATAATATCATAAGTATGATTCTTGTTTACTAGTTTCCATGCCTGATCAACTTCTACACATGAGACACTGACTGATCTGCTGGATTGATAGAATTTGGGTGCATTGAATCTGACTCCAAAATCAATTTCTAGATTGGTGATCGTAGAAATTATCATTCCTCATTTGTTCCACTCGGCCAAAATGAACCTTTCAATATCCTCCTTTTTTTGAGAGTGCATTGTACGCTTCCCTTGCATAATGGGATAACTAGTAAGTCAGTGAATAATGTCTTTTATAATATTTACTAGTCCATTTTCCAACCATATACACATATCACATGTCCTTGTTAGCACAATCTTGATCTAGCCAACCTTAAAGTCGCGTGGGAAGTCTAGGGCACGAACTAACCATTTCTTGGCAATATGCTAATGACCAGCCTTTAAAAATCCATTTTTACATAGTTTATCATACGCTTCCCTCAATTCAAAGTCTCCAACTTCTCCAAATTTGCACATATAGCATGCTTGCACATCATGGATCATGAGTACCTTGGGTAGAATCGATGACAGGGCTCTCGTGAGATCTCCCTTCATCATAGTTTCAGGAACGACTCAAAAATTTGGTGGTGCACACACATTTCTTCTGACCAACTGAACATTCATTAGTGCCTTTTCTTGTCTTTTCACACCAACAAATGAAATGGCTGCAATTTCTTCAAGTTAGGGTTCATGAAGTAGACTCTAGGTAACTTGACAACAAAGGGTCTTCAACCTTATCAATACTTGTCGATGATACACATGTGGAATCTTTTCAAAATTTTCTCAAGTCACTCTTGTATCGCCTTAAGAAGTGCTTTGAAAACTCTAATTTCTGTGTGGAATGAAGAATGAATGCTTAAACTGATTATATACCCTCAAATAGTCAAATTAGGTATTCAATAAATTCTTTGTGCAGTGGTAGGTGGATAGCAACTATTCTCGGTCCTTGATTAAATTGCTCAGTTATCACACACCACTTGGTCAAAATAGTGACTCGATCACTACTGACACTTGGTCAACATATCATCTCGGTTAGTATGGAAGCTCGACATATGCTGATACTGATGCTCAACATAAAATATTCATTTAGTTCTTTTCTTGGTTCTTGTCTCAAATCTTTCCTAATGTATCTTAACTTATGTAGATATGGACTTTAATACATCTTATGTTAGGAACTGGTGTAAAATATAGCTTTTGAGAAAATAGTTCCTTACATACCTTTCTACTTAATTGGAAGTAGTGTGATCACCTGATGCATTGGATTGGGTGATCTCGGCTTCACTGGATCCACTACTACTTGCATCTTCTTTCTTTCCCCATTTCAGATTCATCTGATTCCTTATATTCTCAACAATAGGTGTGGGGGCTCTAGTCTTACAATCTCTCTTGGTATGACCAATCTTGTGACAACTATAGCATACCATAATTCCATTCATACAACTTTTGGATTTACCTCTAAAATGTGTACTTATATAATTCTCTGCAATATGACCATATTCATTGAAATAATGACAACCGTGCCTTATATTATAATCCCAATTGAATATGTTACCTTTCCTCAGTGTATTTCCTTGTTTCTTGGATGTCCATTTGGATTTTGCATTGGATATGCAATCTTAGGTTCCGTGACCAAACTTCTGACAATTGTAGCAATGTCCTTGGAATATAGGTGAAGTAGGTGTATTTCTAGTCTTTGAACTGCATTCATGTGTCTGATGTCCATGCTTCTTACTGTTAAAACAATATCCATTGAATTTAGATTTAGGATTTGACTTACTATTCTTGCTTCGACATATGTTTGTTGTGTGACCTGGTTTCCCACAGTGATAACATGTAGGCTTGCTGTTCTTCATCTTTGCATTCCTCAGTTCTCCATTGTTTGATGGTTATCTTTCTTCAGTGGAAGACTAGTGCTCAGTAAGTCCAAGTCCAGATGTGTCACTATTCCTTCTTGGTGATCTCATCAGTTCCTCAAAGTATCTGAATGCTTCATTTGGTTTGTTTATCCTCTCAATATGTTCTCTTTTAGATCTCAAATCATTTTTCAGTTGATTGTTCTCAGATCTCAGATATGTGATTTCAATTTATTTTTTGGTTATCTCCTGATTTGCAAATAACATTTGGTTGACCATGTATAACTAATTGTTTGTGAGCTTCAACACATCACTAGTCCTTTCATCAAGTCTAGTAGCCATCTGTCTCTTGTCTTCTTCTTCTTCCATTGTCTTATCTTCCTCGACTTTCTTCTTTTGATCAATCACCTCACATAATGTTATTGATTGATTTTCTTGTTCTATCTTCAGATTTTTGACTTGCTCTTTCAGTGTGTTTTTCTTCTCCAATAGATCTGCAATCGCTGCATTACTTTCTTTTTAATCTTCATTGTCAAATAGACCTTCAATATCTTCTTCTTTATATAGATTATATTTCATCCGAGTTGCTAATTCCTTCCTAGCTTTTAAGGATTTCCTCAATTCTTCTTTTGCTATCTCAAGTTGATGCAGTGCTATCTGAATATCAATATTTTGATTCTCAATGATCTTTCCCAGCTTATAAGCCTCCATTTCAAAGATCTTAACTATGAAGTGGTTACACTTCTTTTAAGAGAACAAGTGCTCTACTACCAATAGTTGGAAGTCTAATATGGGAAAGTAGTAACTGAGAGGGGGGGTGAATCAAATCTGTAAAACTTCTACCAATTCTAAAAAAATGGATTCAACCATGTATTCATAAACATAAACTAAAATGTTGTAAAGATTTAACATCTAATTATGAACACATAACACAAATATTTTGGTAACCCAGAAACCCTTGAAGGTAAAACTGGGGTGGGGATGACACCCACAAATATTCACTACTGCAGAAATAAAGTGTGCCTGTTAGGGATATAATGTTTTGATCACTTCTAATGATCTACCCTATGGGGGGTCTGCCCTATTAAGAGATTTTAGACTTATACAATCTACCTTGTTAAAGGATTTAAACTTACAACAAAGTAAGCACTCGGTTAAGAGATTTACAAAGGCCTGTTAGGACCACTCTGTTAAGAGATTTACCCTGAATCACTTGTTAGAATGTATCTGTACCTAATCCTTCAGTCTACACTACAAATTATAATAATGAATCTCCTCTTCTCAACTCTTAACTGATCTCTCAATCTGATTTATCTCTATTCTTCTCTTCACTGCTCTGCTCGGTCACTCTTTCTAGTCAATGCTTCAGATATGCAAAACATGCATATACTTATGATCTCTTCTCTTCACATCCTCATCCAAACATATAATCTCTAAATCACATGGATTAGGATTTGAAGCATCCCATATATAGATCATCCAGATCAAGATCAACAATCTAGATCCATCATCTTTTGCCACATAGGCATCTCTAATTTTGATTGGTTGCATGGTTTGCATAGGGATCCATGATCATAAAAATAACCCATAATTAATGCATTAAATCTCTGTGCATGATCATTAAATGTTCCATAGAAGTCAGCCAAATAGGTTTACTTGGGTGTTTGTGCCATTCCAAACACATACAAAAATTGTTTTACTTGGCCTAACCAAACATTGGTGCTCGGTCAATACTATCTCGCTCAACATAACTATATGTCATCGCTTGACACTTTATCTTCTATGCAACTCAACAATCATTCTGCTCGGCATCCATTGAGTACTCGGTGACCTCTGGATTTCTCAGCAGTAAGTACTGCTCAGTCTCAGCCTTTGTGGGATGACTCGGTCACAATGATGACCGACCAACGTGCCTTGATTATGATTAAGTGTGGGACACTAATAGACAACAAAATTTGGAGATCAACATGAAGGAATTTTAATTAAAACCTATAGTTCAAGCAATTAAATGATTTAAGATTCGATTGAGGATTTGATTCAAGAAGTTGATTTAATTATGCAAGAAAGTTTGATTAAATACTTACATAATTAAGGTCTAGCAATAAATTCCTTTGATTTAGGATTTTTAAGGCCGATTGATCAAATTAGGGGCTATGGGTTTACTAGACCAAGTTTAGGTAATTACACCAGGCATATTGAATATGCTATTATTTAGTTCATTATATTTGGATTATAGTCCATGATTGCTGTTAGGAAGTGAGCCTTCCTCAAGTTTGTATCCCTTATTGTATTTGAGTGCTCTAGGTAGTGTTCGTGAATGCATGTGCTTTGCATTGTAATACCTTTAATAGTGTATAATGCTTTTAACATAGTACATCATCTTTTGGGTTCATCCCCATTGTGGTTTTTCCCTTGAATGGGTTTTCCATGTCAAAAATGTTAGTGTTATATGTAATTGATGTGTTGTGGATCTATGCTTTACTGTTCATAAATCAGATCTATGGTTTAAGGATAAAATTTGGTTGAAGTTTTAAGTGTTGGATACAAATTTCATCCCCCTCTTAGTCATGTTTTTCCTTATTGCTATCATAGTCTTGAATTATAAGAGGCATCAATGCATGATATCTCTACAGGAAGAAGGGACATTTAAGGAGAATTCATCGAGCCTTATTGTTAACTAAAGGATAGAAGAAATAATCTAACCCATGGCTCAAAGAATCATAACAAAGGTGCTAGTTTGGTAAAACACAAAGAATCTAGGGTTCTTTGCGTGAGCTCTAGTCTAACCTTGATGGACAACATTGGGATTGAGATTCCTAGTGAATCAAGGGTGGATGTGATCCATAGTTGTGTTTTTTATTTTGTTCTCCCTCTAGTAGTGACAATAAATGTGCTCATATGGTTCCTTTTGACGTTACCTCTGATGAACCTATTATTTCTCATATTATTGAACATGTTGAGAGAGGAGCCACCTTGTGCCCTAACACTTCTCTCTCCCCACTATTTTGAGCCCAACTCTTTTAGCACCCTTTCTGAATTAGTTGTTTCTCCCATGTTTATTTCTTCTTATTATGTGGCTTGTATTTCTTCCCCTATAGTGTTTCCCTTTGGTCTGCTGAGGGGCACCCTAGATGCTCGTTCTAATACCTAGTCATTTGAGGACCCTAGACACTCCTATTATTTTTTGAACAGTCTTATAGTTTCATTTGTCTTAGTTTTCTCAAGCTCATCTTCTTATCCCCTTACTTATATCTTGTTTGGATGGTAAATGAAATTACCTCTTAATTCTCTTGTTTCTTCCTCTTTATTTGTTTGTTTACTAAATTTCTTTTACTTTCTAGTCCACATTATATTTACTCACCCAAAGTCTTTCTTTATTTTCTTTGCATATGTAAAATTTTTATGCAATTCTTTGTGCTAAAATTATTTTTCAAGTTTTTATTTTTTTAACATTAGTCTTCTGTTAGTTAGGATAGTTTGTGTAGCATGAGTAGGTCTTTTTTTTTCTTGATTTTTGGTCTTGAGTAACTCTCTTTCATTGCATTGCTTAGTTTTAGTTTATCTCCCTTTTATTTATTATTGTCTTATGGTTTCCATCAGCTTGTTAAATTTTATGTTATTATTTTTATTTATTTTTTAGCTTTACTTTTGTTTGATGGTAATTTGTATTTTCTTTCTTTTGTTTGCTAATATTAGTTTATTGTTGGTTTTCTATTTTGGGTTGCTTTTGTTTAATTGTGGTTGTTCTTTTTCTATCTAAGTGATTAGTTCTTTGTTTTTGGTAATTCATTCTTTAGACTTCATTTTCAAAATTAGTATTTTAATTTTACTTTCAACCTCTTTTTTCTCTTTCTTTCTTCCTTCTTTCTTATTTCTTTTCTACATTCTTTTCATTATTTGTGTTTCTTTTTCATTTTTCTCCTTTTTTGGCAAGTTGACTTTTTAAAAATTTTAAATGTTTTTTAATATTCAGTAATTCATTCCCCTCTACAAATTTACTCTTTATAAGGACTTATCTACAATTTTAATTCATTCTTCCTCTTCTTGATGATGGATCATTGAGCGTGATTTGAAACATCAATAAAAGTATGCACACAATTGAATCCAAATTACTCGATATTGTTGATGTAATTACACATCATGTAACATTACTTGGGTGCCAGCAAGAAGTTGGGTCCACTTTTTGGGCAAAAAGTGGAAGTGTTTTCCCTGATTTTCAAGTTGTTTGTCAATTGATGTCAAAATTTGAGGCACTTAGAGATTGAATATCAAAAAAATACACTACTAGAAAATGTAGTGCTCAGAGTCTATTTTTCAAATATGTAATTTATTTAAATACCCACATAGTAAAAAATATATTTAGTAGGCATGTTTAAAAACCTCTTTTTCAAAATGCCTGTTTCAGGACCATACCCCGCATGTGTACGGCCACCCTTTTTTGAAGTAAATAAATTAATTTTTCTAAATCCTTTTGGGGGAATGTACCTAACACATCAAAGATTGGTTAGAATATTTTTTCTTATTTTTTAATTGAATATTTTTTTTTTTATTAATTTTTAATTGACTATAAAGTAAATTTTCAAAACCTCTCGTGTACGGCCACCATAATTTGATGAAAATTT
>MU226017.1:1963764-1974531 GCA_018584345.1 Thuja plicata
GTATTGTAATTTCATTCTGTTAATAGAAGCTTATTTTTTGTTAAGATGATTTTCCTGTCTCTGGCCTATTGGCCGCCATAGCTGATTCTCTTCTGTTTCTCTCTTCTGTCTTCTTTCTTGTAGCAGTATTTGCATGCAGGTTTCTTGGGAAGATTTGATGGTTATCAAATCCTACATGGTATCAGAGTTGATCTGATGTTCGTTGTTCCTGTTTTATTGAAGCACAGAGGGTTTCAGAAGCTTTTTCAGCTTCTTCTATTGGTTCTGGGGGGTCTCTATTTTTAGAGGCATTTTGGGCCCAAACGGACACTGCCATTGCGCCCAGAAGGCTCAAAAAACCTAGAATCCATATAAGGCACGCCCATTTTGGGCACCGGGGCATCTGGTGAATTTTTTCGGCCTCCTAGGGCCGTACGGGCACGGTTTTCGAGAAAAAAATATTAAAAAATGCAAGTTTTTAATTTTTTTTAATATTTTTATTACGCAGGCAGTGTTATTTTTATAGCGCCACCCGCGCTCGGCCCTCCAGCCACCCGCATCATCACCTCCGCCGGCGTTTTCCACCGCCCGATCCGCGGCCCTTTAGCGTCGCCTTTTTTCTTGCGGCGCCCGCCGCCCAGCGGCCCCTGCCGCCTCGCTTCTCAGCTCAGCGGCTCCGCCGCCCTCCGACAGGACCCGCCACCACAGCTCAGCGCCCCGCCACCCCGGCTAACCCGCCGCCCAAGTGGCATTTTCCGCCCAGCCCCCGCGGGCTCTTATGCTACTCGCAGGGTCACATGGGCAACCAAGCGCTGAGGCCCAGCCCCCGGAGCGCGCCATGCACCCGGGGGCCTATTTTTTTTAGCCCTTGGGGCTTAAAACATGTCTTTTAGGGCATTTTGGGGGTACCTGGACGTTTCTCGCTCTACAGGGAGCATTCGGGGGTCTTTTTTTGACTTCCATATACCGTCGGAAAGCTCTTTCCGAGAACTTTCCGATGGTGGATGTTAGGGTTTTTGGTTCCACCATTTCAATAGCATGTTTTTCTATTGAAGTCTGATGTCTTGTTTTGCCTTTCGGGAGTCATATCTGGCTCATCCGGACTCCTTTTTCGTTAAACAAGATATCGTCGGAAAGCTAGTTCTATGTGCTTTTTAGTGGTAGAGGTTATTTTTCTAGATTCTGCTCTGAGTTTTCACTCCTCCGCGTTTGGCATTTTATGCCCTCTGGTGGTGTGCTTGGTTCTACAGGTCCTGGGATCTCTTCTTCTGAGTTCTTTGCTCACTCTTCTTTCTGACTTCTAAGCTTGCATGCTACTTCTGTTGCATTCTTGTTTCTATAAATGCACTGAGATAAAGTGCCTTCTTCTTCTTATCTGGGATCTTGTACACCTTGTTCAATTTTAGTACTCGCACTCTGTTATAAAGTGCCATGGGGGGATTATGATGCATTTGCCGCTTTAGGCGCATCCACTTTTGTTAAGTGAGCATACCTTCCACGAAATTAGCCCATGTAGTGTGTCTGTGAAACCGCCCTTTATCCTGTGTGTGTGCTTTTGTTGCACTGTTGGTGTTCCTGGTTCTTCTTCTGCAGCTGTTTCTGGTACTGCATTTCAGTGTTCCTATCACCTCTCCCAGTTCAGCATTATGAGGGGGGTTCACCTGTTGGTTCTATTGCTTCCTGGTTCGATTGATCAGCTCTTCAGACATTTGTCTTCTCTACCTGATCATGCACTTCAGTGGGGGTTCCAGTAGTATCTTCTGACAGAGTTTTCAGACATGCTTCGGAGATGCTTCTTGCTCTCTTCTTGTTCCTTTCTCTGGGACATCTTTTCCCTTTATATTTTGGGTACCTAATCAAGCCTTGTTGCCGGGACCCATCTTTCCTGCTTTCTGCAGTAGTTTAGCTTTTTTGCTTCTCCCTAAGTTACACTTAGGGGGGGGTGTTAGAGTAGTCGAGTATTGCTAATAATTAAATCAGTTAATTATTAGTTATCTACTCTTAGCTTAAGTTAGACTTAGGAAGTTTCTATTTCCTAGTTGTTTCCCTTTTAGGGTTTCGGTATCCTTTATAAGGATTGACCGCTTTGTAATTCATAAGGACATTGTATTGTAATTTCATTCTGTTAATAGAAGCTTATTTGCTGTTAAGATGATTTTCCTGTCTCTGGCCTATTGGCCGCCATAGCTGATTCTCTTCTGTTTCTCTCTTCTATCTTCTTTCTTGTAGCAGTGTTTGCATGCAGGTTTCTTGGGAAGATTTGATGGTTATCAAATCCTACAAACAGGACATCCAAGGCACCCTCTTTCTTGCAAAACAAACATCAAATTGAAATCATAGGTCAGTGGTGTTCTCTACTTGCTATTTTGATACCTGTATAGAGTTGTATGTTTTCTGTCATATTGTATATTTTGCAAATTCTCATTTTTTCCTATTTTTTCCTCTATCTTGCATCATTTAATCATTATCCCCCTAATTAACCTTTCATATTAGTGAAGTATTAGAGATACCCATTACGTGTTTGATCCCATTCAATCCTAGTGGGTCATCTTGTCCTCTTTGGCATGTGTTGGCATTAATGTCAACCATTAAAGATATTAAGATGCTTTTGATCGCATCTTCCTTTGGCATACTTTTTTGATATACATCATAGTATCTTGAGACTTGGGTAGCTAACTTTGAGGTATATACATTTCTTTATAGTCACTTGATTTGTATACAATATTATGAAGTCTGTTATGGTGCATATTATATCATGCTCAGTTACTAAAGTTACAGAGATTTGAAAATACAATGCATGACTTAAAAATGATTTATATCATATGGTATATGTGACTAAATTTGATATTAAAATGTATTTTCGTAAAATGGTCTTACTAATAAGACTTAATATATATTTGTGCAAAGGTGAGAATTTGATATATTCATAAGGCATATCACATAAAAAGTTACAAAATCCTAAAGGTATAGGCATATTTGAGATCATAAGCATTTGATGTGGTATTATAATAAATGAGAGGGAATAAAATCCCATCTCAGAGGCATTGAATTTTGACAATATTAATGACTTTAGTCATTATTGTAAAATATATATCAAAGATAATTCAAAGTTCATTTGTTAAAGAATGAAATAGAGATTATACTCTGTATGTGATTACTAAATATTGAAAAGATGATATATAGCTAGTGAGGCATTACAAATCTATCAATGAGATAGTTTTGTTAGCGAGACATATTAACCAATGAGGCATTGTAAACTTGAAGGTTTTCAGTTAAGCCAATGAGGCAATTTTACGAGTTGTTTTTATTCTCCAAGATGTTTTTCCACTCATGAAACTATATGTGTCAAACCTTGTGATGGTATTATTCATTTTATTGTCATTTCAATTCAGTCTTTTTCTTTATACAATTTCATAAGAAAATCAATTAAGTTGATTAAAGTTGCTACAATTTATGCTAAACTGTTAGAAAATTGATTCGACCCCCTCTCTCAATGTTCATTGTACTCCAGCATGTCATTATCCTTCCTAATACAAAATAGGAGATAGGATGGACCCCTCTTGATCCCCATTTCTTATTTTACATTTTGGTGAACTTGACTCATAACTTTTCCAATTCTGATTTGGTGTCTAGATATGATTTGTGTGCATTACATTGGTGATTTTTAGGCATTTAGTTTTGCTTTTTTCAAAATTTAGATGCATTCATTGATAAAAAGGCATAAAAAATTGCACTTATCTCATAGATCTATTTCATTCTTGCATGTGTCAAAACAATAAAAAGTACACAAATAATTTATTTTATGCATTATTGTATGTATTTACATTTTCATTCTATGAATGAAGTTGTTATCTTCATTTTCTAGTTCAATTTTAAGTTTTTTTCAAGAATTTCAAGATGTTTCCTTTCATGCATATGATGATAACTTAGTTCTTCATTTCATCCATAGTAATAATATTCGCTCTCCCAAAATTAATCCCACTCATGAGAATAGTTTGGCACAAGAAGAGCTTATTAATACTTCTTCAAATAATCTCCCTCCTAAGGATGAGACCTTGAAGAACGATGTTGATATTTTTTCTAAAATATATCTCTCCCTTATGGAGATATTTTGGTTCAAGAGAAGGATATTATAAAAACCTTTCCTAATGATTCCTTACCTTCTATTTATTCCCATGACTTCCCCTTAATGGATGAAGCTTTAGTAAGTTATGACTATCACTCTCCTAAAATTTTCTTTATTCTTAGAGATGTTCCTACCCTTGATGATTCGCCTATTTTATATGATCCATTGGACAATGATGTTGATTATTACCCCCCCAGCCCCATAAGAAAACCTTGATGAAAGAGGATGATATTGTGGTAAAGGAGAATAGCATGATTGACTTCTTTTCTAATCTTCTCTCTATAAATGAAGCATTAATGAGTGATGTGATCTTCCTCCTAAGATTTTGATGAACTATAACTATTTATATGTTTGAAGTCATTTGTTGATATTCAACCGAGTTGCAGAAGTGATGATAACCATTATCAGTTAATGTATCATCATTGATGTCAACTTATTTGAGTGTTATTATGGTGGAAAACATTTGTTACGTATTGAAGATCTGGAATAAACAATGTTTATGTGGTCAATAATTGAAGAGTTCCATATACACTGAGTGACAAAGAATACCAAGTAAATTCTTGTGTATACCGAGCACTAGTATTAACTGAGCAAGGGTTTTCCGACACAACTATTGATTAAAGTAATTTAATTATAATCGAGGCAAAATTGGATGCTTAGCTAGAAATTGATGATTTTGAGGTAAAAGATAAAGTTTTTTATTTGATAAAATAGTTATTAAAATTCAATGAAGATCGGACGATAGAGATTGAAATGTGTTTTTAACACAACTACCGAAGATAGATCAAGCAGGAAACTGAATGATGGAGATTAAGCAGAAATATTTGAAGGATGAAAAATTTAATGATACACGATGTCTATATAAGAGACAAGAGATTCATTTATGAATCATGATGACAGATGCTAAAGCATACATGCGAATTTATGCATGACTGATCAAACTGGTTAAAGACAGAACTGAGTGTATTTCTGTAGACACCACCAAGAAAATAGAGGATAACCAAGTAGAACAAAGATGAAGAATGAGATGAACTGAAGTGAAAAAAAATTGATCAGAGGTGTTGTGTACTTAGAATAGATCTGAATATCTTCAAATCAAGGTTGTATTTGAATCATATCATTACTGTATCAGTTTAACCATTGTTACAGATAAATCTCTTAATCGATTGGGATAGTGAGTCCTTATAAAACATTCAGAGAATGTTGATTATTTTCTTGTTGAACCCATAGTGAATGCATGGTCAAGAGAGAACTGGTAGTTTTAAATCCTCTAACTAGGTCACATTTAATAGTGTGCATTGTAACCTTTAACAGGGTTGGCTCCTCACCGATCTTATTTTAGAAGAGTAAAAATATTTTGGGTTACCGATCCCAGGTGCATTTTCCCTTAGTAGGGTTTCCACATTAAAAATCTATGTGTCAATGTGCATGAATGTTGTGGATTTTTATTTTACTTTACACTTTACTTTATTGACCTAGATCGGTAATCACAGTATTAATTTACTGATACTTGGTAAACACTATTGATGAAAGTTTAAGTTTACAAAATACATTTTTACCGAGTTGAATTATATGATTGAATTTGTTTTGATATACATCTAAATAAATTTGGGACTGTAGGATGATTTGTGAGGAAAATGATTCTAACTGATTCACCCCCCTCTCAGTTATTCTAATAGATGTCCCCTCCTTATGAGGATATTTTGGAGCAAGAGGAGGATATCATAAATACTTTTCTTGATGTCACCTTACCTTAATTAAATGTCATCCCTTTAAGAGATGAATCATTGGTGGAAATCCCTAATACCCATTATAAATATTGTCCTACTCATAATGATAGCTTTTAAGAAGAGGATAATATCACATTTACCACTTTCCTTGATGCTCTCCCTTCTAAAGATAAATCCTTGAACAACCAAGAACCTAATCATGTTGGAAATAATAGAAAGTGTGTACTGAGAGGGGAGGGGTGAATCAATACCTCTAAAACTTTTATCTCTTTTATCCTTTAACCTTTATGTAATCAATTGTTTATCCAACCATCTATTCTATACTATCTTTGTGTAAGACATATCAATTATTTAACTTAATCAAACATGTAAACATTCATAGAAACATTCATGAAAGTAATTGAATCATAACACATGATATGATATCAAAGAAAACCCTTGATAGAAGGTAAAAACTATGGTGGGGATGGCACCCACAAAATCTTCACTATCTGCAGATTGGAAGGGTTCAGTTAAGGCTTACAATTTGATAACTTCTGATGATCTACCCTGTTAGGAGTAATATGTGGAGACCGGTTAAGATCTAATATGTTAAGAGCTTTAGCAACACTGTTTAGTGTGCACTCAGTTAAGAGATTTACAATAGGATTGTTAAATCCACCTTCCTTGAAAGGATTTCTTCTATTTGCTACACTTGTTAGAATGCAAAAAAAATACTCATTTACCTGAGTGTATGCAATCTAACTATTGTTTATTACAGATCCATTACAATTCACATGTATAAATGTATCTGTTAGAATAGTCCCAAAGGATAACTAAGACTGGGGGGTGAATCAGTTATCAACTACTTTAATTCTTTTCTTTACTTAGATACAATTAACGTAAAGTAAACGCACATTCAGATAAAACAATAGAGAAAACTACAGTTTTGGTTACGGGGAAACCAAATAGGTAAAAACCCTGGTGGGAATTACCACCCAAAAAGAACTGTACTTGAGTATAATTATCCTTGTTAAGAAATCTTGCAACCTTGTTAGGAGTTTTTATTTACAATGAAATAAGTACAGAGACCTAGTTAAAGGTTGGACCCTGTTAGGAGTCTTTTACAAGTAACCCTATTAGGGGTGAGGACTCACTATCCAAAAGTTCACTGCTAAAATGATGAAGGCTACAACGTTCAGTAGAATAAATATACACTATATCTGATAGATGAAATGTTAGAGTAGACCTACTATCTTGATTAGTTCCAGTGTGTTGTATACTTCCAATTCTTCTTCACATAGATATTTTCTTGATGAATGAAATGTCTCTACTATCCCAAAACAACAGACATTCTGTCCTGCTCTTGTTCTGTCTTTATTCTTCTCATTCTCTCTTGGCATTCATCAAATGAACTAATATAAGTATCTTCTCCAAAGGATGTGATCTTTTTTGGCTCTAGGAGTCCCTTCAATACTTATTTAGTTGGCCACATCATCCATGCAACCTGATTAGAAACACGCAACTCATACTGAATAGACGCGACGCTTCACAAATTCAGCTCCACCAAATTAACTTCAACTTCATGATTCTGATAGAACATGTTTGGCACTGTTAGATAATTATCTTTAACTCATAACTAAACATGAATACAAACATGCATATCCCAAAGATAGGTGCAACTCAAGAAATAATGTAATTACGTCGGCTCTTCACAGATAGTCTTCAATCTCTATAACTGTCATAACTGATTAACATAACTCTACTAAAAATTTATATCTGACTTGGCGTAAATGCACATAGCATCTAAAACATGTATACACCATGGAAATGAGCACGCATAGATCTAGAATATCTTTACTGATAATTGCATATAGAACACTGTTGTATATTATATGTTGTCATCAATGACAAACATACACTCAATTATTTGCACAAAAGCAAATCTTGAACAATCTCCCCCTTTGACATTGATGGAAACATATGATATCATCAACTCAAAGTGTCTTCATTCTTTCACAATCTTCTAAATATCCTCATCAAAAGTTCCTCTTCATTGTTGTTGCTTTGTATACTCCCCTAGAGTATATGCTCCCCCTTACTAATATTCCCCCTTTGACATCAATGGAAAAGGGTGTTAGAAACCATTAAGTACATGTACTACTGTAAAACTAGAGTAGTCAACCATTCATTAGTCACCAAGGACTGATGTACTTGCTACAATTTCTAATCAAACTAAGGAAAGGGAATTACTTCCAACTTCTCCCTGAGATACTCAAAAGTATCTTTTGATAATGGCTTTGTAAAAATATCTAATAATTGTTCTTTAGTGCTCACATAATCCAACTTTACTTCTCTGTCTGCAACTTTTTCTCTTAGAAAATGGTATTTGGTCTCAATGTGTTTTTTCTTTTCATGCATCACAGGGTTCTTTGACATATTGATAGTACTAGTGCTGTCACAATGAATAATAATAGGATAATCAATCTGAATACCAAAGTCTTTAATCATCTGTTTGATCCAAACCATTGTTGAACAATTTAATGCTTCTACAACATACTTAGCTTCTACTATTGAATGAGAGATACAATTCTTCTTTTTACTTGTCCAAGTGACCAATCTGTCTCCAAGAAATACTGCTCCTCCTGATGTACTCTTTCTGTCATCAACACAACCTGCCCAATCTGCATCTATGTACACATGAAGTTGTATATTCTCTAAGTTAGGATACCATAAACCATAGTCAATAGTCCCTTTTAAGTATCAAAATATTCTTTTTATTTCCATTAGGTGATTTTGCTTAGGTTCAGCTGCAAATCTTCCAACAATGCCAACTGCATTAGAAATATCTAGTCTAGATTGGGTAAGATATATAAGTTTTCCGATCATAGACTTGTATAGGCTCTTGTCAACTATTGTGGAATCATCATCTTTAGAAAGCTTCCTTCTTGTTATCATGGGGGTGCTTACTGGTTTACAATATTCCATCTTGAAGGTCTTCAATATCTCCTTCACATACTTAGACTGATTTATGAATATGCCTTTGTTTGTTTGTTTTACATTCAATCCAAGAAAGTATTTGATAGGTCCAATCATGCTCATTTCAAATTCACTTTCATTTCTTTGGCAAATTTTTCACTAAGTTTGTCATTACCTCCAAAGATAATGTCATCAACAAAAATAACAATGAGTAGTAGTGCTTCATCTGTCTCTCTTATGAATAAATTATAGTCTGCTGCTCCTTTTCTGAATCCTATCTTTGTTAAGTAACCATCAAGTCTCTCATACCATGCTCTTGGGCCCTATTTAAGTCTATAAATTGCTTTCTTTAATTTGCATACCATGTCTAGTTTATCTGAAAGTTTGAATCCTTTAGGGTTCTCTATGTAGACTTCTTCCTTTAAGTTACCATTCAGAAAAGCTGACTTGACATCCATTTAGTATACCTTAGATTTATTGAATGTTGCATATGCCAAAAACAACTTGATAGCTTTGAGTCTGATCATAGGGGAAAATATATTAGTGTAGTCTATTCCTTCTCTCTGCGCATATCCTTTACATACTAATCTTGCTTTGTTCCTTACCACTGTGCCTTCTTCATTCATTTTGTTCCTAAATATCCACTTTGTTCCAATCACATTCTTTTCATGAGGTCTAGGGACCAGTTCCCATGTTTCATTCTTGATTATTTGATCTAATTCTTCTTGCATGGCACTTTGCCAATTTGAATCTTTGCATGCATCTTCAACACTTAAGGGTTCAATCTATGAAAGTAAGCATACCTCTTCATTAGCAGTTGAAACTTTTTCTCTAGATCTTGTCAATAATCTTATGCTTTGATCTCCAATGATATCTTCCTTAGAGTGGTATTTGGATGTGTATCTTGAGTTCTTAGGAGTGATACTTTCATCTGTAATCTATGATTCTTCTTCACTTGGTTCAGGATTGTTACATGAAACATCAATACAGTCAAACATTTCTTCAATAACCGTGTCCTTATTGATGGGTCTGGGTTCATCTTCAATCATGGGAGCATAGTCATAATATCTCTCTTGAATCATTAACTTATCATCAATCTTCACATGAGTACTTTCAATGATCTTCTTTAATCTTAGATTAAAACATCTATAGGCTTTTCTTTTAGTAGAGTAACCAAGAAAAATACCTTCGTCGCTTATAGCATCAAACTTGCCAATGCTATCATCTCTCTTGATGTAGCACTTGATTCCAAATATTCTAAAGTATTTTACAATAGGTACATTACCAAACCAAAGTTCATAGGGTGTCTTGTCTGCACCTGGCCTTAATTGTATTCTATTGATAGTATAGACTACTGTATTGACCACATCTCTCCAATAAGTATGAGCAACCTTTCCTTCAATCATGATAGTGCGCACTGTATCAAGTATTATTCTATTCCTTCTTTCTACAATCCCATTCTGCTAGGGGGTTCTAGGTACACTTAATTGTCTCTTGATTCCATGTTCTTCACAGTAATCATAAAACTAGTCAGAGGTAAATTCTCCTCTATCAGATCTCAGACATTTTATCTTTAGTCCAGATTCATTCTTAGCTTTCGCTTTGAACACTTTGAAATTCTCAAAAGCTTCAGATTTGTCTTTTGAGAATGGAACCCACATATTCCTTGAGAGATCATCAACAAAAAAAATGAAATACCTTTCTCCGTAGTAAGATCTTGTTTGAGTAGGTCCACATAGGTCTGTATGTATCAGATCTAATTTGTTTCCTATAGAGTCTTGTTTTCTCCTGAATGAGGTCCTCACATGCTTCCCCATCACACATTCCCTGCAAATGGTGTCAACTATTCTTGCAATACTTGGAAGGTCTCTTACTACCTTTACATTACTTATCTTGACTATGTTGTCAAAATTGATATGACAAAGTCTCTTGTGCCATAGCCAACTGTCATCTACTTTTGCAACAAAACAACTT
>MU226017.1:1974581-2011187 GCA_018584345.1 Thuja plicata
TGCCATAGCCAACTGTCATCTACTTTTGCAACAAAACAACTTACTTCTGAATTGAGCTAAAAAAAATTACCTTTGGTCTTTGAGCCTAATGCAATCATGTCTCCTTCTTTGTTGTTAATGATGCACTAGTTTTTTTTTAATTCCAGCTGATATCCTTTATCAAGCAACTGTCCAACACTTAGTAAGTTATGATGTAAACCATCAACATAAAGAACATCATTTATCTTGTTCTTTCCATCTAAGGTGATAGAACCTTTTCCTATGATAGGTTTGGGAGTGTTATTTCCAAATCTAACAATGCCACCTTTGTATTTGTCCAAATGTACAAATATGTCTTTGTCTCCTATCATGTGGTGTGAACATCCGTTGTCAATGATCCAGTTAGTTCTGATATCAAGTTTTGAAACTAATGCTAGCTCTTGTTCTTTTTCTTCATCTTCTTTATCCATTTCTTCAATGATATTTTCAATGTCTTTAATGGCAATGAAACCAATTTCATTTTCTCCTAAATCATCATCAGTTACACCGTCTTCAGTATGATAACATTCATTAGTGTACTTGGGCTTGTAATCTAATCTTAACTTCTTAACTCTTGTAGGACACTTGGATGCAAAGTGACCAACTTTGTTGCATGAAAAACATTTAAATGGTAGCTATCCTTCATATTTCCCTTTCCCTTTCCTTTCTTTCTTGGAAATCATAGCAATGATTTCTTCTAGTTCTGTATCCACTTCTTGATTATTACTAGAGCTGCTTATGGATTTCTTGCTGTGGACTGAGGCTTTGAAAGCTGTCTCACTTTTGGGTTCAATCTTCAATCTTGATATCTCAAATGCAGATATTTTGCTGATCAAAGTCTCTCTCTTGAATTATTTTGAAAATTGCATTGTCTTATCTAAGATATTGATCTTTCTCTCATAGTTTGCTGTTAGTGTGGTCATTAGTTTGTCCATTATATCTTCCTCTGAAATTTCTCCACCATTTTTCCTGATACCTGAAACTGCTTCATTGATTCTTTGATTATAGGCTCTGATGTTTTCTTTAGGTAGAATTTCTAAGTTGTTGTACCTTTTCTTCCATGTCTTTCTGCACACATTCTTTTCTTGGATGTCTCCTTCAAACATATCTTCTAAGTATTTCCAAATAGAGTATGCTTTATCTGTCTTCTTGATCTCAAAAAATTCACTGTCGGATAGGGCACTGATTAGGGCTTCTTTGGCGATTGCATTATTAGTGAATACTTCCTTTTTTTTGACTGTAGAGTCATCTTCTACAAGGTCTTTCAAGGTGGGAACTTCAATTTCTTGAGTGGCAATCTCATAGATCTCAAATCCAACACACTGAAGATATGTTATCATTTTGTTCTTCCAGTCAAGATAGTTTTCTCCATCGAACTTAGGACTCTCTTTCCTATAGTATGCCATTTGATCTACCTTAAGCTATTAGGCTTTCTCTCCAAGGCACTTGTCTCTGATACCAATTGTTAGAATAGTCCCAAAGGATAACTGAGAGGGGGGTGAATCAGTTATCATCTACTTTAATTATTTTCTTTGCTTAGATACAATTAACATAAAGTAAATGCACATTCAGATAACACAATAGAGAACACTACAATTTTGGTTACGGGAAAACCAAATAGGTAAAAACCCTGGTGGGAATTAGCACCCACAAAGAACTGTACTTGAGTATAATTATCCCTATTAAGAGATCTTGCAACCCTGTTAGGAGTTGTTATTTACAATGAAATAAGTACAGAGACCTAGTTAAAGTTTGGACCTTGTTAGGAGTCTTTTAAAAGTAACCCTGTTAGGGGTGAGGACTCATTGTCCAAAAGCTCACTGCTAAAATGATGAAGGCTACAAACTTCAGTAGAACATATATACACTATATCTAATATATGAAATGTTAGAGTAGACCTGCTATCTTGATCAGTTCGAGTGTGTTTTATACTTTCACTTCTTCTTCACATAGATCTTTTCTTGATGAATGAAATGTCTCTACTATCCCAAAAAAATAGACATTCTATCCTACTCTTGTTCTGTCTTTATTCTTCTCATTCACTCTTGGCATTCATCAAATGAACTTCTATAAGTATCTTCTCTAAAGGATGTGATCTTCATCGGCTCTAGGAGTCCCTTCAATACTTCTTTAGTCAGCCACATCAAGCATACAACCTGATTAGAAACACACAACTCATACTGAATAGACGCAACACTTCACAAAGTTGGCTCCACCAAATTAACTTCAACTTCATGATTCTAATAGAATATGTTTGGCACATTTAGATAATTATCTTTAACTCATAACTAAACATGAATACAAACACACATATCCCAAAGATAGGTGCAACTCAAGAAATAATGTAATTACATTGGCTCTTCACAAATAGTCTCTAATCTTTATAACTGTCATAACTGATTAACATAACTCTACTGAAACTTCATATCTAACTTGGCGTGAATGCACATAGCATCTAGAACATGTATACACCGTGGAAATGAACATGCATAGCTCTAGAACATCTGTACTGATAATTGCATATAGAACACTACTGTACATTATACATTGTCATCAATGACAAACATATAATCAATTATTTGCATAGAAGCAAATCTCCAACAATCACCTATTGTGATTGATTAATACCTGTATTTCTCAGTAGCCTGTGTTCTTGGTTCTTGATAAACAATTTCATCTTTTGTTTTTATGCTTCTTGAAACTCTCAGTCTGATCCATAGATGTGCTTGATAAATACATTCATCCTCTCCTCTATCAATATAGAATGATTACAACATCTATTTATAAGATAGATTGACCTAATTAAGTTTTACAAATAACAAAACTAACTCTATGATCACAGGTTTACAACTTGACCTTGATCTCCTAGTCTGCATGTTTTTAACCAGTTAGACTAATTAAAAAATTCTAATAATGTTTCTTGTCCCTTAAGTAATGGTTTTAAAAAAAATCTATAAATATAATATGAGTGTTTTATCTGCTGTGGAAGTTAGATCCACTTTTTACAGGATGTAACTGACTTTCAGTGTCTGATGCTTAGTTTTCTTTGAAATCAGTTTGACTGTCTTTTGGGTTGCACTGTGTTTGTTCTTTCATTTTGTACTTTTGGTTAACACTGCAAAACTGTGTCGTTAGTTTCCTCCTTGCTTAGCATTTTTGGTTTGAACTGAAATCCTAAATTTTGGTGTAGTGTAACCGATAGTTTATACAACTTGTTTTCTCATTGCATACTAATGGCAAAACTTTATGTTTATCAATCTCCCCCTTCGACATTAGTATAAAAAATAGATATGTGCAAAATATTATCAAAATTTATAGTATGAACACCTTGTATATACCTTATTCATTTCATGAATCCCCCTATGCATATGATGGTATAGTATAGTATATGTATGTACATTATACACTTGTATTTTTATACTATTTCCTCCTTTTCACTAAATGCTCTGTCTCTGTACATAGTATTTCCTTTTCCCTTTTTATTGATCTTTGTACATTTCAATTTACTTTTCCCCTACATTTGATAGTAAGGGAAAATGTGTATACCTATAGCTTATCAAAAAATGAGAGTGTGAGGATTGCATTTCCTCCATCATCTTCTCCCATTTCTCCTTCAGATGTTCAAGAGCCATGTGCTCTAGTGTAATCCATGCATGCATTTCATAGATGTTGTTCACTATAGACATATCAGGGGTGGAAATAAGTTGCCTTGCTAAACTTAGGTGAGTCTGCAAAAGTGTGAGGTTTGATAACAGTATGGAAATTTTTTTGGTAACCTCCTCTCTGAATTGTGACTCTGCTTCCCAAAGTTCCTATCTCAATCGTTTGATCTCTATGATATTCTCATAATGAAATTTTATTGCATTTTCATCAGTGGTTAGACTTGTGCACTTGCAGTTAGATCAGATTTAATCTTTGCAATCTTGTCATTGTTATCTTAGTAAACTTCTCTAAAGTGCATAGTTTTTGTATCAAGGAAAGAACTTTAGTTATGATTGGATCTAATTGATCTGATAAATCTAAAAAATTTACCTTTTTCTCTACCACTTCTTGGCTGATCTTTTCTATCAATTTAAATTGAAATTTCTTCTCTACTCGCTCCTTAACTTCCTTTTCTGCATCAACATTTTGCATTGTGATTGCTTCGGTGAGGATGATAAGTTGATCTAGAATGGGCGTGTTGTGATCAACATCTATGTCGGGTACAATCTAATTCAAGATGTCCCTTGTATTCTATAGAACTAATGAATCTCAGTGTTGTTTCTTAAGCTTTTCTTGCAAAGCTTTCCTTTGACATATTTCTCCATACTCTTGGAGAGATTCAAAGTCTAATGTTTTTGGGTCACATTTTGGTATTTCAATAATCTCATCTAATGTGACTTCCAACTTTTTCTTCTTTGTTTTCTTCTTCTTCTTCTGTGTTCCACCTGTATGCAGAACCATAGCCAGCTTTTTTGGCTTGGTCTAATGTGCTATTAGATGGCTTTTGAGGAGTTGTACCTTTCTCTTGTTTCTCGATATTTGCCTATCAGTTGTCTAAGGACATCTCCTTGTCAACCTTTGGTGTGTCTATAGCTTTGTCTTTAGTGTCCTTTGGTCAACTGCCTTTTCTTTCTCATCCTTTTCTTTTTGCACTTCATCAACATCTTTCATTTGTGCATTTTGATTGGTGGTATCTCCATCTTTCTGTTCTCCATCAATGACATTTTGTTCATCGAGTGTGTCCTTCTTTTCATTAGTTGTACCATTTTTCTCTTCATTACCCTTGTCCTCAGGTATGCTTACATCAAGTTTGGGGGTCTTCTCCTTTTGTGAGATAATATTTATTACATGAATCAATAGTGGCATTTGGCCTGATATGTGTACATGTGTAGCATCAATTGTAGTGTTCTATTCTTCGTTCTAGTCCTTAGCAATAGTGACATCTTCATCTTTCTAAATTTCATTTGCAGGATCATCGATGATGTCAATAATTGTATTTTCCACAGTGTTGTCCATAGTAGTGTCCAACCATGTCTCATCTACAACATCCATATTCTTGTTTCTTGTAGTGCCCAATTCCTCCTTGTCCAATTCTACATCAGTGATGGTAATTGGTTCGGTACTCTAAGTATCCTGATCATCCTTGGTCTCTTGATTCTCGGTAAGAGCTCTTCAAGACTTGTATCCTTTTTAGGAATATCAAGTATTTTTCTCCATTTGGATTCACTCTTTCTATCTATGTCCAGTAGATGTCCTTTAAGAACTTGGTAGCTCTCAACGTTGGTGAGAACCTTTTAGAATGAATCTTCATCATTTCTTTGATCTCCTCCATTATGGATTTAGGAGGCATGACTAATACTAGGTCTCTTTCCTTGATTTCTTTCTCAGAGTGCAAGGCAAATATCCATCTTACTGATATCCTATCTTGAAGTTCTTTGGGAATATTGTCCACCAGTTGTATTGGGAGGTATTTGAATATGCACATCATCTTGATGATTGCCTCCTCAATCTTATTTTGATCCAAGGGATCCAATGTTAACCATTTATTGACCTTCCTACTATTTATTGTACCTGATTTGATAATTGAGGCACATACTTCATCAACTATTTTAGGTATCTTATTCTTTTCCTTTTGAATAGCTTCATCCTGTTTGGTGTCCTCAATGTCTTCCTTAGTTCTAATGAAATCTCTTCTTTTTGTTGGCCCTCTTTTCTGTGTTTCGGTTATCCTCTTATAGGTCCTTACTTGTTCTTCTTAGGTGGGGGTGGTGATGTCACTAGATCCATTACATAGGGTGTCACCAATTGAATTGCTCGGTCTAGCTTCATCATTACTTATAGCTTTCCAACACATTTTGTTTCTCATATTCTTGATGTCTTCAATGGTGTTTCCATTGGAAAAGGTGGTGGTCTCTGTCATTCAGTCTCTATAGTCTTTCTTGAGATGACCGAATTTATGACAGTGTAAACATGTCATTCTGGGGTTAGTCCATCCTCTAGGCTTTCTTTTCCATTATCACATAAAATTTGCACCAATGTGACCAAATATTCCACATGATGTACAATTTTCCCAAGTGTTGTAATCCCATACATACTGGTTACCAACTCTATTCGGTTGATAGGAAGATTCTTGACCTTTAGGCTTCCATGCTTGCTTTTTCTACTTCCAGCATTCAAGAGTAGTGTGCCCATGCATTTTACAAGTAGGAGAGTATTTTTCCATGTATTTTTCCTTCTTTGGTTATTTCATCTCAGACTTGCATTCATATACTTTATGTCTTTTCTTGTTACATTTATAAAAAATTCCTATGAATGAAGATGTAGAATTAGGAATACCTTTCATTTTGCTCTTGCATACATTTGAGGTGTGGCCTTTCTTTCCATAGTGATTGCATGTTAGATTTCTTGGTCTTGGATTTGAATAGACATTCTTTGGATCAACTTTTTTAGGTGATTCTTCATTCTTGGTATAGCCTAGTGTAGTGTTGTTGTTAGCTTTCCTTTGTCCATCAAGAAAATCATCCATTCTTTTATTGCTTTCTTCAGCTCTTTTGATTATCTCATTATGTTGCTGCTGAATTTTGAGTTCTTGTTTCAGATTTTCATTTTCTCCCCTTAGCTCACCGATAGCTTCTATTATTTCAATTAGTTTAACATTCATTCTATTTTCCTCTTGACTCATAAGAATAATCTGATTTGTAATCTTATGATGATGTTCTGTAAGTCTCTGTATTTCAGATTTTTTTTCTTGTAGTTTTTTAGTAATCTTCCTTCTATCATCAATAGATAGTGTTCTCTCTTTCTTAACTTGTCTAGAATTGTTCATGACATCAATCATTCTTACCATCTATGTCTCTTGACCGATTTGCTGAGATTTTACTTGTCTAGCCAGATGTTGATTGATTTCATTTAAGCTTGTGATGCTTTCTTCTGATGTATCTGATGCTTTGCTTGTAGTAGATCATGAAGACTCAAATAGATCTGGTATCTCTTCTTCTTGGTAATTTGTCTCATTACAATGATATGCCATAATCTTTCTTTCAACTAACAACTATTTCATCTTGATTCTGGCTTCTTTATACTGCCCATAGAATATCTAAATTTCTAGCTTTTGATTCTCAATACTTTTGTCAAGTCTGTACTTCTCCATTGTATGATCTTTTCTCTTAAGTCTTTAAGATTTCCAAATAAGAGTTCTAGCTCTGATACCAATTATTGGAAATAATGGGAAGTGTGTATTGAGAGGGGAGGGGTGAATCAATACCTCTAAAACTTTTATCTCTTTTATCCTTTAACCTTTATGTAATCAATTATTTATCCAACCATATGTTCTATACTATCTTTGTGTAAGACATATAAATTCTTTAACTTAATCAAACATGTAAACATTCATAGAAACATTCATGAAAGTAATTGAATCATAAAACATGATATGATATCACAGAAAACCCCTGTTAGAAGGTAAAAACTGTGGTGGGGATGGCACCCACAAAATCTTCACTATCTGTAGATTGGAAGGGGCTGGTTAAGGCTTATAATTTGATCACTTCTGATGATCTACCCTCTTAGGAGTATTATGTGTATACCGGTTAAGATCTACTCTGTTAAGAGCTTTAGCAACACTGTTTAGTGTGCACTCGGTTAAGAGATTTACAATAGGATTGTTAAATCCACCTTCCTTGAAAGGATTTCTTCTATTTTCTACACTTGTTAGAATGCAGAAAAAAATAATCATTGACCTGAGTGTATGCAATCTAACTATTGATAATTACAGATCCATTATAATTCACATGTATAAATATATCACCTATTGTGATTGATTAATACCTTTGTTTCTTGGTAGCCTCTATTCTTGGTTCTTGATAACCAATTTCATCTTTTGTTGTTCTGCTTCTTGAAACTCTCAGTCTAATCCATAGATGTGCTCATTTTCTACATTCATCCTCTCCTCTATCAATATATAATGATTAAAACATCTATTTATAAGATAGATTGACCTAATTAAGTTTCACGAAAAACAAAACTAACTCTATGATCACATGTTTACAACTTGACCTTGATATCCTAGTCTGCATATTTTTAATTAGTTAGAATGATTAAAACAATTACAATAATGTTGCTTTTCCCTTAAGTAATGGTTTAAAAACAAAACAAAACTCTATAAATAGAACATGAGTGTTTTATCTGACATGGAAGTCAGATCCACTTTTTTAGGATGTAACTGAGTTTTGGTGTCTGATGCTCAGTTTGCTCTGAAATTAGTTTGAATGTCTTTTGGGTTGCACTGTGTTTGTTCTTTTGGTGTGCACTTTCAGTTAAAACTGTAAAATTGTGTTGTCAGTTTCCTCCTTGCTTAGCATTTTTGGTTTGAACTAAAAACCTGACTTTCAATGTAGTGTAACCGATAGTTTATACAACTTGTTTTCTCATTGCATACTAATGGAAAAAATTTATGTTTATCAAATCATGTCAATGTTTTGGGTAGTGAAAATCATAAGGTTGTGTCGGTGTTTAAAAATGTTTATGCTTTGCAAGCTACCAATATACCTTGAGATTGATTTTAAGAGTGGTTAGCTCCAAATATGGGAAGATCTTCAAGGTAACTGAACCAACTATAGGGACAAGACTACCCTCTACACTTATGGCTCTTCAAAACCAAGGTAGGCACACCTAATCCAGATAAATAATGAACTCTTCATAACTCCTTATAAATTTGGATTGAAACAAAAGATAATGGTAAGAAAGTAGTAAATGTTAACCATTCATTCATTGACTCTCCATTACCATGCAAGACATACAAATCACAACTACAAAACTCAAAATATTTGGAAATGGTTTTGATTTAACTTTGTAGAATATAGCCAACCCCAATAAAAATGTATCAAAAAAGGATGTACTAATTTCTGATTAGTGCTTTATCCATTGGGCAATATTTCTAGTTTAGGAGTAGAATACAGAAAACCAACTGTTGTCAAGGACTCAAAGCCACAAACAAAAATAATATCAGGCCAAACACTGATTATAAGATCCTTCTATAGAAAAAAAAAAGAGTCAATGTCATATCCAAAGTAAGATTTAATGTGATCCTTGATCAACACTGAGAAATAACAACATATACATAGATAAACTCTATGCAGTGAATCAGAAGATCCAAAACTCAAAAGATAAGCACCAAGGAGAGACTTAAAACTAAAAATATTGTATTAAGTATGAAAACTCCTGCTTCTGTATCAATCTGTTTCAAAATACATACCACTTCCATAAATGCAAAAGATCTAAAAACCTTTTATTCTGTCTTGACATAGTCCAATACAAAATCTGCTATATCCCTTAGGACCAAAGAAACTAGAACCCTTACAATAGAGAAAAGAAAGGGATTTATAGAATCTCAAGATGTTGGAGAACAGTCCCCTAGGGTTAAAAAAAATCTATTTTAAAACCCTAAACCATAAATGCATTTAGTTTTTACCCAAACAACACCATATGACTGTGGCTATACAACCCAGAAAATCAATTTTATCTCTCTTCTCTCGCTTAACATGGAACACTGAGCAAATGATTTAAAACCCTCTGAAAGTAATTAAAAATTTAAAAAAACCAGTTGCACCAGTCAACACATGCGTAGAAAAGAGCATCAACAGCTTAGATTCAAACTTCAAATCGACTTTAAAACATGGTCGTAGATCATGTTTAAAAATACCCACGAGTTGAGAAAATAAAACACTTAAGAATTATTCAATGGATCCATAGAAATCCACGTGGAAACATATTGATGGCTCTGGGACCTCTTTATCTTTCTTTCAACCTGCACTAACGGGCCTAGATAGGTGTCACACAACCGTGATTCCATGAAGGATATCTATCAAGCAACTATGGATAGCGGAAACATGCACACCATTGGATCTTCACAAATCATCCTGATATTTAACTTCACTTAATAGCTCCGAGAAGGACCCACCATGTGACACACATCAAATGGTCACATTCCCTTGAAGAATAACCATCAAGCATCTCTTGTTTGAGGGATTACACCGACCACATGATCAAATCTAAACTTCTTTATCTTTACTTTAGCTTCAGCGCTGACCAGGTCCCACTGCATCCACATGTCGCATGAGCGTAATCCCAAAATGAGTAAACTTTGAGCATCTTTGGCATTGAGGCATTGCGACAACCGTTAGATCATCTTACATCTATTAGAACTTTATCTTTACCTTTGAACACAGTCTGGCCCTGCCACAGACACGTGTTACTTAGGCACAATGCCTTGAATAAACTCTGATCATCTTCTATTTGAGGGATCACACCTTCCTTGAGATCATCTTGGATATGCTAGTATTTAATGCATTCTATTTGACCTACGATCAAACCAGTACATGCATCCTTCAGGCACAATTCCTTAATAGGTATTCACATTGCATCTTTTATTCCAGGGAATGCACCGACCATTGGATCTGAAGAGATCTTCTTGTGACTTATCCTTCTTGAAACCTGACCACTTTCCACATTTCCTTCAGTCACTTTTTTATGAAGGATAAAATCTGGGCATCTTCTCATAGTGGAAACATGCAATACACATGATCAAATTGGATATGTTTGTCCTTTAACTAACTAATTAGCTTAGAAGGAAAGGGCCTGCCACATCTCATATGGACACTTGTCACCTTGTTGCAATGCTGCTAAGGATATAGTGTGCACATATTTTGATCAAAGGATCATGCCCATCGTTGGATTAAAATAACCTACACGACAGTTGGTTAAAACAATAAAATTCACTATGAAACTTAGGAATTTAGGAAATATTTAAACATGTCCCACTAGGAAATCTGACTTAAGAGATGAGATGACCCCACCGATGACTTAGAACCCATGGAAAAAAAGAACTTAAGTGACCTTAAAAGGTAGCAACATTTTATAATAGACACAAGGGACTTAGGTTTTTTTACCAAAATGAACCAATGGTTTAAGGATGAAACCACTAGGGTTTAAGAACCAACAAAGGATAGGGCCTAAACACCATGAGCAAGACTTGAGAAAATTTGATAGTACTAACAGTGGCTCTGACTAGGAATGTATGTCTCGTGTAGGCATAATAAGATTTCAAAATGTCAAGGTTAAGAAGATCACCTATGGAAAGAAAAACTACCCTACAAAAGACCTAAAAACACAGGAAAAAACCTACCACTACAACCTACTGTTCATGGATATTGAGCACTTCAAGAGAAGTAGAATTTCAGGAATTGTCCATGAATTAGCAATTCCAAAACATTTCAAATCAAATCTTTCAAAATGTAAGAGTCAGAACCCCATTTACTGTCAATGATGTATGGTCCCAGCCAAATAGGATAAAATTTCCTATGTTTTCCTTTATCCTCAAGTCTGGCATTCCACATCAAGAGATAATCATCAGTTTCAAATTTTCTAACAGTGATTTTTTTGTTATACAATCCTTACATTGAAGCTGCAACTTGACATTTCTGTCATGTGCTCCCCTTCTTGATTCATCCAATTGTATCAAATCATCCATTCTAATCCTCATGTCTTCATCTAATTCTTCAGCATATTCTTGGACAAATTTATACATCTACAACAAGTTGTTTTGTGGCAACCTAGCATGAATACCATATACCAAATCAAAAGGTGCACAACCAATGGCCTTTTTCACTGTCACTCTATCAGCCCATAGTGCCTATTGCAACTTTTAATCCTAGGCCCTCTTGTTCTTATCCAAAACTCTTTTCAAAATCTTTATCAAGCTCTTATTACTGGATTCAACTTGACCATTCCCCTGTGGGTGATATGGGGAAGAATAAGAAACTTGGATCCCATACTGCTGGCAGAAAACACTAAATTCTTCAGATCTAAAACAATAGTTTCTGGACAACCAAACCTAGTGAGGAAATTTTGTAACATGAAATTAATCACAACTTTACTAGTGGCTCTTTTGGTGGGAATTGATTCAACCCATTTGGTAAAATAATCAGTTGCCACCAGAATCCATGAATGACCCCCACTTGACTTTTTAGCAATCTCTCTAATGAAATTCATTCCCCACTTCTATAAAGGTGCCTTAATTGTAACAGGATTCAAGGGAAAACTCCCACCAAACTTAAGCTTACTTGCAAATCTTTGGCAAGCATCACATCTTTTAACATAATTATGGGAATCCTTGAAAATAGTAGGCCACTAGAAACCAGATCTCATAATCTTATGTGTAGTAGTTTTAGCCATGTAATAGCCCCCACACACGCCATTGTGCATTTGTTCTAACAAGTCCCTAGATCTATTCTGGTCTACACATTTGAGAAAGACTCCTTCATTGCTCCTCCACCATAGTTGACCTTGAATTATTACATACTTAACAACATGCAACTTAAATGTTTAATTCCTATTTTCATCCATTTCAGGAGGTAATATAATTTTTTGTAGATATCCAATTATATCCCTATACTAGTCACAACAATCCATATCACAAACATAAGGCATTTTCTCTTCTTCTAGCATGTTTATATGATTAGCATCTAAATTTATCCGAGCCATAAGTTTTGCAAATCCTAGGCCTCTGACCAAATTTGTGATATAAACATCAATATTGAATTCATGGATCCTGTTGATCCATCTACACCTTCTTCCTGAAACTTCCAGTTGGACTAGAATATCCTTCAGAACAGTACTAGGCACATAAGAAATTATAGTTGCTCCTACCAAATAACATTTAAAATCTTTGACAACCTTGACCAAAGCATACACCTATTTTTCCATGATATCATACTTCAATTTTGTTGCCTACAAGGATTTGGTGAAAAAAGAAATGGGCTGCTCAAAGCCCTCTAAATTCTTTTGTAACAATACTGCAACAACATTATTGTATGAAGCAAAGGAGAAAATATGCAAAGGCTTACTATAGTAAGGTTTTCTAAAAAAAAGGAGCATCTTTTATATCTTGTTTAATATATGAGAAGGCCTTATACGATTCTTCATTCCATTCCACCTTAGCTCCTTTCTTCATCATCTTTGAAATAGGGACTTCTACAAAATTTGTAACAAATCTTCTTAGAAATTTACCTGTCCAAAGAAAGACAGAATGCCTTTGACATTCTTGGGCTGAGGGACTTTATCAATAGAAGCAACCCTTTCAGGGTCAATTCTAACTCCATCTTTAGACACAATGTGTCCTAGAAGCTTGCCTTTTGTAACCCAAAAAACACACTTCTTTGGATTAAAAGAAACCCCATACTCCAAAGCCTTCACAAAATTCTTCTCAAGATGACCACAATACCAATCTTGCTTTTCTGAATAGGCTATAAGATCATCTTGATAAACTACTAAAAACGTATTTATAAAATCTACAAATGTGACATCCATGGCTCTCTGAAAAGTTACCCAACATTTTTCAAACCAAAAGGCATTCTGACATATACATAAGTTCTCCAAGGTGTGGTGAATGCAGTCTTGAACTATTTTTATTCCTTGACCATGACCTGATTATACCCTAAAAACATCAACCTCAATTTAGATCCAGTGACTCTTTGTAGCATGGCTTCTATATTGGGCAAACCATAATTATCCTTTAATGAATTGATGTTCAAATTTCTGAAGTCTACACAGAGTCTGATATCTCCTTTCTTCTTCCTTACTGGAACCAGGGTTGACACCCATGTTGAATGTTTGATGGGTTTTATAATCCCAACATCTCTCATTTTCTTCAACTCCTTTTTCATATTTGGTACCAATGTGGGATTCACAGGTCTCAATTTTTTTCTAGAAGGCTTTCTGCCTTCCTTCAAAGGAATATCATGTTGAAAAAGATCTTATCTATAAGCTTTCAGATCATCATAAGACCATATAAAAACATGCTTATACTTTCTGAGAAGATCAGTTAATAATTTTTTGATTTTAGGGGACAAGTTCTTACCAATATATACCTTATTAGGAGATTCAGTTGTCCCTAAATTCACTTGTCTTCTGAATCCTCTGGCTTGTTCACAGTCTTTGTAGAAAAGGGTTTGTCTTTATAATCGAAATCTTTCTCAAGAACAACTAATCCCTTTGGAAATTTATTTGATTTCAGCTATAGGACATCCTTACCAAAAATAGTGTCTTTACCATCCAAGGTCTCCACGTATCCACTAAAATCCATCTCTTTATTTCCAAAGTTTGATTCACAATATAAAAATCTTAGAATATCCAAATCATCTTCAAAAACCTGCCAGCTTTCAATATTATCTGGTATGGAAGGCCTAGATTGAACCTCAATCTTGGAGATTCCTATAAATGTGATATCTTCTAGCCTCAAAGAAATATTGACTAGTAAATATACCATTCTATTTTGGATTCTATCCATCCAGTCAATACCAAATGTATCAAAATTTCCCAATTCATCCCAAACAACATTTTTGTATTGCTTTAGTCTTTGATTATTTGAAGCATACTTGGAACTTATTTGAGAAATTACTAACTTAGAGTCTCTAATTACTTTGAGATTTCTTATTTTATGTCTTGAGGCCAACCTTAATCCAATCAACAAAGCCTCATACTCTGCAATATTATTGGTACATGTGAACAATAAAGAGAAAGAAAATTTGAAAGTCTTACCACTTGGAGCTATCAACCAAACTCCTACACTGGCTCCCTCTTTAGAGCTTGCACCATAAAAATACATAGTCCATAAGTCATTTTGGTATACCAGATTATCCTTTTCCTCAGATAAAAACACATGCTAGATTTCTTCATCAACCTTCTTATCTTGCACTTGGAAAGACCCAATGTCAGTGTCCAAGAAAAAATTCATATTATCATCTTCATTTTCCTCAATCATGTGAGGAGTCCTAGTTTCCCTGGATAATTTAACATTTTTACCAACAATATTGAAAGTTTCAAATGATAAGTCACATTGAATACTTCTTCCCATTGAATCACTCCACTTTCTTGATAATAACATTCCATATTGGGGACGAATATCAACTACTAAGACACTCATAGTCAACACCTTTTTTGGATATGCAACTAGTCTATAAGGTGGAGCTTTAATAGTACCTATGACGGGTACCTCTCTAGAATCCATTTCTTGACATCTTCCATGAGAAGTATCAACTTGCAATCCCATTGAATTCATTATTTCACTAGGCATAACAGTGGTAGATTATCCTAAATATATCATGCAATTTTTTAGCATCTTATCATTGATAACTAAAGTCAAGAAAAAGGGATCCATAGTTCCCAAAGGAGTATTTACATGATTAGTATTTAACTAAATCTGAATGATATTTGAAACAATTTCTTCTGACTCTTTTCCCTTATTTTTAGAATTGTCTTCATCATTTCCCATTTTTTAATTTCCTTCTGGTCTCTGAATCTATATGCAAGAAATGCTATTTACCCATGTCAAAGTATTTTCTTTATGTTCCTCAATCCTCATCATTTCTATCAATGGAACCTTAACACTGACCGATGACAAAAGTTTCCCCATATCAACAAGGGTATATTTTATGTTGGAGAGATCTTGTTTCACAGTGACAATGTTTCCATCCTCAACTTGAATGGCCAAGATTGGCTCATTTATATTTGGTTTCTTACTTCCCATTTTATGAGTGGGAACATCTAATTATGGCATATTTTCTTTTACCTTATGCAAAATATTTAGACCATTTGACTTTTCTCCCTTCTTAACCATTATTATTTTGAAACCCTCAGCATATTTTTCCTTCTCCTGTGTCTGCTTAGTGTCTTCTTTAGTTTCCTTAATAAAAATACTAGCTAGTTTCCCATCTGCATTACCAATTGTTCTATTTCTCAAATTATAATCAATCCTTTCTTGAGTAACAATGTCTGGAGTGATTTGTGCAATCTCTTCATCTAAAGGTCTTCTTAACATTATGGGTTCCTTACCCCTTTCAACATTACACCTTATATCATTAATATCTTCTTCTTCTTCATCAGATGAGACCATATCTTGATTTTCTATTTCATCATCAGAATCTTCTTCACCCCTCAAGTGTGAAAAGGTCATAGCACAACTACTATCATCATATAATTCATCTTCATCTTCTCCTTGTTCCTCATTTGTAGATACATTTAAGGCAAAAACACAATAATTAGGATTATGTGGGGATTGACAAGCTACACACCATGAGACATTATCACACATGTTAACAAAGTTTCTTTGCAAAGGATCATGTGTTTTATCACTAAGCCTATCTTTCTTTTGTGGAAGAATAGGCTTCCCACCCTTCCATTGGGTAGTATAGGGATAGTTTTGTATCCTTGGCTACCGATTGAAATTTCTAAGATGGATTGTCATTATCGGGAGCCTTGTTGTTCTTATTCTCTCTAGGATTTAAATCCTTCAGAGAATTTAATATTTTCTTCAGATTATCCTCCTCTTTAGGCTTCACATTAGAAGGTCTATCTAATTATTTCCTAGTAGGCTTCCATTTCTCCCTCTTACGTAATTTCCTTGATACTCTTCTATAAGTCTAAATGTTAGCAACTGCCTTACCATCTTCTCTGATGCTTCTAGGAATTTTATCTCTAAGAAGATATCCCATTTTAGAATTAAAAACATTTAGATAGGTGGAAAGACATACCTTATCATTGAGCCTCATTACTTGGAAAAGCTTATGCATGGCCCTTTGGAATCTTATATTGAATTCAACAACATCCTCATTTGGATTCTTATTGATATTATTGAACTCATTTAACATGGATCCCTCATTTTTCTTGTCACCATATTTCTCCTTAAAGAAATCCTTCAGAACATCCATAGACCCCACATAATCATAAGCTAACCCTCTAAAACAATCCCTAGCATCCTCAACTAAAGACTAAACAAAAAGTTTCATCAATACATCCTCATGTATAATCTCATAGTCATCCATCATATTAGTAAACTTCTTTAAATTATCTTCACAAGTAATGACATTATTCCCAACAAATTTAGGAAGTTTATCACTAATTTCATTTGGAACTGCATTAGGATAACCCTGAGTACCAAGAAAAGAAAATTGTTTGTACCTTTCTGCATGAGTCGGTCTCCTTTGAAATGGATTATTAGTATGAGAATTAGATGTCCTAGAATTTGATGTTGCAGCTACCTAATCACCAGCATGAGAAGACCTTGTAGACTGCTTGAGAAAATCAACTTTCTTCATCATTTATAAAGTAGCAGCTTCCAATTCTGGTTTCTCAAGCTCTTTAGCTATGATTTCTTTCTCCCTTCTAGCCCTCTTAATACCAGTATCCAATTTAGAAATTGGACCCATTGGAACCTTGTGACTCATAGGTTCATTTATTTCAACTCTTGTCATCCTCTACTTTCCCTTATTATTAGGGTCTTGAGAAAAAATAATTTGGCGGATGAAAAGTTCCTCCTCAATTCTCTCAGGTTCTTTAACATAGTTCATTGCCTCCAGGTTCATAAATTGCCTCTTCATTTGTTCAACCCTAATCTAATCTTGTCTTATCTTATTTTATCTTTCCTTTTCTTTTTGTTATCTGATGGCAATCTACTCTTGGATTTTCCTCTCCAATTCAGAAATATATTTAGATACACTTTCAGGATGTGGGAGAGTAGTGTCAGATTCTGAACCTTATTTTTCATGAAGAGAATAGTAATATCCATATGAACCCAATCCAAAGTCTGCAACCTCTTCATATTTTGATGCATTTCCTTCATGGCTGCGTTGGATTGGATCTTCTACCCTAGTGTTCTCCTATTGTCTCTCATTTTAAGGGATACTTTTGTTCTTCTCCTTCCTTAGCTGACTAACTATGGATGTAGTTGGAAGCCTATCTTCCAATTTATCTTTAGGACATTTTTTCACCCAAGATATGGTATTTCTATTATTGATATTGAGAAAGTGTAATAACAACAAATAATGGTAAGAAATTAGTAAATGTTAACCATTCATTCATTGAATCTCCATTACCATGCATGACATACAACTCACAACTACAAAAATCACAAGATTTGGAAATTGTTTTGATTTAACTTTGCAGAATATATCAAACCTCAATCAAACATGTATCAACAAAGGATGTAATAATTTCTGAGCAGTGCTTTATCCATTGGGAAATATTTCTAGTTCAGGAGTAGAATACAAAAAACCAACTATTGTCAAGGACTCAAATCTATAAACAAAAATAATCTTAGACCAAACACTACTTATAAGATCCTTTTGTAGACAAACCAAATGAGCCTATGTCATATCCAAAGAAAGATTTAATTTGATCCTTAATCAACATTGAGAAATAACAACATATACATAGATAAAAACTATGCAGTGAATCAAAAGATCCAAAACTCAAAAGATAAGCACCAAGGAGAGACTTGAAACTGAAATATTGTATTAAGTATGAAAAATCCTACTTTGGTATCAATCTATTTCAAAATACATACCACTTCCATAAATGAAAAATATCTAAAAACCTTTTATTCTGTCTTGACACAGTCCAATACAGAATCTGCTATATCCCCTGGGACCAAAGAAATTGGAACCCTTACAACAGAGAAAAGAAAGGGAATTATAGAACCTCGAGATGTTGGAGAACAATCCCCTACGGTTAGGAAAAATATGTTTTAAAATCCTAAAATATCATCTCATCATAAATGTATTTTGTTTTTACCCAAACAATGCCCTATGACTATGGCTATACAACCCAGAAAATTGGTTTTATCTCTCTAGTCTTGTGCAACATGGGACATAGAGAGACTGCTTTAAAACCCTCTAAAAGAAACTTAAAAATTTAAAAATTAGTTGCAATGGTTAGTACAGGTGCATAAAAGAGCATCAGTGGCTTAGATTAAAACTTTAAATTGACTTTAAAACGTGGCCATCGATCATGTTTAAAAATACCCGCGAGCTGAGAAAATAAAACACGTAAGACTTATTCAATGAATCCATAGACATCCACATGGAAACATATTACTGGCTCTGGGACCTCTTTATTTTTCTTTCAACCCACGCTGACCAGCTTGGATAGGTGTCACACAATTGTAATTCCGTGAACGATATCTATCGAGCAACCCTGGACAGCAAAAATATGCACACCATTGGATCTTCACAAATAATCTCAATCTTTAACTTCACTTAACAACTCCAAGCAGGACCCACCATGTGATACATGTCAAATGGTCATGTTCCCTTGAATAATAACCATCGAGCATCTCCTATTTCAGGGATTATGCCGATCACATGATCAAATCTAAACTACTTTATCTTTATTTTACCTTCAGTACTGACCAGGTCCCACTGCATCCATGTGTCGCATGGGTGTAATCTGGCAATGAGTAAATTGCAAGAATATTCAGCATTGAGGCATTGCGACAATTGTTAGATAATCTTGGATGTGTCAAAAATTTAGCTTTACCTTCGACCATAGTCTGGCCCCACCATAGACATGCATCACTTAGGTGCAATGCCTTGATGAATAAACTCTGATCATATTCTATTTGAGGGATCATGCCTACCATTAGATCATCTTGGATTTGCCAGTCTTTAACCTGTTGACTCTGACCTATGATCAAACCAGGACATGCATCCTTCAGGAGCAATGCCTTAATGGGTATTCACACTGCATCTTTTGTTCCAGGGAACACACCGACCATTGGATCTAAAGAGATCTTCTTGTGACTTATCTTTCTTGAAACCCGACCACTTTCCACATATCCTTCAGTTGTGTTTCTGTGAAGGACAAACTCCATGAATCTTCTCATAGCAAAAATACGTGCACCGCACGATCAAATTGGATCTATCTATCCTTTAACTGACTGATTAGATCAGAGGGAAAGGGCCCACCACATATTAGATGAACACTTGTCACCTTGTCATAATGCCACCAAGGATATACCGCGCACATCTTTTTATCACAGGATCACGCCCATAGTTGGATTAAAAGAACCTGCATGACACTTGGTTAAAACAATAAAATTCACCGCGAAACTTAGGAATTTAGGAAATATTTAAATGGGCCCCACTAGGAAATATAACTTAAGAGATGAGATGGCCCTGATGATGACTTAGAACCCATGGCAAAAAATAACTTAAGTGATATAAAAAGTTAACAATATTGTATAACATACACCAAGGACTTAGGGTTTTTCACCAAAATAAACCAAGGTTTTAAGGATAAAACCACTAGGGTTTAAGAACCAATAAAGGATAGGGCCTAAATACCATGAAAAACATGATCAAGACTTCATAAAATTTGACATTAATCACATGTTGTTTTCCCTATTCATCAAGATACCCGTAAACCTCAAAATAAACCTGTTATTATGATGAAAGGTGCTCAACAACCCAATTATCATGGGGATGCTCAAACATATAACACAATAAATAATAGAAAAAATACCAATTCCTCATCTTGCTACTTCTCAACTAATGCTTCCTTTTTCACCCTGTCTCGCTCACAATCTTGTAAAGGAATATGATTTATTGGAACAACTCCATGCTTCTCCTGCCAAGATATCTATTTGGGAGCTTCTTCAAATTTCATCTACATACTATGAAGTATTGAAACAAGCCTTAAGAGACATGAATGTTCCATCTTCTATGAAAACTAATATAACTTTTGAATTAGAATGCATGAATGTGACCAACAATAAAGCTCAAATTGTGTTTTCTCAAGATGAGTTGCCTTCTAAAGAAATTCAATATCAACATGATTCTCTTATGGTTTGTGTCCTTATCAATGGTAATATTATTTAATTAGCTTTAATTGAGAATGGATCCAGTCTTAATGTTTGTAGCATTGATATGCCAAGCTTAGTGTTACAAAATTTAGAAACTCATTGATTATGACATCATTCAAATAACATGCTGCAATGAGTTGATTTTCAATTATGATTACTTTGAATAACATTTAAGTTCCTATTATGTTTCTCCACACTATGTGAAATTGTTAGCCTCTCCATTGGTGGCTCATTCTCATTCATGGTGGTACAATTTTAGGTGGAATTATATTTTACAAGAAACATAATAGTCCTCCTCTTCCTTATCTTTGTCTCTACGCTTGGGGGGAAAGGGTAGTACTTCAATCTCTCATCCTTTGTAAGGATCCATTTTCACTTGGTTTATTGGTATTTTTTTATCATGTGATGTATTTTATTACATGGAATTGTTTGTTCTGATTATAGATTCTCTCTTATTTAAGAGATGTGTATCCTTGATCACAACCTCTTCTTTATTTTCAATTGTATGTCTAAATAAACAAATCCCTGGCTTGGGGGATAAAAGTGTGACATCCTTCATCAAGAATCCCTTTAACTAGAAATGGGGAAGGTGATAATTCTTCCCTTCTTTTGATAAATGATGTTATTTGTATTCAAGATTTCTTCATTCACTTTTAAACATCCTTCAAAGGATCTCTTTACACTTGTTGTATGATATCTCTTTGCATTTGTCCTTTCCTTGACCTCATAGGAGCTATGACCTCTTTGGCTTGGATTGGGTCTTTCTTAAGGGATGCCTCCTTGGTGTTAAAGGTGCTTTACCTTTGTTCCTCTTTTCCATAAGATTTCAAAATAATCATATTTCACCATCTTAAGGGGGCATATATATGGTCTACTTATTGAAAATATTTTGATTATTTCAAGCATTTTAGGTGGAGTGCACTAGCATAATACAATTTTGTAGGGCCATATGGCTCTCCTTTGTACATTTTTGGTGGATTTCCTGGGAATCTAATGCTTTCCTTGGTTATCCTTAGGATTGGTTAAACTATCATAACACAACTTGCTACCCCATTTGACCTCTCTTGTGTGTAGATTTTCAAATATGAGTTGACTAGAATAAAACAACTTGTTAGACCATAAAATCTTGGTGTTCCAAATCTCTCTCCTTTTTTAGATGAGTTGAATAGCATAACACAAATTACTATCCCATAAACTCTCTTTATACCAAATTCTCATGGATCACCCTATACAATACAAATGGCTAGCTTGTGTCATCCATGGTTGTCTTTTTCTCTTCTCCATGATTCCATAACATAACATAATTTGCTAGTTTATTGGATTATAGAGTCTTGTCTTATCTACAATGTGTTCTTTCTCTCTTTCCATGTGACCACTTGTGCTTTTTCAATAACGTTCCAAGCGTGATACTAGCGGGTGAGAAATTTTGTTTATTGAGGTCTCTTCAACTAGTTGACTTGGAACCTTAGTAATATTTATGCTTCTATTTTTTTTAATGCATCCTTACACATGGTTGTATGAGTTAAGATCTTTGGTTTGGGGTCTTATTTCCTTGAACTTAGAAATTTATTATCTCTTTGCAGATGATCTTCATCTTTATCTCTCTCTTTCTTGTACTTTACCCTGAGCATGAGGTGGAATCATACTCTCGCTATAATGGGGGATAAATGTACAATCCTAAATTGTAAGAACTTATAATTATATGCTTAAGTTAGCCCCATTTTAGAATGCATGGGTTCCCACATTAATTTCAACATCTCAACTCAATTTCACACTCTCTTATCACTCACCAAACCTTCTATTAATGTAAATTAATATTATGAGTCCTCTCTTAATTGATTCTTAGCAAAATCATATTTTGAGCCATTTATTATAAGTGTGCCCTTTAAATTATTTTATCTCCTTATTTTAAGATGAGTCTTACCTCATTTTAAAATTTGAGGCATATTTTTCACATCTATCAATCTCATATCTCCATGTGGTGCATCTTTTTGGAAACTAGAACCTATTATCTTGCTCCTGTTAAAATTTCAAATTTCATCCTCTTTTGGTGGGAAGAGGATGCTCAGACTGCCTTTTCCCCAAAATTCACCCTCTTCCTGATATTTTTGCCCAAAATTTTGGGAGTGGGATTTTGTGGTTTTACACTCCCCAAAGATATGCCCCATACAAAAATATCAATTTATAACTTAGCGGAGAGGTGATTTTACATTGAGATATCTATATAAAGGCCTCCCTTTTCATTCATTGAACACAATCACAACAACAATCAACACACAAGGACATCATATCAATTCAAGTATCTAAGTCTTCAAGCATTAAAGGCATTCTTCTTCTTCATCAACCATTATGGAAAACTATAGCGTTCATAGTGCAAGCATATCTTTCATGATTTCCTTTTAGGTTTTTGTAGATTTCAAACTATTGCATTAACACTTGTGATTACATCCAAAGAAGCATTGTGTCATTAATGAATTAGTAATTTATGATTCAGATCTAGTTTCTATTTCATATCAGCATACTTTCCTTTCAAACATATTTCATTTTATTTCAAATTTTGATTCCTTAATTGGGGTTTGATTGATGCAAACCCCTCTCTACAAAAAAATTTCTTTGTTTTCTATGTGTAGGAATAGGGGGGGCTTGCATTAGATCATATTTGGGAAGTTAAAGATGTCATAGATAGTTCACAATTCAAATTGCCAAAAAGTACTAGGAATAAGATTCCCTAGGTGCCCTCTTCCCAGGAACAAGATTCCATGGGTGCCCTCTTCCTAGGAATAGGATACCCAAGGTGTTTTATTCCTTGAAAAACAACATGAAATTGAAATCACAAGTCAGTGTCATTCTTTGATTTCTATTTCTGACAATTGTACAAAGCTATCAATTTTCTGTCATACTATATATTCTACAACTTGTTATTTTTACCTATTTTGTCCTCTATCTTGTATCATTCCATCATATCCCCCTAATCAACCTTTCATATTAGTGAATTATTAGAGATAACCATTAAGCACTTGATCCTATTCAAGCTTAGTGGGTCATCCTCCTTCCTAAGGTTCAATAGGAGATAAGATTGATCCCCCTTGATAACCATTTCTTATTGTACAAATGCATATGAGAAGAAAAATGAAAATCCAATTGTATGTTATAGAAGAAGATAGGAAAAGAGATATAAGACCTATAAATAAAGATGAGAGTGATAATGAAGAATCAGGGCTCAAATTCCAAATCTAAATGAAGAAACCATAGAAGAGAAGAGCTAGATAAAATCATTGATATTGAAAGCCATTTCCAAAACTGGTAAGATACTTAGTATTTAATTTTTAAATATGTTTGGTAAATTGAATACTAGATTGATTAGATAAATGACATGGAATAATATTTTGAGTATGAGGAAATTGAAGATCCGCAAAGGGTCATATTTTTTTTCAAATAAATTCAAGGGTCATGCTTCTATTTGCGGGAGCTAATTCTAATTAGATAAAATAGGCGAGGAAAAGAAAGGACCACAAAATGAGATAAGATGGTGATAAAATTAAAGAACTAGTTCATACTTGTTGACTATGAGCTAGAGATGCTAAATAGGCTGGAAAACATAAGGCAAAATGAGAAGACAATAGAGAAGTAAACTGAGCAGTTTCATAAGATGATAATCAATATTGGACATAGTGAAGCCAATGAGGAGAAAATGGTGCAATAAATTTCCTTATATTAAAAATCAAAGAAATTGATGAAAATAATTAAAAGAGCTTATCAATCTATGTTGAAAGTTGAAGAAAAGTTGAATAAAATTTTTGAAAAAAGCCAAAAGATGAGAAGAGGAAGATTCCAAAGAGATAGATAACAATGTGATGAAAGGACATCATATGTGGAGAAAAATATGTTGGCATTATGATAATTTTGGAGGAGATATCAAGCACGGTCATGAGTGGATGCCTAATTGGTTGTCCTTGATGAAAATGCATTCAGTTATCATGATTACAATGATTGGTAAGAATTGTTTATGATCGCTAAAGGGAAGATCATATATGTATGTTGACTTGTGTTCAAAAAGAACAATATCAGACATAAAATGTGGTAGCGGTCGAGTTGAGGAGTAATTCTGATGGTGTGATCATAGATATAGTTTATATATGGTAAGTGGAATCCATGATTCCAACTGCAATAATTTATCTCAAGTTTTGAATGAATTATGTTTTGAGTAATAAGGAAGTTTACCTATCTAATCACTGATCAAAGTTTCATATTAATTTGATTAAGGTGGTGGATCGGAGGTTGACCTATTAGTTCCAAATATTGGTAATACAATTGAGGATGACATATTAGATGTTGTTGATGCTAATTTTGAGGAGGTTGGCTAATATTTTGACCCAAATGTGGTGGAAAGTTATAGGTCTTGTGTGACCTATTGAAAGTCTATATAAGGAGCACAATATTGTTTGATTTAGGGTTGTGATCACATTTTTAGATTGGGCGATCACGGATTGAAGAAACAAAGATCAGTACAAAGTCAGGAAGGAAAGGAGTAGAAAGGATCTGATAGACAATTATTGCCATTCTACAGATCAACATATCTTGTTGTTCCCTAACAGTTGTAGCAAGTTAAATCCCTTAACGGGGTGAACTTTAACAGGTTCTTATTTGTAAATCCTTTAACATGGTAATTTATTTATTGAGGTTTGAAATCCTCTAGCAAGGTAGATCATAATTGATCTTATTTTACTCCTAATAGTGTACTAATAAATCCTAATAGTGTGAACCCCCAGAAAGGGTATTTGTAGCTCCTAACAGGGAAAACTTATTTACCATGGTATTGATCTTGTGGGTGTCATCCCCACTGTGGATTTTTCCCTATTACAAGGGTTTCCATGATAAAATATTTGTGTTGTGTGTTGATTTTGTGGATTTTTGACATTATTTACTATCATTTCTTTTTATTTTAGTTATATTCTTTGAAGTTTGGAAGTTAATAGTTCATATATTCATATTGGTGGTTGAATTAGTTCATTACCTATTTTTACTGATTCACCCTCCCCTCAGTTATAAGATTTCCAATAATTTGTATCAGAGATTAGGTTCTCTTGTTATTAAGCTTAACCACTTGAGAAAAATATCCCTATAATTCAACATGGATAGATACAAGTATGAAAATAAACTTTAGGTTGCAAGCAAATTTATCAATGAATTGAAGGAAAATATGAGGCATTCCCTTTCTAAACGAAGAGAGATTGCTGAGAAATTGAGTGAAAGTCAAGACTAAATTGAACAACTATCTGGAGGTAGTATGTCTGAAGAATCTGAGGAAGCACTTGTAGATCTGATGGATAAAAATAGTGGAGTCAAAGGAGAAGTGACAAATCTAAAAAGAGAACTTGAAATTTAGTATGTCAGGATGATTGAAGAACTTGAAAGAAGAAGAGCTATAGAGGTTGCCAAGAAAATTTCTGAAAATGCCCTAAAGACTAAAGATGAAACCCTATCAGAAAAGTTGGAGCAACTATTGAGATAAGATCAAGAGGTTTCTATATTGTAGGAACATTTACATGACTCAAATGAAGAAAAATTTGATATTGAAAGAGATAATGAGGTAATAAGGAAACATAATGAAAGCTAAAAGAAGAGTTGAAGGCTACAAAGAATCTACTGGATAAATTCAGAAAGAGTTCTACTAAAATTGATGAAAAACTTAAAAGACACGTGATGAATGGAGGGAATCAAGGTCCAGGTTTTTCAAACTTTGAAGCTGATGAATCATCTGACACTAAGGACATAAATGCAGAAGGTAAATCAACACCCAAGGTGAGTAGTACCAATAGAAAGAGAAGGTATAGACTGGTATGTTTTAATTGTCATAAGGAAGGTCATACTGCTAATGTATTTTGGTTTAAACCTATTGGTACAAATGTTATACCTATAGGTTCTACAACTAGATTAGGAAATTTCTATGGTAGAACTGATAACTACAATGATAGATCTAATGCATTTCATGGAGTTTTTTTATTATTGCAACAAGTTTGGACATAGAGATAATGAGAGCAGGGAGGGAATTAAAAATCAGTGGTCATATGATTACAATAGTCAGAGACCTACTAATCAATGTAACTGGTCAGATGTCACATGTTCTAATTATCACAACTATGGACATGTGATTGTGAATTGTAGATTAAGGTCATCCAGAGGCAATGTTGGATCCTGTATTCCAACATGTATGGTCTGTTATATCTGTAACAAAGTTGGTCACCTTGCTAGATCATGTAGAGAAAGAAAGTATATGAGAGGTCAACCAGTGAACAATGATGAAAATACTAAAGGGAAGGAAATTATTAATGCTAATGAATTCAAAAATGATATGAAGAATACATGGGTGAGGAAAGGAGAATTGAATTATTCTCAGTTGTCTAAGAACTCCACAGATACAGGAAGTGTGGAGATCCCATCGGTGAACTAAGTCTGATATGACTTAGGGGGGGCACTAAAATGAAAGATCCTAAAGAACCCCTATTAGTGAATGAGAGATAAGATTCATATGCATATTAAGATGCCTATTTGTGATTTAGTGATGCTAGTGAAGATAAAGTGATTTATGAGGTTTTGTGCGTGTATATAATGGTTGTTTCATTATAACTGTTGTGATTGGTGAAAAAAACTATTTAAAAATTGAAAGAAATGAATAAATTCTCAATGATCTCTATAAATGGGAAAGTAAACATTTTTTTTACTTTACATACTTTCGATTTTACTAGAGAGAATTTGTATATATTCTTAAGAGATTGTGAGCATTTCTTGTGTGTTATTTGAGATTTCAAGAAGTGAATTGTATTAGTTGTTGAGGTATACCTATCAGTGAATTTGGAGGTTATTGCATATTGAGAAAATATTTTACAAGAGTATTACTGCTAAGAGATAATATTTTTCATTATGGATACTCCTATGATGATCGATGTTGTGAATGAGCCAAGACCCGTATTCAAGTTACATCAGTTGAAGGGTAACGAGAATGATCTTATGGGTTCCCTATCTTCGATACCCTATGGTGTATTTATAACTGAAGACATTTGTTTGTTCATACAATGCAAGTTTGAAGAACTTGGAGCTCATGACATCTATAATGAATTCCTTACTTTGAGCAATGATGTAAAGGTGAAAGACGAGCATATGCCTTTGGTGCATAAAGGTTTTACTTATGCAGCTAAGATTCCTGATAATTTTCATCTAGAATGGATAAGATATGTATTGAATAGAGTCTATGACTATTTCATTTGGCTGAACAAGCCACACAAGGTCACTAAGGAGTTAATCAATCAAGTTACTGGATTTTGTGCAACCGGTGAGGCACCAACTCTGTAGACTATTTCTGCTAGTTTGGTTACTCACTTGACCAAATCTAAAAGAGATCAAAATTAAATGACTATCAATTATATTGAACACAAATAAGTGATATTTTATTCAATGGTGGTTGGATATAGAGTATATCAGTCTAGTTGGTTGAACAGTGTCCTTGGTGGAGCAATTCATGATGCATACATAATGGTGAAATATGATACAAAGTATAAATTATGTGAAATGTTAAGGATCCAATTATTTGTGAACATGGAGAAGATCAAGAAAGAAAATAAGAAATCATTCAAGTATGGTTCAATCCTATTATGTATGTTTTTCTATTTGCATAATCAATTTCCAACAATAGGTCCTATTACATGGATAAAAGATCAACCGATAGTTATGCAAATTAAGAAATGTATAAGGAATTTAGGAGATAATTTAAATACTGTCATGTGGGGATACTTTAAATTTTTTTGAAGGAAAAATGCAATTAAGAGAGAAAATCCCAAATAGTATAGTTGAAAAGTACAAGGATGATATTTTTTTTCTAGTAGATACAAATACATGTATGTCGCAAACAATGCAACCTAGAACTTCTTGGGTACCAACTATGGGTTATGAAGTTGATGGTAACTTAGTTACTTTACATGTTGATGCACTTTTATCATAACCTATTGATACATATACACCTAGATTTGAAACATTTGAGGAGTCATCATTGAAAATTCATAGTGAACTGAAGGCATCAGTAATCCAAAGAAAAGTTAGAAAACAAATTGACAATATAGCCAAAATGAGTGGCATAACTCAAGAGATGATGACTAATATTAGGAAGAAAATGGAAAGTGGGAAGGAAGGTACATCTGCTTCTACTGGAGACAAGAAATCAAATGATGAAGTTGAACAAGTCACACCACAGAGAGTCACTAGGAGTTCTACATTAAAACAAACATTATGTAATACTCCTACTGTGACTAGGTCAAAAAAGAAGTCACTAGTGACAGTTCATAAAAATTATAGAAGGAAGAAATAAAATACATTTGGCTACAAAGAGTATAAAATTGAGAAGGATAGCAAGGATAAAACTGAGGCAGAATAAGTTGAGACTGAATCTGATAATGAACAAGAACTTAGAGCTAGTGGGAAGAAGTCGTCTGTAGTAGGAAAAGCTACTGTGAAATATGTAATAGTTGATGATGCTATTCCAGTTGATATCATAATTCAAGATGTGAAGAAGAATGGAAGAATGAAAAATGTGGTGAAGTGATTTGATGCATGTGTCACTAAAGACAAGAAGAATCTATATAAGATGTTGTTGTAGAAATTCTACATACTTTCTGCAAAACACCTAGTGACCTAGTGAGCTATATAAGGAAATACCTAAGGAAATGTATAAGGAAGTTGACAAGAGATGGAGAGACAATTTTAAGGGTGATAGAGTAATGATGGAACAATAACTTGCGCAATTGCAACCTGAACTATCAATTGAGGATGTGAAGGTAAAAGTTGAAACAATGAGAGGAGAATTCAAGACAAGAAACAAAGTAACAAGGATTCTCATAGGAGAAACACAATTGGTAAGAGAAGAGACAATGGAGGTATGGAAAAAGTTATTTAAATTTGAGACAAGAACCAAGGACAAATTGGTAGAAGAGAAAGAGAAAGATCAAGAATCTAAAGCTGAAGAGATAAATGATGTCATAGATAATCTTATCTCTAACATACCTGGCCAGATACAAAATATTATTACTCAAACTCAAATGGATGTACCAAGTGATTGGACTGGAGAGGAAGTAACAAAATAAAAAGGTGAAGAGAAAAATATTGATGAAGATGTATTGTTAGTGAAGAGGAAATTATATTAACTGATGAAGATATCACACCTAAGAAGAGAAAAACTAAAAATTCTACTAAATCTGAGGAAGAAGAGGAAGGTGAACCTAAAGATGAATAAATCAAAGAAACCATGGACTTTACCAAAATGAGTCCTAAGGAGTTGATGAAGATGTCTGAGAAGCTTAGAGAGAAAGTAGAAAGAGACAAGATAAAGGGAAAGAACAAGGTTAGTGTACTGAAAGGAGAAAGGAACATAATTAGAAATCCAGTACCTGATGTACAATTTGATAGACATGATAAACCTATTGATCAAATGGGTATTTTGGTCAAAGCAGTTTCTAATCAAGTACCTAACTTGGAGAATGCACCTATGGAGTTGGAAATGAAAGACTATGAGAAGTAATGAAGTAAGAAGTTGAAAGAGATTATATCAATAGAAAAAGAGTCACTTCCAATTCTAGTTACCAAAGTAAAGGATATCCTATATGAGGTAGGACAGTTACTTGTAAAAGTATCCAAGTTTACATCTTTTACAAATGATCTGGAAAAGAAGAGAAAGGGAGCTCAACAAGAACTTGTTCTTTGGTTACAAAGTTTGATCCCCTAACTAATTCAGTTTCAACATACAATGCTAAGGTGAAAATGATTTCATACAACATAAAGTAGCTGCAATATGAGAAAGATAAAAGAATAATATCACTCATGGATTTGCAGACCTACCTAGCTCCCACCATAGATCTTATGCAATAGAATGCGAGTGATGCAAAAACAATACTAATTCTACAAGAGGTGAGTACTTTGAATAATATGAAAGGGTCAGAATCGATTATCCATGGACATATTCTATATATGGAGTGCTTACAAGAGTCATGGGAAAATTCATTGGATTTAGCAAAGACACTCTTCAAGGATGTCTTTGAAAAAATGTAATTTTGGTATGTACTTGAAATCCTTTGTCAGTTTTGACAAAAAGGGGGAGATATAGATGTGTATGGGGAGATAGAGATAAATGTGGAGATAGATGTGAGAGCATGCATAATTTAAGGGGAGTATGATTTGAATGAGTTATATTAAGTATCTATGTAATATTTTTGAGAGTTATGCATGGAAATATTTTTAGAATTTTGAGATGGTTATACAAAGCTTTTTCCATCAATGCCAAAGGGGGTGATTGTTGGCATTATGATAGTTTTAGAGGAGATATGAAGTGTGCTCATGAGTGGATGCATAATTGGTTTTCCTTGATGTAAATGTATCCAGTTATCATGATTAAAGTAATTGATAAGAACTATTCATGATCGATAAAGGGAAGATCAACTATGCATGTTGACTGGTGTTCAGGAAGAACAATATCAGACATAGAATGTGGTAGCAGTTGAGTTGAGGAACAATTCAGATGTTGTGATGATAGATATAGTTTGTATATGGTAAGTGGAATCCATGATTCCAAATGCAATAATTTATCTCAAGTTTTGAATGAATTATGTTTTGAGTAATAACACAGTTTACCTATCTAATCATTGATCAGAGTTTCATATTAATTTGATTAAGGTGGTGGATCTGAGGCCAACATATTAGTTCCAAATATTGGTAATATTTTTTAGGATGACATATTAGATGTTGTTAATTCTGATTTTGAGGAGGTTGGCTAATATTTTGAGCTGACTGTGGTGGAAAGTTCTAGGTCTTTTGTGACCTAATGATAATCTATATAAGGAACACTAAATCATTTGATTTAGGGTTACGATTGTATTTTCAGATTGGGCGATCATGAATTGAAGAAGTAGATATAAATACAACATCAAGAAGGAAAGGAGAAGAAAGGATCTGATAGGAAATCAGATCCATTCTACAAATCAACATATCTTGTTGTTCCCTAACAATTGTGGCAAGTTAAATCCCTTAACACGGTGAACTTTAACATGTTCTTATCTGTAAATCCTTTAACAAGGTATCTTCTTTATTGAGGTTTGAAATCATCTATCAAGGTAGATCATAACTGATATTATTATACTCCTAACAGTGTTTGAATCACTCCTAACAAGGTGAACCCTCAGAAAGGGTATTTGTAGATCCTAGAAGGGCAAACTCATTTACTGTAGTATTGGGCTTATGGGCGTCATCCCCACCGAGGTTTTTTCCCTCTTACAAGGGTTTCCATAATAAAATATTTGTGTTATGTGTGTTGAGTTTGTGGATGATTGATATTATTTACTTCACTTATATGCTTTAAAGTTTGGAAGTTAATAGTGCAGATATTCATATTGGTGGTTGAATTAGTTCATTACCTATTTTTAGTAATTCACCCCCCTCTCAATCATAAGATTTCCAACAAAATAAGGAAGAAATTTATTTTTGTAGAGGTGAAAGGAGTGAAAAAAATTCCTATTGCAATAATAGAGGAAATCATAGTCACTGACATAATGGTGGATATCAAAGGAGTGATAGAGGATAGTGATGTGGGAATATTTTGTGATTTTTGAAGATTTAAGTGATTCTTTTAGATTTTAATAATTTTTTAAGATATTCTAAATCTTAGTGATTTTTTGAGAATTTAGAATTTGGATTTGTTCTCATGTTGCATGTAAGTAGCTTAGAAAGGTTTGAAATTTTGGTAATTTATTGAGATGTTCTCAAGTTGCATGCAAGTAGATTAGAAATTTTTGAGATTTTACTAATTTCTTGAGATATTCTTAAGTCGCATGTAAGTAGACTAGAAAGTTTATAACTAAAAATTAGTAAGTTTGTATTAAGGTAGGTTTTTGGAGGGAATCCTAAGAGATATAAGGCTTCTTATTTTCAGTTTTAAGGAGGTTAGAAGGAGAGTAATGAAAAAATACATTCATCCCATTTCTTGAGTATTGTTTTGTGTTTGTTTATTTTCTTCTTCTGAATGTTAATGGTGAATTGGATGATTTAAATTATGCTACATCATTTGGTATCAGAGTAGGAAGATGGATGAGAGATGAAGAGGAAGAGGAGGCATTTCCAAGATGCATAGAGATATGAAAAATATATAGAAAAATTAATAGATCTTGCTAACATGATAGAAAATCAGAGAATAAGGAAAAATATTTTAGATGAAGAAATAAGACAAAGAGATGAAAGCCAACATACGAACTATGATGAGGAAGAAAAAGTAGAGTGCCTAATGTTTGAAAAAATCATACTCAGAGAAACATAAGGAAGAATGAAAATGAAGGAATCAAAATTGAAGTTTCTGATTTTAAGAAAATAGTCTCAAACTAGAGGAGCTAATAAATTGGTTGAATAGTATGAAGAAATTCAGAAGATAATAGAAAAAGAAAAGGAGGTAAAATTTGAATGCACTAAATTGAAGGGTAATGCAATGATCTAGTGAGATAATATACAATAGGTTAGAATTACAAAAGGGAAGGAGAAAATAATAACATATAGAAAAATTTAAAGAAGTTGAAAGAGAAATTCCTGCCTATGGACTATACCCAAATTCTTTTTTGACAATTTCAAAACTTGAAGCAAATTTTTTCTAATGTCAAAAGACTACAAATGAATTTTATAAATTATCCATTCATGTGGAGCATCAAGAAAACAATGAACAAATGGCTGCAAGGTATGTAAATTGTTTAAAAGTTTCTATTCACGATGAACTAAGCATGGATAGAATTAGTAGAATGGAAAAAAAATACCATTTATATTTAAAGGAAGAAGAAAAGTATAATAGACATTATTGTCAAAGGAATAAAAGAAAGAGAAAAGGCATAAAATATCAATTATAGGGCAATTTAAATTATTTCAGTTGAGCATTTTCTCAAGGTGTAGAAAAATTAGATGAATCTCAACAAGACTTTCAAAATCAAAAAAGTGGAAGAAGGTTTCAAAGGGGGAGATATTATGGTTGTGGACACAAATAACTATCATTTGTTTTAGTTGTTGTAAATATGGTTATATGGCATTTGAGTGTCTATACCCTCATATACCAGAACAACTAAGAGTAAACTTGGTTTAATCTGTAAATGATAAAGAAGGGAAAGATATAGAGGTTTCACCAAATGTGGAAAAGAGCCTCATGACGAGAAGAAAAATGGTGGTTTTGTAGGAAGATAAATTTTAGAACAAAGGTTGTGATTATTCTTGGCTTTAAACAAATATATTTCAAACTAGATGCACTTCAGGAGGAAAGGTATGCCAAGTTATTATTGATAGTCATTGTCGTGGCGACATGGTTTCTAGTGAAATGGTAGATAAACTAAAATAACAATTTGAAAAACATCCCTATCCTTATTCTATTTCTTGGTTTAAAAAGTGAAATTGAGTCATTGTTAATAAGAGGTGCTTGATCAATTTATCTATAGGAAATTTTTTTAAGGATGAAGTATGGTGTGATGTCGTCCCGTTGGATGCAAGCCATGTGTTGTTGGGAATGCCATGACAATATGATATAAAGGTAATGAATGATGGAAAAAAGAATACATATACTTTTTGGAAGGATGTTTGTAAATTGATTTTTTCCACTTGAGGATGAGGGGAAAGTTGAGAGTAATGTCCACAAGAGAAAAAAATTAAACAAATAAAGAAAACAAGTTTTTGTTATGTATTGATGTTGTAGAGAGAAGTGAAGAAATACTCAAAGTAGTTGAGTGCCTTTTGGAGAATGTCAAAATTTTGGAATATAAAAATGCAACTAAAAAAAAAGATGAGAATGTTTCAATAGCACATGAGAACAAGGTAAAGTTCACTTTCTCTAATTTTTAATAAAGACAGAATGAATATAGCACAAGAGATGAAATGAATGATAATCGTAAAAGAAAATAAGTGTGGAAGAGAAGTGGAGTGGCCATAACAAATTATACAAAGACAAAATGAAACGATTTCCTAGATTCTTGACAAGAAGAGACTTTACACTTTGCAACTTGTCAATACAATAAATATTTGGTACAATGGGAAGGATTAGTAGCAACTGATAACACATGCATTATAGAACAAGAGTCACAAAAGCTAGATCCATACAAGTTACTTGAGCTTAAAAACAAAAACTTGTGGGAGTTGTGTTCTTTTCAACTAGAGGATAATGATGCAAGAACTTTCAGTGATTTTTCAAGAATTAAGTAAATTTTTGAGATTTCTAAATATTAGTGATTTTTTGAGATTTGAGAAATTTAATTTCTTGAGATCTTCTCAAGTTGCACCTAAGTAGATTAGAAAGTTTTGAAATTTTGGTAATTTTTGAAGATGTTCTCAAATTGGTAGAGTAGAAAATTATGAGATTTTAGTAATTTCTTAAATTGCTCTCAAGTTGTATGTGAGTAGATTAGAAATTTTATAATTAGAAAATTGTAAGTTTGTATTAAGGTAGATTTTTAGAAGGAATTATAGGAGATATAAGGGATCTTATTTTCAATTGTAATGAGTTGGAATGAGAGTAATGAAAAAGAATTAATTCCATTTCCTTGACTTTTTAATTTTTAATGAATGTAAATGATGAATTGGATGTTCTAGATGCGTTACATTAGATTGAAAAGATTTGTTTGAGAGGATTCCTATTTCAACTGCGGAGGAGGGCATTGAGCATTTGAGTGTCATTAGGGAAGTGCTAGTAAAAGAGGAGAGGACAATGCACAAATTGCTTATGTAGAGGGAGAACCTATTGGATCATTAGGGTCTATTGGAAAACTTGAGAAAGGTGAATAATTGTTAACAAAAACCATGTTGCAAACTAAGACAACTATAGAAAAACACAAAAGGAAAATATTGTTCAAAATGGTTTGTAAATCATGAGGTAGGTGTTAGAGTAAAAATGTATTTTCACTTATTAATTAAATCATTATTGATTTAATTATTAAGTCACTTTTTATCTCTAGTTCACTTAAGCTAAAATTTAGGCATATAATAATTAATTCTTTATTAATTATTATCATGCAACCTAGGTTTCTCCACCTTCTGGTGTTCGATCTCCTTTATAAGGATTGATCTCTTTGTAATTATTAATTCTTTTGTCATTCCTTTTATTCTCTCTCTGAAAGAATATTTCATCTTTCAGATCATTATGAGTTGTGTCTCCATTCTTTGCTTTTGTCATAGGTTATTTTGCATACAGTGGATCTTGGTGGTTGAATTCTTCAAATTCTAACATGGTATCAGAGCCTTGCTGTTGCAGCCTGTTCTTAGGCTTTTTGAAGATTTTTTGGAGTTTCGAAGGTTTCAAGTTTTTAGAGATTTTTGTGTGGATCTGGAGGATATTTTTTTTATTTGGAGCACTTTGGACACAAACCGACCTCATGAATGTACTCAAAATGTACAAAAAAATCTATTTCCATATAAGACACGTCAATTTTGGGCAAAATTAACATCTGAAGAAATTTTTTTTGCACGTGTCCATTTTTTGGGCATAGAAATCAAGAAAATTAATGTGGAAATTAAAAAATAATTTTTATTTTAATGGAGGTTGTTGACCCCAAGCCACGTAGGCCCCCAAAAACCCATGCAGGCCCCAAGGCCATGGGCCCCAAGGGTCCACACAGGCCCCAAGGGTCCCCGCAGGCCCCAAAGGACTACGTAGGCCCCAAGGTTGGGGGCCCCAAGGGAACTCAGGGGCGAAAACAGCTTCCTAGATTTTGCCAAGTAAGGTGTTGCATAGTAGAAATGTTGACTAGTAAGGTGTTGCATAGTAGAAATGTTATTTTCAAAGAGCTAACATCTTCTCCTGTTGTGCTGCAACCAGATGAAAAAGAAAAGGAAAAAGATGTTGTTCAGTTTCCTCCTACCCCTGAGAA
>MU226017.1:2013461-2033708 GCA_018584345.1 Thuja plicata
TCATTGTGTCATTCTCTATTTTCTGTATGCATGGTATGTGGCTGCAATATCATTGTTAAAGTAGTTAACGAATATGAAATTGTAAGGATTTAAAAGAATTTGCACAATACTTTCCTATAGAGATTAGCGTAGGAAGTTGTTTCTGCACCTGAGTTTCCTTACAGGTGTTAGAGTAAAAAGGTATTTTCACTTATTAATCAAATCATTATTGATTTAATTATTAAGTCACTTTTTATCTCTAGTTCACTTAAGCTAAACTTTAGGTATATAATAATTAATTAATTATTAATTATTATCATGCAACCTAGGTTTCTCCACCTTCTGGTGTTCGATCTCCTTTATAAGGATTGATCTCTTTGTAATTATTAATTCTTTTTTAATTTCCTCATTTTCTCTCTCTGAATGAATATTTTCATCTTTCAGATCTATGTGATTTTTGTCTCCATTCTTTGCCTTCGTGATGGGTATTTTTCTATAGGTGATCCTGGCTTATGAATTCTTTGAATTCTAATAGTACGTGTTTTAAATTCATCATTGATAGTGGAAGCACTAATAATTTGGTTTTTAAAGAAATGGTAAGGAAGTTAAATTTGAAAGCATAAACATGTGATGATCCAAATCCAAAGCCTAGATATGTGTTGATCCAAATACAAAAAAGAACATTAAGAAAATGTGTCATAATGAAAACACACAACTTAAACATAGAGAAATTACCCAAGGAAATAAGCACAACCATCACCTATACATCCATTGCTACATAGACCTAGAACAATGTCAATATCTAAACATCTCAAGGTTGCAAATGAGAAGGACATTACATAAATACCAAAATATCTCTACTCATTCAAGTGAAAAATCATTAGCACCAATGTGTAGTATATTGTACATGTTTTCTAATGCCTATTTGAATTTGAAAAATTAATTATATGTGCAAAATTAATGACTAAATTGCATACCAAAGAACATTTAACTTTTAGACATATAAAATTGGTTTAAACAATCAAATTGACAAATTAAACATGTACCACTGTGTAATTATTAGAGTGAGATTTTAATATTTATAATAAGTGAACAAACTAACTCATTGAGTGAAGTTAATATTAGTTGGAAAAAAGTTTGATTTCACTATATCGGTGGCTAATGAGTGGTCCCCAGGTAGCCTCACTAGTGACACACCAACAATGGTGACATGACTAGGCTAGTGGTGCAAATTTATTAGTGGACCCAAAGAGAAATTCAAAAACAATATAATTTCTTAATATAAAAGTTTTTAAAAGATAAAAAGTATTTGGTAGTTGTTTATAAACAATGGAGGCTAGGAGTCATTCACATTGTCACCCATGGAACTAGGGGCTTGCAATAGGTTTTGCCAATAGATGGGGGAAAAAAATATTTGATGTACCCTATTGTACTACACAGTGCTATAATTATTTATTTTATTAATTTACTTTTTAAGCTTGCAAGCTAACCAATTTTCTTATTTTTTATGAATTTTTTATTTTCTTTGTAATCATCTATAGTCAATAGTTTATCTAAGACTAGGTGCAATTTATTTTGGCATTTTTTAGTAACCAAAATAGGTTAAATTTTATGTCACTCTTGATTTTTTTAGGCCTCTTGGATCAAATATAATAGTGCAATTTGTTGTATTTTATTGGGTCATCTATCAAACTTCCCCATAAAAATCATGGTTAACACCAAAAAAAAAAATTCCCCTTAGATTCAAACCCCAATATCCTAAAGATTACCACAAATTTACAACTTAATCTTAGATCTACAAAATAACAATTTGCAATAATTTTTCCACATTTTGAAATGCCTTAAGTATCTCTCCTACATTATCATGGCTTTAACTTTGTATTAGTTCTACTCATCTAAGGGTTATACCAAAATAATGATCTTTGAATCCCCACAGCCACCAATATAGATTTTTATACCAAATATTAGAAAAACAAACTAAGATGATCACATCCATTTCCTACACAACACAATGAGATAAAAACTTATACATGAAAGTATGCAGAATAACCATATGAAAAGATCAAAGATATATCACAAGGTAACACAAGATATACCATAGAAAAATCCTCATGGATAAAATCCCAACCTCCAAATTCTTCCATGCCAAATATATTACTCAACAAAAAATATTACAATACACTTCTATATCTTGCATGGACACCTTTGAAGCATCAAACTACTCCAATGCATTCTCTCTATATCCAAGCATGTATCCACATCCCATGTCATGCTTCACATACACACTCCTGAGAAGATCCAATACAATGATAATCAAGCCAAAACCCCAACAAGATAAACTTTGAACAACTAAACATGAGCTTGCTTTTATAGACTCAATCTCACAAAATTACATCCAATTGGTAAGGTAAAATCATTAGCCTCAAAACCATGAGCACACAAAATTATTGCCCCTGCATTTACTTTTTGGTATTAAGTTTCCCAAACGTTAAATAGTTTCCATGTACAACCCACATAAAATTTCTAACCCAATGTTATGTACAAATTTTCTCGTGGCCAAAAATAGATATTTAATGTGACTAAACACATCACCAATGATGCACCACAAACAAATAATTATTATACCTAATTAAATTAAATTAAATTTTTACAAGTTTTATAACACCCAATCCTAAAAATACAAGTTAAACATGGTTTTAAATACCATTAGATATAGCAACGCATAATCAAATTTATCATGCTCATATGAAAAGGTATTGTTAAGTCATACTAGAATCACTATCAAAATTAGAATGTTACATAAACAAAATTATAGTTTATCTACCGTCAAAAGTATGGAATATTATTGTGAACCAACTAAGCAAAATATAGGTTACATACTAGACTTTCCTAAATGATATAATTTATACCATGTAAAACTAGATAAAGTTTTGAGCTCAACCATTGTAAAGTAACATTAAAGATAACATATCAAACCATTCATATGTTTAAGAACACATATTTCTCATTAACCTAGCCAAAGTATACAAAACATAACATAAGTTACATTTCATCTTGACAACGGAAAAACATACAAAACTATTGGAAATAATGGAATGGTGTACTGAGAGGGGAGGGGTGAATCAGTACCCTCAAAACTTTTATCACTTAACCTTAATCCTTTATGTAATCAATTGTATTACCATCCATTTGTGATATCTTATCTTTGTGTATGTTATATCAATTCATTAACTTACTAAGCATGTAAAACATTCATGAAATGTATAGACACATGACACAAGATTTGGTAATGCAGAAAACCTCTGTTAGAAGGTAAAAACTGTGATGGGGATGAAACCCACAAAGATTCACTATCTGCAGAATGGAAGGGGTCGGTTAAGGCTTACAATTTTGATCATTTTTTATGATCTACCCTATTAGGAGTATTATGTAGAGACTAGTTAATGTCTACTCTGTTAAGAGCTTTAGCAACACTATTGAGTGTGCACTCAGTTAAGAGATTTACAAAGGATTTTTAAATCCACATTTCTTGAAAGGATTTCTTCTATTTTATACACTTGTTAGAATGTAGACAAAAATATCCAGTGACCCGAGTGTATGAAATCTACAATTTCTAATTATAGGTCCATTAAATTCACATGTACAATGTATCACCTAAGGTGATTGATTAATATCTTTGTTTCTCGGTAGCCTTGAATCTGGTTCTTGATAACCTAATTCATCTTTTGTTGTTCTTTCTTGAAACTCTTAGTCTAATCCATAGATGTGATCCTTAGCTACTATCATCCTCACATCCATATGAAATAAATTATTACACATATATTTATACAATAGATTGACCTAATTAAGTTTCACGTATTAAAAATATAACTCTATGATCAAAGGTTTACATCTTGAACTTGATCTCCTAGTTTGCATGTTTTCCATCAGTTAGACTGATTAAAACAATTACAATTACATTTCTTGTCCCTCAAGAAATGGTTTTAATTCAAATCAAGATGCTAAATATAAAACATAAGTGTTTTCTCAGACGTGGAAGTCAGATCTACATTTCCCGGGATATAACTTATTTTTGGTGACTGATGCTCGGGTTGCTTTGTTGTCTGTCTTTCAGTGTTCCTTCTGTGAACTATCCATTGGGTTCCCTTTCTCTGTTAGGTTCCTCTATTTCTTCTCTGTCGGTTTACACTTCAACATTTTCAGGTTGAACTATGCAAACTATATCCGGGTTCTCTTGTGATCTGTCTTGTCAGGTTTCTCTTGAACTTAACACTTTTGGTGACCTTTGTTATCTATAATTTTGGTGTAGGTGTTACCAATGGTTCATAAAATGATTTCCCTTTGCATACTAATGGAAAAATGTGTCATCAATCTCCCCCTTTGACATTAGTATAAAAAACTGATATGTGCAAAATACTAAAATGTGGAGTATGTACACCATGTGTTCACCTTGTCATTATGACTCCCCCTATGTATATATCAGTATAGTATATGTATATACATGTACACTTGACTTTATACTATAATCCCTTTTCACCTTATCTTCATATCATTTTCCCCTTTGTATCATATCATTCTTCCCCTTTTTACTACTATACATGTCATTTTCCCCCCTTTTTTATAGTAAGGGCAAAGGTCCATACTTATACTTATCAAAAATATGGGAATGGCAATTCTTCATGTCTTCCACCAGTTTATCCCATTTCTCCTTTAGGTGTTCAAGAGCCATTTTCTCCAGTGTGATTTGGCATGCATATCATAGATTTTGTCTGCTACAAACATCTTTGGGGTGGAAATTAACTATCTTGCCGAAGTTGTGTTGTTTCAGAAGTGTAAGATTTGGTAGCATTAGAGCCTGTAGCTCGGTAACGTCATCTCTAAACTTGGTTTTTGACTCTAGAATTTCCTGTCTCAATCTTCTATATTTCATAATCTTTTCCAAATGCATCTTGATTGCATTGTAATTTGTGGTTAGACTATGTGCACTTGTATTTAGATCAGAATCTATTTGTGCAATCTTATCACTATTTTCCTTAGTGAATTTCTCTAAAGTGCACAAATTTTGTATTAAGGAAAGTTATTGGATCTAATTCATTTGCAAGTTCTAATTCATTTGCAAGTTCTGAGAGGTTTACCTTGTTCTCTGACACTTCTTGTCTGATCTTTTCTGACAATTTGTATTGATATTTTTGTTCTTCTCGTTCTTCAATTGCTTTTTTTGCATCCACATTTTGAGATGTGATGGACTCGGTTAGAATGACAAGTTGATCAAGGATGGGGGCACCTTGATCAACATCTATTTCAAGCACTATTTGTGTCAATATATCCCTTGTAGTTTCTAACACTAGGGATTCTTTGTGCTCCTTCCTTATCTTTTCTTGCATAGCTTTCCTTTGAGATATTTATCCATACTCTTGGAAAAGTTTCAAAATCTAATGTAGAAGGGTCACACTTTGGTATCTCAATGATTTCATCTAGTGTTACCTATAGCTTGGTCTTCTTTGTCTTCTTCTTCTTGTATGTTGAGTGGGAAGCACTTGAATGCAGCACCAAAGAAAGATCCTTTGATTGGTCAGATGTGCTAGATGAAGGCTTTTGAGGTGTTGTGTCTTTTTCCTTCTTCTGGGTATCTGCCTGTCGGTTGGGAGTGGACATCTCAACATCAACCTTCATTTTATCTATAGCATCTCCTTCGGTATCCTTAGGAGTAGCATCTTATTTCTTCTCTTCTTCACCTTTTTCTTTCTGTTCTTCATCTATTTCTTGTTATGCTCCATCTATGACATTTTGGTCATCAGTTGTATCTTTCTGTTCATCATTACCCTTATCCTCGGGTATGCTCTCATCAGGCTCAGGTGAGTTTTCCTTTTGTGAGATTAAGTTAATAGCTTGTATTAACAGTGGCATTTGGTCCGGTATATTCACCTGTGAAACATATGTAGTTGTGTCTTGTTCATCGGTTTGGACTGGGACAACAATGAAATCTTCATCTTTCTGTTCCTCATCTGTAGGATCTCCTCCAGTAATATCAATGATAGTATTATCAGGCCATGTTTCATCTGCAGTGTCCATATCCTTGTTGGATTTTGTGTTCAATTCTTCTTCATTAACATCCTCATCAGCTATAAGAATATGTTCGGGGCTCAGTTTAGCCTGATATTCTTCATTGTGTGGCTTGTCGGTGAGTGTTATTTGTGGCTTGGGACTTTCCTTTTTAGGTACATCAAGTATCTTTCTCCATTCATCCTCACTTTTTCTATCTAGCTCAATTAGATTTCCTTTTAGCACTTGGTAGGCTTTTAATTTTGGTGAGAACCTATTGGAATGTTTCTTCATCATTTATTCAATCTCTTCCATCTTAGATTCAGGTGGCATAACTGAAACTAGGACTCTTTCCCTTATGTGTTTCTCTTCCTTTAGAGCATATGTTCACCTAGCTGAAAATCTATTCATAATTTATTTAGGCATTTTATTTTCAAATTATATTGGCATTTATTTGAATATGCTCATCATTGTGATAATTGCCTCCTCTATCTTATTTTGATCGTCGGGATCCAATGATAGCCATTTCCTAATCTTAGGCTCTATGATTGAACCTGACTTGATGGTAGCTACACATACCTCATCAATTGTGGTAGGGAACTTATTCTTAATAGGTTGTTCAACATGTTCAGTGTCCTTGATGTCTTCCTTAGTTTTGAGGAACTTTCTTCTTTTTTTTGGGGCCTCTTCCCAGTTTGAGGCTTTCTTTTATAGGTCCTCACTTGACCTTTCTTGATTGGTGAAGAAATTGTATCCTTTGCTGTCTGACTTCTGGTCCTCAATGCAACAGTATTCCTAGGCTTCTTCGGGGGTGGTGCATTAGACTCTATGGATTCTAAGTCACTCACTTTATTAGCTTCACCGATGGGTGACTGGCCCTTGGTTTCTTCTGTTTGTTTTGTTTCCTCTTCATTTACCGACAACTTTTTCTTCAAAGTCTTAACCATTTTCTCTTTCTTTCTATCAATTTTCTTCACAAATAAGCCAGTTTTTATCCTTTCCTTGGCTTCCTCATAAGTTCCAAACTTAGGTTGTGACTTTTCCAATGGTTCATTCAACAATGCCTTAATAGAATTTGTTGCTTGATCTATGTTAACTTCATAGTCAAGTGGTGCTAGCCATGCTGTCCTTAGTAAAAATTGCTTGATATAGGCATAATCAGTATCCACCATAAAAAAAAATGTCAGTCTTGTACTTTTATACCAGTTGTTCTGGTATCCTCATCCTCTTCTGCATTCTATCTTTGAATCCAGTGAAGTATTCATCCATGATTGATTCAAAATTATCTCCTAGTGATTTGATGAACTCACTAAGCTATGTGGTCACTGGTTGGGTAGTGTCCCATTTGACATTGCCGATAGATGGGAAGGATTATTGAAAATAGAAAAATATGCACATAATGAGTGAACCAAACTTATATGAGTTAGACTTTCCAGTCTTGATTGTCCTCATGTTCTCATCTAATTGCCTTAGTAGAAGTTCTAATAGATCTAACTGCAGTCCCTTCTTAACAATTTTCTGTGTTATATCCACTACTCCAGATGCAATATTGTTCATCCTTATTTCCTAAAAGATTTTTTATCCTAAGACACATGCTCCAAATTTCATTTCATCATCGGTGATGGTAGATACCTTTAATCCTCTTCCATCCCATACTACTCATGTGTTCTTTTCAATGACAACGCGAGGGGGGTGATTTAGTGCCTTTGCTTTATCGGTTATAGGATAACTGGTAAAAAAATGTATAACATCCCTAGTTATCAGTTTTGGATCATCCAACCATATCTTTTGGTCATGCACTCTACTTAGCACTAACCGAATCCATTCGGTCTTGAATTCTTTTAGGAATAATAGGGCATTTGTGAGCCCTTTCACTTCAATGTGCTTATGTTCTTTTTTTGTTCCATCATCTTTGCAAATCTTTTTGTAATCTTTCTCAACCTCAAGATCTCCTATTTCTGCAATCTTGCAGTGAAAATATACACTCGAATGTCCTCAATGAGAAAAACTCTAGCTGGTGTACTGGAGAATGTGCCAGCGTTGTCAAGTTGTGAAGCAACCTCGGGAAAAATCTTGTAATGAGGTTCTTCACAAGTGGTATTCTTGATTAGATTAACCTTTTTCTCCTTTGAATTCTTGATCTTGGAAGTTCGTGGAGTAGTTTCCATCATTTAAGAAATTAGGGCTTTTTCCCATAAAAGTAAATCAAGTTCTTTGTGAATGTTGTTACTTACTTCAACCTTCTGTGTCTGCGGGGAATCTTTTTGAGTGTTGTAAACATGGTTCAAGTCACTCTGCAATCTAGTTGCTTCGTGCTCTAGCTACACTTTTCTTCTTCACTCAAATCACTTTGTTAATAATGAGCTCTTTCGTCGACTATTTATAGTCTTTTTTTCCCTAAGTCATGTCATAAATGCTCACCCAATTCTCAGTGTTTGAAGATGGAGTCATCGGGTAGCATATACACTTCATTGTGAGTGATAATGTGATGCTTGGGCCAGGTGTCAACTTATTTGACTATTTATCGATGGATCTCGGTATATGGTGAAGACAACATTGTCTTTTTACATGATTACTGACGGAGCTCGGTTTACACTAGCAAATTAGCTTTTTATGTGTTAACCGATGATGCTTGGTAAGTATAGAAAATTTAGTTTTGTATGTACAATGATGTTTTTTGATAAGCATTGACTGATGAGATTGAATTCATAGAATCATAACAAGTAATACCATAGTGCATCCTTAATCATGCTAGTTTGGCACTTCATCAATGTATAATGGAACTGATGCAAAATATAACTTGGTATAATGCAGTTCCATACTTACTTATTCTACTTAGGTGGGGGTGGTGATGTCACTAGATCCATTGGATAAGGTGTCACCAATTGCATTGCTCAGTCTAGCTTCATTAGTGTTTGTAGCTTTCCTCCACATTTTGTTTCTCATCTTCTTGATGTCTTCAATGGTGTTTCCATTGGCAAAAGTGTTTGTCTCTGTCACTCGGTCTCTGCAGTCCTTTCTTAGATGACCAACTTTATGACAATGTAGGCATGCCATTCTAGGGTTAGTCCAGCTCCTAGACTTTCTCATCTATTGTCTCCTACAATTTGCAGCTATGAGTCCAAATCTTCCACATGTTGTGCAATTTTCCTATGTATTGTAATCCCAAACATATGCGTTACCGAATCTTTTCGGTCGATAGGAAGTTTCATTTTCTTTAGGCTTCCATGCTTGCCTTTTCTTCTTCCTACATTCAAGAGATGTGTGCCCATGCATTTTACAAGTATGACAATATTTGTCCATGTAGGTTTCCTTCTTTCATTGTTTCACCTCAAATTTACATTCATATGCAACTTTATGTCCTTTCTTGTTACATTTATAACAATACCTATGAGTGAAGGTGTGGATTTGGGAATATCTTTTACTTTTCTCTTGCAGAAATTTGATGTGTGGCATGGTTTTCCACAGTGATTGCATGAATGCCTTCTTGGTCTTGGATTTGTGTCGATATTCTTTGGATCAGCTTGGTATAGTGATTCTTCATTCTTAGTATACCCTAGTCCAGTATTGTTGTTGACTCTTCTTTGCCCATCCAAAAAATCATCCATCCTTTTGGTGCATTCTTCAGCTCTCTTGATCATGTCATTGTGTTGTTGCTAAATTCTCACTTCATGCTTCAGTTTTTCATTTTCTTCTCTTAGCTCACCAATAGCTTCTATCCTTTCAATGAATTCTATGCTCATTGTGGTTTCCTCCTGACTCATAAGAATAATCTGATTGGTGATCTCATTATGATGTTCTGTAAGTATTTGTATTTCTAACTCTTTCTCTTGTAGCTTTTTAGTAATCTTCCTCCTATCATAAATAGCGAGTGTTATTTCTTTCTTATCTTGTCTAGCATTGTTCATGAAATCAATCATTCTTACCATCTATGTCTCTTGACCAATTTGCAGAGATTTCACTTGTCCAACCAGATCTTGATTGATTTCATTCAGACTTATGATGCTTTCTTCTGATGTGTCTGATGCTTTGCTAGATGCAAATTGTGATGACTCAAATAGATCAAGTACCTCCTCTTCATGATAGTCTATTTCATTATAGAAAGATGCCATAATATTTTTTTTATCCAGCAATTGTCTCATCTTGATTCTAGCTTCTTTATACTATTCATAGAAGATCTAGATCTCTAACTCCTGATTCTCAATACTCTTGTCTAGCTTGTACCTTTCCATTGTATGATCTTTTCCCTTAAGTCTTTAAACTTTTCCAAATAAGAGATCTAGCTCTGATACCAATTTTTGGAAATAATGGAATGGTGTACTAGGAGGGGAGGGGTGAATCAGTACCCTCAAAACTTTTATCACTTAACCTTAATCCTTTATGTAATCAATTGTATTACCATCCATTTGTGCTATCTTATCTTTGTGTATGTTATATCAATTCATTAACTTACTAACCATGTAAAACATTGATAGAAATAATCATGAAATGTATAGACACATGACACAAGATTTGTTAACGTAGAAAACCCATGTTAGAAGGTAAAAACTATGGCGGGGATGAAACCCACAAAGCTTCACTATCTGTAGAATGGAAGGGACCGATTAAGGCTTACAATTTTGATCACTTCTGATGATATACCCTGTTAGGAGTATTATGTAGAGACTAGTTAAGGTCTACTTTGTTAAGAGCTTTAGCAACACTGTTTAGTGTGCACTCGGTTAAGAGATTTACAAAGGATTATTAAATCCACCTTTCTTGAAAGGATTTCTTTTATTTTCTACACTTGTTAGAATGTAGACAAAAATATTCAGTGACCTGAGTGTATGCAATCTATAATTATTGATTACATATCCATTAAATTCACATGTACAATGTATCACCTAATGTGATTGATTAATACCTTTGTTGCTCGGTAGCCTTGAATCTAGTTATTGATAACCTAATTCATCTTTTGTCATTCTTGCTTGAAACTCTTAGTTTGATACATAGATGTTCTCCTTGGATAATATCATCCTCACATACATATGAAATGAATGATTACACATCTATTTATACAATAGATTGACCTAATTAAGTTTCACGTATTACAAATATAACTCTATGATCAAAGGTTTACAACTTGACCTTGATCTCCTAGTTTGCATGTTTTCAATCAGTTAGACTGATTAAAACAATTACAATTACATTTCTTGTCCCTCAAGAAATGATTTTAAATCAAATCAAAACACTAAATATAAAACATAAGTGTTTTATCTGACATGGAAGTCAAATCCACATTTCTCAGGACATAATTGATTTTCGGTGACTGATGCTTGGGTTGCTTTGTTGTCTATCTGTTGGTGTTTCTTTTGTGAACTGTGCATCGAGTTCCCTTGCTCTGTCAAGTTCCTCTATTTCTACTTTTTCGGTTTACACTTCAATATTTTTGGGGTGAACTATGCAAACTATGTTAGGTTTCTCTTGTGATCTGTCTTGTCGGGTTTCTCTTGAACTTAACACTTTCAGTGACCTTTGTTATTTGTACTTTCGGTGTAGGTGTTACCGATGGTTCATAAACTATTTTCCCTTTGCATACTAATGGAAAAATGTGTCATCAATAAACTAGACATAGGCTTATACATTCATGTTCCTAATTATCAAGGCTAAGACATAAAGCCACAATCAATTGATTACCAAATTACACAATCATTTAACAATGATAGAGTTGGATAACATAAATAATACAATCATATAAAGACTAGGTTAGTTACAATATCATTCCAAAATGACAGGGCCAAATGACATAAATGTTAGGATTAGGTAATACTGAGAGGGGGGGATGGTGAATCAGTATTACAGTACTTAAAATTAACTTTAAACCAATTCAACATAAACCATAAGCATATTGAAATAAAAATAACATAAACAAATAATACAGTACTCATAACACCATTATTTTTTGTCGAGGAAACCTTGGCCAAGGGAAAACGCCAGTGGGGATGGTACCCACAAGCATGCACTAAAGTATCATGTCCATGTTAGGAGACCTAGCCTTGTTAGGAGCTGAATATTACATAGTACAATTCCTTGTTAGAGGAATACAACCATGTTAAAGGTATACAACACCCTGTTAGGGGGCAACTAAGCTTACAACTCTTACAATATACTTATGTTACAAAGTGTTCTCAGTAATGAACAAAATAGGTATCTTCAATGCTTAGATAGTTCCAATCATAGCTCTTCAATGATATCTATCAACCCTCTTCTATGTCATTCACATCTCTAATATCATATATTTCACCAGTACATCATCTTATACTTCACTCAACAAAAGTCTTCATATATATATATTTATATATATCTTCACCAAGTCGGCTCTCTTATCCAAATATTACATAGTCGGCTCTCAATACAAAATACAATTAATAAAATAAATATAAAATACATAGTTAGAGTTCTTACATAATCAAAATATAGATTATCAACAATCATAATCTATCTTAGCTTTCCAGGTTTCCATGTCATACTCCCCAAATCATCGCTTTAGTTCAACTGCTTTGTATCACTGTTATGTCGTTGTCGCCTGTCTCCATTTCACTGTAACTCTCTATAAAATTTACCAAAATAAAATTGATCTTAGATGTAGGTCATACATACCCCATAGTATCTCCCTCTAATATCTCTTGTCTTTACTTATCTATCTGGATCTTTGATACCCAAAATTCCTCTATATTTCTGCTCTATACTTAGTCGATTCCATAATAGAATCACCAAAAATTAACTCCAGATCAATCGATCAATATGCCATATGTGTTTCCATAAATGAAAACCAAAAATTTAATCATATCACACAAAATTTATCACTTTCCAACTATCTCTCCCTTTGGCATTGATGGCAACACTTAACAAAAATTGACTAAGTGTTCCAACAAAAACAAATATTCTCTCCTCTATATTTCTTCTTCTTCTCCCTTATTAATTTTACCTCTTCTCTCTTCTCCTCTAATCATTTTTATTTTTCTCATATTTTTATATATATATTTTTGTTCTTCTCTTCTCTTTTTTCCCTTTGACAATAATGACAAAGGTGCATAAAAAAATAATAAGACTAGTGCTTGCTCACCATTTTTAGAATATCTTGAAAATAATCTTCCAAGATCTTCACTTCTGCACTCCATGAATTAATCAATAGCTGACTAACATGAATTATTCCATTCAGTGCAAATGATGTTGTCTTTGCTGCTTTCAACTCTGTGGGCATATATTTTGTTAGTGCTTCTGCAGTCTTCTCCATGTCAGATAAGTGGGTTTCAAGAATTGATAGCTTAGGAGTGATTAAACTCTTCAGCAAACCAAACCTTTTCATGACTCTCCCTTTCTCAATATCCAACACATTTAGCTTATCCAAAATTCTTGTCACTTCATTGTCCATCTCCATCACAGATTGTGAGGAGGTCTCACAATTTTCCATCATATTGTTCAAGGTTTCCCTGTCCTTAGCAATAATGTCCTCAATGTTCTGAACATGTCTGATTGGGTTTATGCAATAACTAAATAGCTTTCTGCCATGTGCAACACGGTTCTTAGCATTTGCTGTAATATTTTTTAGAATGCCCAAGTCCCATGAGATAGACTAGAAAAATTCAATTAGTTTCTTCTCTAAGTAGCTCTTCTCAGCTTTATCTTCTGCAATCTTCACTAAGTTCTTGTAGTGACCATCAAATTCATAGAGTATCATCTTAAAGTTCTCTATATAATTTCTTCTCTAAAAAACAATAGGTACTGGAAGAAATTTATTCACAACATCAATTTCTCTAGACATTACCTTAGTCTTCTTGTAACTCTTCTTCTTTGATCTCTCTTTTACTTTAGTGAGTGCGGTGAAAGCTAAGCTCACCAACTCATTCTCATCCATGCAATCAACATCAACATCTATAGGTTTTTCTTTGCTTGACAATAATAGGATAGAAGATGTGTTTATCTCAGTTTTGACTTCATCTTTTGTTTCTCCTTCCTGCTTTGCTTTCTTTCTGTACTTCCTCTTTTAGTTCTTCCTTTTTATGTTCTTCTTGTCCATCCATGGCACTGTCAATGTTTCCTTCGAAAGGGTCCTTCTCATCATGAGAAGTGTCAAGTGTTACAGGCACACCAGAAACATAGAAATCTGGTTGCATGTCATCTTCACTTTTCTCAGTACTTGCCTCAGCTTCTTTTTAAATTTCTCCCACTCCTAAGGGTGTAGGAATTGTAGTCTTAGGAGGTGTAGTCTTCTCAGGAATAGTATACATAAGTATTTGATCTATTGCTTTCTCAGTCTCTTCAGTAATATCTCCATACTTTCTTGCCATGATTTTCATTAGCCTTGCCTTAGTCCTCAATAATGGTTTTAGCTCTTTGAATATTCTATCTCTTTCTTGCATAGATATTATAGGTAACATTTATCAATCACTTGATTTTTGATAGTCTCATCTTCAAAATGTGCTAACTATTTCCTTATTTCCAATCTTCCATACAAGTCTTCAGGTACACTTCCCTCAATCTCCAATAGATTTTTCTTGAAAACAAGTAAATGATTTACTACAATGTCTTCAATCTTAAGTTTGTCAGATTCCTCATACCTATCATAGTATTTGTCTATTGTAACCAACTTTCCTTGCTCAATAGCTCTCTTCTCAATAATTTTCAAGTCAAGCTTCCATACTTGTTTATCACTTTCAGTGTTCTTCTCTTCTCTCTCAGTCCTTTATTCTTTAGGTGGTGATTTCTATTTGGTGGATCTAGTGCTCACTCTAGGAACCAATTTCATTGTCTGTGAGGTCTTCAAAGATGATGAAGGGGTGTCTACATCAATGAATTTAGTAGGTGCAGTATCTCTCATCACAACTTTAGGATGTGGAAGGGCTGAAGTACTAGCACTTGCCAATCCAAAAGATCATTCTGACAATTTCCTCTTTACTTCCCTCAACTCTTCCTCAGTAAATCCTTCCTTAACTCCACACTCATGAATGATGTTCTCTACTTTTCATTTTCTCAAGCCTCTAGTCTATTCTTCTCTCACCTTAGCTAATTTTTCTTCATAGGTACCCCATCTCTTCTCAGATGTATCTACCTCAAATGCCAGAATAAGTTTGATCTGCATAGTTAGTATTTTTGAACTCACTTCATATCCCATAGGATAACACCATTTCTTTATAGGAACTACTTCCTCAAAGAATACACAATCAATTTCAACCATGAAACAGATTGTATCCTTGTATTTTTCAACTAAGTCTTCGGGGATCCTATATCTTTCTTTCATTTGCCTCTGAAGAATCTTAATCATTCCAAACAACTCTCCATCAACCCATGTATTGTTCTGTCTTCGACAACTCTGTGAAATCTGAATACCAGTAGCTATCCTTGTTCTCCAACCACTAGGGTGCATTCCTATAAATCTATGCTAAATGTGTATGTACATGTGCATTAGAAGTGAACCAAATCTAAAGGTTTTGGATTTGTCTTTATTTATCAACTTCACATTCTCCAAAAATTGTTGGGCCAACACTTTGCATAGGTTATACTTTGTGTTTTCATTCACCATTCTATAGGACATCATAATGACTCCAGCAGATACAGAATTAGGTCTATTGCTATAGTAGAATTTATGACCAAGTAACATAGTAATCAATCTCACATCCTGCTGAAAGATGTCATTTACTGTCATAGCTCGCCTATCCCATTTTGAGTGTGTTAGGGTTTGAACTTTATTATTAACATGTTTCTATGCCACAAGAATGATTCTAGTATTTTCCAATCTAGTAATCTCATGTATCAATTCACTACATATCTTCATAGGTTGTTCACCTATCCAAATAAACTGATCATGTACTCTTCTCAACAATATCTTAAACCATTCTCCTTCGCTAAATTCATGTAAATCCACAATTTTCATAATTTTTAACTCATTAACATGTTTGAATTCATCTATCATAATGCCATTATCAGTCATGTATTCCATTTCAATAGAAATGTCATCAATACCTAGTATGTCATACTTGCAATGGATATATGCCCTAATGTATTCTACATGCAACATGTCATGAGGTGTTTGGGAAAACACTCCTTCAGGGTCTTCTTCATAGGATTTGAAAGGATGTCTCTTGAATTTATATCTAGGTTTATCCACAACATCAAATATCACAGGTGCATCCATAGTTTCTGTATAAGTAGATGATGTAAATACCTTTCACACGTTGAATTTTGAGTATTCACTTCGATAGGTCATGCAAGGTAATTGATAGATGGTATGAATCTCTTTGCTCTCTAATAACCTTAAGTCATTGCTCGCTAAATCATAAGGAAATAGATAATCATTTGGTGCTTTATACAATGTTAAGTTATAAAAGCTCACATTACTCAATGTTGTCCAGTCAGTCATAAATCTCGCGATCATGATATATACATTGTCTGATGTTGTGATCTTAAATATAAAATTTAAATTCCATCATGTGGGCCATGATCATACCTAAGCTCTCTAGAGCTCACGTTTCAAAATCATGGGCGAGATATATTGTGATATCTTTATCCAATGCTCCTCCTAAGGCCATGATTGGCCAATTAGTTCAATTTTGCTTTGTTATCATCAGCCAAAGATCTAGTAGCATCTACTGTCTCTCCCTGGACCAATATCTCACTTGTCTCTTTGATCTTCCATATCTTTCCACTGTTGTTATCCTCTTCTTTCTTGAAACAACTATCAAAATCACTCTTCAATTCTGCAACACTCTTACCAGTATCATTGTCATTCTTCTGTGTATTCTTAGGAGGTGGCACTTTTCTGTTGTTTACTCCATTATACCTGAAATTTTTTTCTATATGGCCTGAATTGTTGCATTTGTAACATATAGGAGGTCTTTTGTCTTGATTTACTTGCAGCTTACAAAAATTTGCAATGTGTCCAATGTTATTGCATCTGTAACATGTAGGTTTCATTGTATGTTCTCCTCTACTATCTTGTCTCTATCCAGACTGATTTAGTTTCCTGCATTCTGCCTTCTTATGCACATATGCATTACAGTTAAAACAATAACTAGATAAAGTCTTAAAAGGGGTATTACCTCTGCAATCTCTTTTCATGTGTCCAAAATTATTACAACCAAAGCATCTACCTTTGAAGGGTCTGATATGTTCTTTAGGTTCTTCAAGAGTAGGTTTTTCTATATCAATCTTCACATCTGGTTTCTCTTCTTGATTCTTGGAACATTTAGCTTCATTGAATCCAATACCAGTCATATCTCCTTTAGGTTTCTGTCTGTCTCTTTTTTCATCGATCAAGTCACTACTCATGTGTAGTTTCTCAATGTGTTTCTTTGTCTCAACAAGTTCACCTTTTATGATCTGATTGTATTTCTCCAATTCTAGATACTTGTTCTTGTAATGGTCAACCTCATTTTTCATTTTTTCTATCAAATCATTTGCATTTTTCAAATCTTCTTCAATCTTGTTTTTACAATCCTTTTCTGATTGAATTTCTTTAGCAATGGCTTCATTCTCAAGCTCCAGAGTGTCATTCTCTTCTTCAAGTTGCTTCACCTGATCTGAATTATCATTGTCTGAATCTTCTTTTATCTGAACCACAAGGTCTTGTCTCCAATTTCTAGAAATTTCAATTTGTTCTTTTAGTTTCTTTATGAATCCATCTTTTCTCCTTAATTTGAATCTCAAGTCATCATTTTATGTTTTTTCCTTATCAAGGTCTTCAAGTGCAGCTTCAAATTTTTCGTGCAAACCATCTGAATCGATTATGATCTCTCTTAAGTTGTTAAGCTTTCTCTCCAAGGGCCAAAAGCTCTGATACCACTTGTTAGGATTAGGTAATACTAAGAGGGGGGGTGAATCAGTATTACAGTACTTAAAATGAACTTTAAACAAATTCAACATAAACCATAAGCATATTGAAATTAAAAAAACATAAAAAAAAAATAACACAGTACTCATAACACCATTATTTGTTGTCAAGGAAACTCTGGCCAAGGGAAAACCCTTGTGGGGATGGTACCCAGAAGCATGCACTAAAGTATAATGTCCATTCTAGGAGACCTAGCCCTATTACAGGGATAACTTTAAGAAACCCCCTATTAGGAAAAAGTGAAAAATCCTGGTGAATTGCACATTAATTTAGGGGAAAAAATTTCTTGATGATGGCAAATTTTTTATCCAAATTAGAAAAATAATATAAAGGCGAAGGCAAATTTTTCCCTGCCCAATGAAAAATCCATAAAATCCTGGTGAATAATACATTAATGTGGGGAAAATATTGTATAGTCGGAAAATGGAAGCACTTCCATTGTAGACATGTTTAGCCTTCTAAGTAAGTGGTTTGGGGTCATGGAAAGCGCTTTGAATGGGTTCCTGACCTTGACATGGCTTCCCCCCTGTTCTGTCCCTCTTTCCACTCCTGTTTAGCCTGATTTCTGCATTCTGGACTGCAGACTGGTGATTCTGGGCTTCAGGGTCAGGGTCGACCTTTTAGGTCTATGTTGACCTCGACCCTGACCTAAGGTTGACCTTGACCCAGGGTTCAGATCCCGGGGTCTCACAGTTTTTGGAGGTCAGCCTTTGTAAAAAGTATTTCCCGCTTCCGGGTTGGCTGTTTCAGGTTTCGAAGCGTTGATTCCTAAATTATATTTAATATAGGTCCTCTCCTAGGGGTAAAGGCTTTAATGGAAATTTAATCCTCCTATGTAGGCCTCCTTAGAAGATTGTGCCCTAATTTCACATAAAAGGGAAGCTTTCTCTCTCATTTTCTCTAAGTCTTCTAAGCATCAAGAGGTGATACTAAGTTCTCTATTGAAGCCTATGCATCCTTGAGCAATTGAGAAACATCATCAAGAAAGAAATCAAGCAAGATTTGAAGCAAGCATTCATCCATTCAAGTATCCATTTCATGAAGGAGATCCATTGGAGGCCATTGAAGGATTGAAGCTACATAGGGACCTTTTGGTGATCTCTCCATCCACCTTCTTCCAAGCCTATTCCAAATTCAAGAACCCATTCAAGACTTGGTGTTTGAGATCTAATATCAAGAGATTGAAGAAATCCTACCTTTCTACACTCTACATTTGAAGCATACTTATGGATTCAAGGATTCGAATCCGCCACAAGGACTTTTTTGAGCAGGGTGAATTTATGCATTTAGTTTGTCCATTTCTGCAATTTCAATTACATACATTTGAGGTTAATTCCAAAACCGGGGTTTGACCAAGGCAAAAACCCTCCCCCCCAAAAAACAATCTCCTTTTTCTTGCAAGTACAGGTATATAATAGTTGATTTGAGACTAGATCTGGATACCCTTTTCAGAAAACTTCTGGGATCCGCGAACAGAGTCACTTTCAGATCTGTGCAGGTCAAGGTTGACATTTGTGGTTCAAGGTCGACCTTTTTCATAAGATGACATCAGAATGGAAAATTTTTTCTGGGTTTTGTTCGTCTCTGCGTTCTGGTTCAGGATCAACTGTCAATTTTTCCAGAAACTCAATACAGACATCAGAAAATAGCATTCTTTGATCTACAATATTTCAAGGTTAGTGCATTTCTCCTATTTCTTCAATTACTATCATATATCATTTCTATGCATATAATTAATAGAATTTAAGGTATCTCCTTTGTTATTTTCCCTTCCAAATAGTTGATTCATTTGTGCATTAACCCTTCATTGGGGTTGATCAATTTGGATCTCCCATTTGTGCATTTGAGAACAAAGAGGAACATCTTATCTTCTCCCTAGTCACAATTGCAAATACTTAATCAATACAATTCAATCAAGGTTAAAAGAATCCAATACAATCTAGGTAATTCAAAGAACAATTTACATATCAATCACATCCCAATCAATAGTCATAACAAATCAACAAATCACCCATTTTCATATCTTACATTTTGGTAACATAATCAATTCAACCACTATTTCATATGTTACATTTTGGTGAACCCGCGATAGACAAATCCTTCTTTTTGGTGTTAGATTTACATTATTTATGCTAGATCTTGCATTTTCTTTCAAATTACATTTCAATTCAATAGATCCAAATTTTGTGTTAGTTCATTTGCATTGTATTGGTGTATGCGATTTACCACATCTAGTCCTACTTATAGTATCCCAGTTAGAAGAAGCCATAGACTTATGGGTTCCTTTGATCCTGAGTCTTCCTCTCCTTTCCTTAGGATCCTAGATGATAATTTGATAACTCATGATTCCAATCCTT
>MU226017.1:2051055-2070641 GCA_018584345.1 Thuja plicata
TATATATATATATATATATATATATTCTCCAAGTCGGCTCTCTTAACCAAATATTACATATTTGGCACTCTTACATAGTCAAAATATAGATTATCAACAATCATAATCTATCTTATCTTTCCAGGAGTCCATGTCATACTCCCCAAATCATCGCTTCAATTCAACTGCTCTGTATCACTGTTCTGCTGTTGTCGCCTGTCTTCATTTCACTGTAACTCTTTGTAAAATTTACCAAAATCAAATCGATCTTAGATGTAGGTCGTACATACCCCATATTATCTCCCTCTAAGCTCGCTTGTCTTAACTTATCAATCTCAATCTTTGATACCCAAAATACCTCTGTATTTCTGCTTTGTACTTAGTCGATTCCATAATAGAATCACCAAAACTTAACTCCAGATCAATCGATCAATATGCCATATGTGTTTCCATAAATTATAACCAAAAATTGAATCATATCACACAAAATTCATCACTTTCCAACAATAAAAAACATAGTCATATGATGATAAGGATAGATAGAAATGTTATTTCGTAATGACAAGGAAGATTGGCATAAATAACAAAGTCATAAAGATAAAGGTCATAACACAATCATTCTACAATGACAAGGCTAAGTGGCATAAAGAACCAAGTCATATAATGAGAAGACCAAATAACATAGTCATCTCACAATGACAAGGTTGGATGACATAAATAATATAGTCTCATAATGATAAGGTTGAGTAGCACATCCATTTCACAATGAGGAGGAGAAACGACATATAATCAAAGCTTACAAAAAATATTATACTATAATACTAATCAATTGGGGAAAAACCTATGTCTTAAGTTACCCTAGCATGACATTTGATTAGACACTAAAGCCACCACTCTAGGAAATACAAAATTAAGGTCAATAATATAAAAATCCTAGAAAAAAAAAACAATTTTAAAAGAGTTAGTTTCTTCAAGAAGAGAGAATTATGTGAGTAATACATATATCACATGCACTCTAGTTAAAAAAATTAAAGATACAATTATGGAATGGAGAAAGAAACCTGAAAAAGAGAAATTGGAGACAAAGCAAGAGAAATTTGAGAATGCTCTCAATATTCTCATCAAGAGATCATGGGGATTGTGAATGTGAGAGAAGAGTGTTGTATATAGAAAAATAGAGGGCATATACATACAAGAGGTGTATTAACTCCTTACCTACTTGAAATTCTAAAACATGTGGCATACACTCCTTAAGGTGAAGATAAAAACAAAGTTATGAGAGGTGGCACACAAAGTCAAAAGAGGGTGAGAAACCCAACTGCCCCATAACCTACGTAGGTAAGGACATAAAACAGTTATGAGAGGTAACACAACAAGCCAAAAAAGGATGTGTAACTCAAATGCCCACATGTGGAAGAGAGTGACATGTGTAGCTCACGTATTTGCTACATGTCCTCAAATTAACCAATCCTAAGAAACCTAAGCAAGCTTAAATAATATGTAGAAAAAGGGTAAAACTTTGTATCATAAGGAAACTAAAGAACTAAACTAACAAAAAGACCAACTCAACAATCATATACATTATGAATACTTTAGATTATATGGTCGAATAATATGTAACTAATACAAATTGCTAACTCTTTTAAACAAGGTGATTATTAAACTTCTCAATCAAAACATTATAAATCTCAATTCAACTAAATTCAGGCTTTTCTCCGTGAAATACTTAGAAAGCACCAAAAGTTTAGAACTACATAATTTCCTAAAATCACACTCTTTTCAATCATAGTATTTTTGCAAACTATTATCATTTATATTAAAAAATTAAATACCGATTTTCTACAATTTAAACTATAATATCATAAAATAATTGACTTCTTCACCTTTTTGGTGTCTCCTACCTCTTGCATTTTGTTTTCTTCTCTTTATCATCCCTTGTCCTTCACTTGAAAATCTCACTCGCCTTCATTCAACCCACCAAAAAATTAAATAACTATGGTTGGATATATGCTTTGAGTTTCACTTAATTAAACAAGATATTAATGACACTTTTATACACACACATAACATATTATAACACAAACACATTAACAACAACACTCTTTATAACACTAGCATATTATAACATAAAAGCATTAAAACACTAACACATTATGATTGAGAATTTTATAACAATTCTCACATTTGTATTTATTTTGGTATTACGAATCCTTAGGGTTGACCATCCAACCCAAAGGGTCAATATTACATGTCAACACCCAAAGACATTTTTTGTTAATTATAAAAAATGACTAAATCATGAGCGTGCTCTCGAATAGGTTTGCACATCTTTCAATTTTGAAGTAAAAAATATCACAATAACATCAAGCTCTCTCTTATCTTTCTAATCATGTGATTTTTTCTGCATTTCAAATTGTTAAGATTTTGATCTTCAATTTCTTTTGCCAGTGAATTTTTTTTGATTAAAAATCCATCTCGTTTCATTTTTATCTATTCATTAAAGTTTAAAATAAATTGCATTTGATTTTTGATTAGTTTAAAAAATTAAGGGGAGCATACACATTTTTAAAAATTTTGAAAATTAGTTTATGAATAGTCAAGAAATTAGGCATAAACTACATTGTACTAACTATTTTATCATTGAAGCATTTTTTTAAAAATGAAAAAAATGCAACATTTTAGGAGGAACACACTAGACATTATGTTATGTTTTTTTGACAAAAATAGGAGCACTTTGTGTGCTTCGTGTATTTGAACCACTTAATCTATACTATTTTCAAAACAAAATAGTGTTTAGAAAGTAGAACAGAGTAATAGAGCTCTTATTCTTGTAGTGTCTACAAATTTTGAGAGTACTATCTTTAATTCCTCATCCAAGGTCAATTTTTTTAATTGAAAGAAAAAAAAACAAAAAAAAAGGACTCTTTAAGACCCCCTTTTATCCCAATTTCCATCAACTTACTCTAGGCCTTTTCAAAATGCCATGTTTGTGGTTTTTGGGAGCCCCATGGATTCAAGGGATGATACCTCATTTGTAATAAAATATTTTTTAATGCTATTATGAGTGAAGATTATTGGTGGACTTGTTTAACTTTTCTCGGACATAAGGTTGTTTTTCAAAGAAGTATTAAACCTAATATTGTTAAGATAATCTAACATATTAGAAACATAGTCACATTTGTCTGAGATGACTATGACATTCTCTTTGATAGCTTTTGTAATCACAATATCCTTATGCTTAGTCTTCTAAAGGCATAATATTTAACTTTTGGGATGCTATTAAAGAGATGAAAAAATGTGAACCCAAACTAGAAAATATGGACCTCAATAAAAAAATAGATGGATTATTAAATAACTTCGTAGATAAGTGTACTTAAACAAACAAATGCCTTGCCTTATCTATTTTGACTAGGTAAATATTTTTACACTTCCTTTACATAAATACAATGTTTTTCTTTACAAATGGAAGTTTGATAAATTAAAGAAAAATTATGCCAAGGAAATCAAATGATCGTAACAAAACAATAAGTGAGGAAATGAGACCCCTAGTTCAAAGATTAGTAATACAAAAAAAAGAAGATTAAGATGTTAATACAAATGTTGTAGAAACCATCAAATTTTAGTGGCATCATTTGTAAGTATTATCATATAACTTTTAATCTTATCATAATAAAACCTATAAAATGTAAATAAGAAGAAGTAGAAAATGAGAATGATTGTTGATAAATAACTAAAACAAATAAATTAAATGAATATATTTAATCAAATAATAAACTGACAAGAGAGTTATCTAGATCTTGAAAAATAACCAATAAATAACAAGCATATAGGAGCTTGCTGAGATGGTTAAATTCTTTTAGGTTTTTTGACTTCTATGATAAGCCAAATAAATTTTGTGTACTCATATTAGCTTGGTTTGTATATTTTTATTGGAAAAACATAATTATATAGCTTAGCTTGAGCCAAGTGAGGCCACATACAAGGGGACCTCATCCTTGTCATGGAAGGTCGTTGCTCTCATTAAGCCCAACCTTGGTAGAAGTGAGTGGATGGTCTATTTGCCACTATGTGGTATTACTAGACATTTTACACATTAAATTAGTGCCAATAGTCCAAATCAAATTTGTGAGGATTTGGAGCATAGAGACATGGCCATGAATTCCAATAAATTCAATGTAAAGGTTTGATCTTACGAGCCCATTGAATCAACAAGTGCACAATGCCTACAATCACAATAAGTTTGGACCTTGGTGGCTACAACAACAACAGTGCCATGATTTAACCATCACATATGCCATGAATGACAAGATTAGATTGGTCTGTATTAAGAATGTAATTGAACATTATATAGAAATAATAAATCACAACACCAAAAAAAATCCAGTGGGCTTCTACTATGTGTATGGTGGTTTGCAAATGTATAGTTAAAAAAAGTGGAGTCACAAATATTGTCAAAGAGAAGAAGCAATAAAGGTTTTCAAGAAATTAAAGAGGCACTAATAAATATCTTATAGAATAATTGTAGAAAGAAAAACAACTTGTAGAAAAAGAGACTTCTTCAAAGAAATAATATAAAGAGATGTTGTTGCTCCCTCTGCAGAAGAGTCAACGATAGTAAAATCTTCAACTATTTATTAAAGAAATAGAAGTTCCAAAAAAATTAGAATTTTTTTTAGACCAACTTTAAGAGTGTTCAGTACCAAAGAGAGGTATTTTCTTCTAAATAGAGATTAATCTAAAAAAAATATTTACTTAAATATTTTTGGATGTTGAAAATTTTTGTTTAACAAGTATTTAAAGATTCTTTTGGACACAAACTTTTAAGCATCATGGATCTTACCAAAGGCACATGGATAACTTAGTGATTGTGGATGTGTCCAGAAAAGATGGGCTTAGAAAAATGTATGTGCTAATTAAAAATGGGAAGATAGAGAATTTGACAATCTGGTAAATGTGAAATAATTAAGCGGGATAAATATAAAATAAAATATTCTAAAGAAGTGGATACTAAATTAAATGTAATATATATAGAAAAAATCGTAGAGCATGCAATTTTTGACTCCACACTCCCAATATAAGGGTTTGGAGTATCTTAAGACAATTACACAATCCTTTTGAATTTCTTAAGAAACATCATCAAGAAGCAATATGATATTGCCATATATTCCCATCGTAAAAATCCACTTTGAATATTTACAGACTTTGGGGTGACAGCAAAGCCACAACCCCTTTTCAAAGCATTAAAATAATGTTAGGGTCACTTAAAAGCTTAACAACCACTTTATTTTCCCAGTCCACAAATTTATTGGATTGAGATTGCTTGAGGTATGACTAGGAACCAAAGTGGACATCAAATTGTATGGAGGTTGATCACTATGATCAGTTGAAGAGAGAGGAAGAGTCACAATAGTATTGTGTAGGAAAGGGCATATGACGGTTTAGAAGAGGTTGAGAGTGAGAGGGGCAATGCAATCTCCATTAAGAGGAAAGACGGTTGTGTGAGAAGTGAAGGATATAGGAACATGTTCAAAGAAAGAATGTTATAATGTGGTCTATTACTACTACTTAATTTTTAGTAGTAGAGGCGATCCCGTGTAAATTCTTAGTCAAGCATAAACGATATATTTTTTTTCTTTTCTTATAATGGTTGTTATAGTTTTGAGATTGTGATTAAGTTTTGAATAAATGAAAGGGGTTCAAATCATACAACCACTACTTAATGAAAAGTATGTCACATAATTATAATATTTCCTTCATTTTTTTATTATTTTCTTAAAAAAATTATATAAATAATATTTAAAATATATATGATATTTTTAGAATTTCACAATTATTGAAAAAAGAATAATAAAACTAACTCTTTCATTTCATAAAGATTATTTCATTTTAATTTAGAATAGAATATAAAAAGATGAAAGATAAGTTGTACTTCTTAAAATAGATATTAAAATAGATATCATGATCTTTAATTCTTAGAAAATAGTCAATTTTAATTTGTACTCCTAAATTGAATCACTAATTTAAAATTGATATAAAACTTTTTAAGAGAATCTTTGAAAGAATTAGTGTTAAATAAAAATTAAACCTGGTAATGAAACTCGATGTGAGATGCTATGATGGCTGCCGAAAGAGTGGAACTACTGGAGAGTCGGTATGAAGGCGTTCGATCAACGTGGAGAGAGTCGAGAAGGGCGATTTTAGAACATGACTGTCAATTCCATATCCTTTCAAAGGATCCTTCGAGTTTTCATAACCTCTGTTCTGCTGTAAGTGGAATGCTCGCAGGCTTACTATTGGCAATGTCGTTGTGGTACACTTAAACTGAATCACACTCTTCAGTTTCCACGCTTCAATTACAATCTAAAATGCCATTGCCATCCAATACTTGTCTCAATTTCACATCATTAAGTAGAGAGGGCCAGTTGAAGGAGGCGCTGCAAATTCTGCTTACTACTCACACCCCCCCTGAAGACTACTCTACATATATTCTATTATTGCAGACCTGCATTCAAAAGAACGCGCTTTCACAAGGAAAAATAATCCACTCTTTTATCGCTCACAGGCCATTTGCATCTGCTACACACACAACTTTTTATAATAAGCTTATTTACATGTATGCCAAGTGCGGAAGTTTGGTTAATGCTCGTAAAGTGTTTAACCAAATGAAAGAACGAGACAGTGTTTCATGGAATACGATTATTGTAGCGTACAGAAGATATGGGTATCCTCACCAGGCAGTTACACTGTTTCACCAAATGCAACGAAAAGGTTTCCAACCCGATCAGTTCACATTTGCCAGCATACTCCCAGCCTGTGCGAAAACGGGAGCTTTGGAACAGGGTGTGAACATCCATCAAAGGATAACGGAAGGGGGATTTTTGTCAGATGTAGTTTCAAATGCCCTGATAGATATGTATGCAAAATGTGGAAACATAGACAAGGCACGTGAACTGTTTGACAGAATGCCCCGAAGAAATGTATTTTCGTGGACTGCGCTGATTTCAGGATATGCACAAAATGGATTTGTTGAAAAGGCCTTAGAAACTTTCAAGCAAATGAAATTGGCAGGTGTGAAGCCGAATTCCACAACCTTTGTGAGCATCCTCCCTGCCTGTGCCAAACTTGGAGCTTTGGAACAGGGTATAGACATCCATCAAAGCATTAAGTATACAGGAATTATGTCAGATGTTGTAATTGCAACTGCCCTGGTAGATATGTATGCAAAATGTGGAAGCATAGACAAGGCTCGTGAACTGTTTGATAGAATACCCCACAGAGATGTCATCTCTTGGAATGCGATGATTGCAGGATATGCACAAAATGGATTTGTTGATAAGGCTGTGGAAACTTTCAAGCAAATGCAACTGGCAGGGGCAAAGCCAAATTCCACAACCTTTGCGAGCATCCTCCCGGCCTGTGCCAAAGTGGGAGCTGTGGAACTGGGTATGTACATCCATCAAAGCATAAAGGATAAAACAATTTTGTCAGATGTTGTAGTCGCAACTGCCCTGGTAGACGTGTATGCAAAATGTGGAAGCATAGACAGGGCACGTGAATTGTTCGACGGAATGTCTCAAAGAGATGTGGTCTCATGGACTGCAATGATTGCAGGATATGCACAAAATGGATTAGTTGAGAAGGCTCTAGAAAGTTTCAAGCAAATGCAATTGGAAGGGGTTAAGCCAGATTCGACAACCTTTGCCACCATCCTCTCTGCCTGTGCCAAAATGGGAGCTTTGGAACAGGGTATGGACATCCATCAGAGCATAAAGGATAGAGAAATTTTGTCAGATATTGTCGTCGCAACTGCCCTGGTAGACATGTATGCAAAATGTGGAAGCATAGATAAGGCATGTGAACTTTTTGACAAGATGCCTCAAAGAAATGTGGTCTCATGGAATGCCATGATTGCAGGATATGCACAAAATGGATTTGTTGAAAAGGCTTTAGAAACTTTCAAGCAAATGCAATTTGCAGGTATACAGCCAAACTCCTCAACCTTTATAAGCACCCTACCTGCCTGTGCTAAAATGGGTGCTTTGGAACTGGGTACAGACATCCATCAAAGCATAATGGAAGCGGGGCTTTTGTCAGACATTATAATTGGAAATGCTTTGGTAGACATGTACGCAAGATGTGGAAGCATAGACAAGGCACGTGAACTGTTTGACAGGATGCCTCAAAGAGACATTATCTCATGGAATGCAATGATTGCGGGATATGCACAAAATGGATCTTGCAAGGATGCTCTCAAAATCTTTGAATTAATGAAGCTTTCTGGAACAAATCCTGACATTGTAAGCTATACTTTTGTTCTATGTGCGTGCAGCCATTCAGGTCTATTGGATGCAGGCTGTACATACTTCAATGACATGAGTAACTCTTATTGCATTACACCTACAGTTGATCATTACGTGTGCATTGTTGACCTTCTTGGCCGTGCTGGCTACCTTGAGGGCACCCTAAACTTTATCATTAAGATGCCAGTTAAACCTGTGGTGGTTGTGTGGATGTGTTTTCTTGGTGCCTGTAGATCACATATGAATATTGGGTTGGGAGTGTTTACAGCATTGTTACTTTTTGATTTGGATCCTGAAAATGCTGCGACTTATGTTCTGCTCTCAAACATCTATGCAGAACTGGGCAGGTGGGGTGAGGTTCAAATGGTAAGGAGATTGATGAAAGATAGAGGAATAAAAAAAATCCCTGGATGTAGTTGGATTGAAGGCCATAAAATGGTACATGTTTTCTGTGCAGGAGACAGATCGCATCCACAGACACAAGAGATCTATGCAAAGTTGGAGAAATTGGCATGGGAGATGAAGGGAGCAGGGTATTTTCCAGATTCAAGACATTTACATAATGATATTGAAGAGGAGGAAAAAGAATTATTTCTCTGCTACCATAGTGAAAAGTTGGCAATTGCATTTGGTTTATTAAACACGTCCCCAGGAACAACTATTAGAGTTGTTAAGAACCTTCGAGTATGTGCTGATTGCCACGCTGCAACGAAATTTATTTCCAAGATTGTTGCAAGAGAAATTGTTGTTCGAGATACCAACCGTTTCCATCATTTTAAACAGGGACAATGTTCTTGTGGAGATTATTGGTGACAGTAAATGAAGCTATCTGAAAATAGGCTTGCACTACAATAACGTGTCTAAGTCAACCTGCAGTGATAATGAATGGACAAGGTTTTATACTCAGTTTTTAAAAACGAAAAAAATCTTTGTTTTGATTTGGGTATTTGAGAATCTAGACCGTGCTGTTGGCTTCATAAAATTAGATGTATATAATACAAAACATCAGTGCCTATTCTATGTTAAACATCAACATTTTATTGGATGTTTTTACAAAACTTATATGTGTATGAAATGAAAGGCTGGACGAGGTGGAGGAGAATGAGGGAAATAAAATAAACGATGAGGAACATTTCAAGTAAATGGAAAGATGCTTGATCAACAAGAAATTAGGGAGGAGGGTTCATATACTTGCCATTTTGTATGATTCTTTTGTTTAGGCTAATTGTATTATTGTCTTTTGCCTATGCGAGGGGGATCACTTGAGATTAAAATTAAAAGAAAAATTCTTAGATTAGTTATGTCATGTCCCCTCCCTTTCAACAAATGCAGATAAGAGTATCTTTGTTGGTGGCCCATTTTTAATTCCCGTGGGCTATCAATTTATGAGCAAGGGAATTAACAAATGTTTATTATGGGCTCATTCCTTAAGGTGATCTTTCTCAACTAGGGCCATTTTATTATTCACTCCCTCTCAAATTAAGTGCTAACCCAATTTCAAATTTGGTGAGAAGCTTCATTGAAGTTGTAAATAGGGAGGATGCCGGCGAAATTGGATTGGCATCAGTTTTATGGCTTCTCTTCTATGTATAGTACTGGACTGAGCATTTGCAGTTTCAGTGGAAAATTGGTCACCCTAGTCCATGCAAAGGTTTAATTTTGTGAAGTCTTCAAGGTGACAAAATTGCTCACAGTGATAACAACCAATCGATATTTCTCAGTCTTTGATTTATCAATTCTGAGTATATGCGATATCCTTTAGTAGCCTACGCAGGATCTCATATAAGTCTCAGTTGCACTACAAGTGGACAACTTCCTTCATCAGCTTGGTCAGCGATCAGACCCATTACTTAATCCAATATCAACAGGGTTACTTAATCAATATCAGCAGGGTTACTTTATCCAATATCAACAGGGTTACATAATCAAATATCAGCAGGGTTACTTTATCCAATATCAACAGGGTCACTGCAGCAGTTTGGCGAACTAAAAGAAAGGCCTGATCCCATCTCTGATTCCGCTCAACAGCAAGGATTGGCATTTGGAAAACTGAGTCAAGAATCCATTGACAATCAGCACTCAGAGAGTCTGAATTGAAGAGGACAGAATCAGCGAATGTGGAATAGACGATGTCTGCAAGTATAAACTGAAACACGAGCTACCTTCAATCCAAAGGAATTCCTAAAACTCTAGTTATACCTTCAATTTCTGAATTTGAAATAGTTATCAGGTGTATACATCGTTCAAAATTGCAATTTTGTTGTATTGTTGTTCATGGTTTGATGAAGATTGCTTGGAAATTAATTATGCATTGCTCTAGTGTGATATGTTTTCATCAAATTATTGCAAAGTACTGCTAAAATTATATCAAGGATATTTCAGTGGTATTAAAACCTTGACCTTGCCAGCCTGTTGGGTTGAGGTTTTATGAGTGGTGAACCAATATGCATTGTTTACCGGAGGAGAAGACACAGAGCACAAGGTACAATGGGAAATGGTCAACTAAATCTGAGCATTTTCGCAATTTTGGGTGACTGGCAAGAGGATAGCAAAAAATAGTCAAAGCAATTACCCATTCGACAGAATAGGAATAATGACGCCAATAACTTAAAAACGGGCATGGCGATAATTTAGTCAATGGGAGGACTCACAGCCAATACACTCCCGCTTCCAAGTCAAGGCCTATGATGTCCACTTTCCCACCTAGCATTGAACAATAGTGGAATCATACTCCTTCATTGGTCAAGTTGCAAGAACAGTTCAAGCAAGTTTGGTTAGATGGAGGATTGCAACCAGATATGTTCCTCAAGGACTACATGGACCTAAGGATGATGCACTTGCCCAACAGGGGTAATAGAGACTACATTAAGGATTTGAGAAGGAAGATCGACAAGCTCAGCCTTCCCTTCTTTGATGGCTCAGGAAGAAAAGCACCACATGCATGGGTATAAAAGGCGAATACATACTTTGAGCTCAACCCCATGCCTGAAGATGAAGCAATCAAGTCCACAACATTACATCTCGATGGGATTGCTCATGAGTGGTGGCATCATGGAATGGTCACCTTGGGAGACAATCAAATCTCTCATATGCTGAATGCATGGAGAGACTCATTGAGAGGTTTGATGGAAAGGACCTGAAGCTCAACTTCAAGGAGTTAGCATAGCTGAAGTAAGGAGGATCAGTTGATAGCTACATTGCCTAATTTCAGAGACTCTTGGTATTGGTTACAGATGTATCAGAGAGAAGGCTGATCACCCTGTTCATGGGCAGATCGATGGATCCTTTGAGGGGATGGGTCAAGGTCCTTGGCCCCAATATACTCTAGGGAGTGATAAAGAAAGCTTGTGACATTGCCTCATCTTTTTCTAAGAGTTAGGTTCCACCTAAGACACCCATTTTGTAGAAGGATAAGGGTAAGAAGCCCTTTCAGAATGATTGGCCCCAAAGAACCCAGATGGACAAAGCAACAAGGCAAGACTTGAGATGGAGAAAGCTTTGTTTTAGCTACAGGGAGCCATGGGAGCTTGGACATAGATGTCGTGGCAAAGGAAAGATTCACTACATTGAGATTGTTTCAGACAACAAAGAAGGGATCACAACGTCGACGAGGCCGGGGAGTCTAGTGAGGTGCCAACCCTCGTAGAGAAGATTGCAGCAGTTGACAAGGGGGGAACCATCACTACCTTATCCGGTGCACTATGATACATCTTTTGGGGCATGAGGCATATTATGAGGGCAACGAGTCATTGTCATGATGGACAATGGAGGTACTCACAATTTCATTAATGCTTCCTTGGTTGCCAAGAGGGGATTGCAGACAATGGAGCACGAGGGATTTGATGTAAAGGTAGTGAGTGGACAAGTTTTGCCTTGCACACATTGGTTTCCCAGATGAGCATCACCTTGGGAAACTACTTAGTCACAAATGACTTCTTTGTTGTAGATTTGGATGAGATAGATTATATTTTGGGCATTCAATGGATGGAGACTCTTAAAAGTAGATAAGGCAATATCAAGAGCTCTATAGTGTGCTAAGCACGTGGAGGCGATCACAAGACATGATGATGTGGTATGGGGAGCATAGCGTTTGGTTTCTTTCAAGCCATTTGACAACCAACTTAAGCACTACCTCGATGATGAGCTAAAATCAGTATTGGGTAGACATAGGTTGGTCTTTAGTGACATTCCTCCCTGGGTAGTGCTAGATAGAGGATTCAAGCACACTATAGAGCTTGAAGAAGGAGCCAAACCAGTCATCAACACTCCTTACAAGCATCTCAAGAAGTTCAAGGATGAAATTGAGAAGGCAATTCAGGAGCTTCTTGACATGGAACACATCAGACCTAGTTCAAGCCCTTTTGCATCTACAATTGTCTTGGCGAAGAAGAAGGATGGGACTGTCAAGATGTGCATCGACTATCAAGCTCTAAACAAGAAGACAATCAAGAACAGGTACCCAATTCTGCAGATTGATGATTTGTTGGATAAGCTTCATGGAGCGGTTTACTTCTTGATGATAGATCTCAGATTGAGTTATCACCAAATTCGGGTGTGAGAACAAGATGTTCACAAGATAAATTTTAGGTGCCATTATGGACACTATGAGTTCTTGGTCATGGCCTTTGGATTGATCAATGCACCTGCTACGTTCCAGTCATGCGTGAATCATATCTTCAACAAGTAGTTAAGGAAGTTCTTGTTAGTGTTCTTTGATGACATACTCATATACAACAAGACGTGGGAGGATCATTTGAGGCACTTGGATGAGGTTTTGGGCATTAATGGAGGTACAATCATTATATGTGAGGCATCGAAGTGTGAGTTTGGCATGAGAAAGATTCTATATCTGGGACACATCATCAATGCATGGGGAGTGCAGGTGCACTAGAAGAAGATCCAAGCAATCCTCAAATGGCTGCCTTTGAGGACACTTACAGAGTTATGAGGGTTCTTTGGCCTATGTAGCTATTACTGAAGATTTATGAGGGGATTCTCGTAGCTTGGAGCCCCTTTGTATGACCTCACTAAGAAGGGTGCATTTAGATGGACATAGGAGGTGCAATAGGTGTTCAACAAGTTGAAGGAGACCATGAGCACTTGTCCATCTTTTGCTTACTTGATTTCACTCAGCTATTTGTTCTTGAGTGCGATGCATCAAGAGAGGGCATTGGAGTAGTTTTGATGTAGAATCATCATCCCATTGCCTATGAGAGTAAGAAGCTCGGGGATATTGAGATGTTGTACTCAATCTACGACAAGGAGATGCATGCAATCATGCATGCATTGGCCAAATTCGGTTAGTATTTGGTTGGCAGGAGGTTTGTGATTCATAACCAATCATAATAGTCTCAGGTACTTTCTGGAGCAGAAGGACTTGAATGAGAGGCAACAAAAATTGGTGAGCAAGATACAAGCCCATGACTTTGATATTGGGTATTGAAGAGGAAGAAAAATGTGGTCGCCGATGCTTTATCTAGGAAACTAGCCATATGTTCCTTGTCAGAAGTCATAGCAGATTGGAAGGCTCACTTGTTGGTTGAGTATTCCAAGGACACTTTTGCTTTTGAATTGATGGACAATCAGATTCATGATGATAGATACAAGGTTGTAGATGATGTCATCTATTACAAGGATAGGATCTTCTTGGTTCTAGAGCCAAAGCTGAAGGAGAAGATTTTGAAAGCGGTACATGTGTTGCCATTGGCTGGATACCCAGGGTACTTCAAAACATATAGGCAAATCCGGGAGAGGTTCACATGTAAGAGTATTATAGATGATGTCTTGTGTTTTGTTAGAGAGTGCACCACTTGCTAGCATAACAAATCAGAGCATGCGTTTCTTGTGGGATTGTTAGAACCCCTAACCATTCTAGAGTAGAAGTGGTAAGGTATCTCAATGGACTTCATCACAGGACTTCCTAAGGTATAGGGCAAGGATTGCATCTTCGCGGCGGTTGACTGTTTGACCAAATTTGCACACTTCTTCATCATTCCAATTGAATATAAGGCAGTACAAGTTGCATAGTTGTTTTTATAAGAGGTTTTCAGATTGCATGGGCTTCTGAAGAATATTGTTAGCAATAGAGAAGGCAGATTCCTTAGTGCCTTTTGGATAGAGCTCTTTAGATTGGTTGACACCGAGCTAAGTCCAAGGACCACTTATCATCCACAAATTGCTGGGTAGATCGAGATTGTAAATAAATGGGTGGAGGACTATTTGCAGAACTATATGGTATCGCAACAAAAGACTTGGATTCGATGGCTCCACCTAGAGAGTATTGTTATAATGCCACCAACTATATGTCTATTGGGATGACGCCCTATAAGGCCTTATATGGTTATGAGGTTACTTCATTTTTGGACTTGGTGTTCGGGGATAGTAGAGCACCTAAGGTGAAGGATTTGATATCGGAGTGCCAAAACATCCTTAAATCCTCAAGGATAATTTGTAGTAGGCTCATAATCAAAAAAATATATATGCAGATAGGCACAGGATCGAGCATAGTTTTTAGCCAAGAGATTCGGTCTACCTTGACTTACAGCCCTAACAATAATCTTCCTGAAGAAAAGTGGTGCAGACAAGCTAAAGCCTTGATTTTAGGGTCCTGACAAGGTGGTCAAACAATTGGAGAAGTGGCTTACGAGTTAGAGTTGCAGTGAGTCACCATTTCAAAAGAGCTTCTGCCTCTCGATGATAAGGGTAAACTAGTATTAGTGCTGGAGGAGATAGTAAATTTTTTTAGAGAAGAAGTTGAGAAGCCAAACAATCAAGGAATACCTCGAAATATGAAATTGCTTGTGGCCAAGCAATTTTGGGAAGGGGAGACTATCATGTCCCCTCCCTTTAACAAATGACGATAAGAGTATCTTTATTGGTGGCCCATTTTCAATTCCTGTGGGCTATTAATTCATGAGCAAGCGAATTAACAAATGTTTATTATGGGCATGTTCCTTAAGGCGATCTTTCTCAACTGGGGCCATTTTCTTATTCACTCCCTAGCAAATTAAGGGCCGACCCAATTTCAAATTCGGTGGGAAGCTTCATGGAAGTTTTATATGGGGAGGATGCCAACGAACATTGGATTGACATTAGTTTTGCGACTTCTCATTCTGTGTCCAGTATTGGAGCAAGCATTTGCAGTTTCAGTCGCAGTTTGCTCACCGTAGTCTGCACAGAGGTTTAAATTTCGTAAAGTCTCTAAGGAGACAAAATTGCTCATGACGAGAACATGAAATCGATAGTTCCCAGCCTTTAATCAATCGATTTTGAGTATATGCGATATCCTTTAGCAGCTGACGCGCGATATAATATAATTCTCAGTTGCGCTACAAGTGGACGACTTCATCAGCTCGGTCATCGGTCAGAATCGTTACTTAATCTAGTATTAGTAGGGTCACTACAAGAGTTTGACAAATTGAAAGAAAGACAACTAATATCGCCCAACAACAACGATTGATAGTTGACAAACTAAGTCGAGAATCCATTGACAATCAACACTCAAACAACTTGCAATGAAGAGGACAAAATCAATGAATGTGGGATAGACAATGTTTGCAAGTACAAACTGAAATGCGAGCTATCTTGAATCCAAAAGAATTCCTAAATCTCTGGTTGTACTATTCTGAAACGAAGTAATTATCAGGTGCATCCATCAAAAATTTTCAAAATTGCATTTCTGTTGTATTGGTGTTCATGGTTTGATGAAGATTAATTTATCTCGCATGGAAATTAATTTTGCATTGCTCTAGTGTGATTATGTTCATCAAAATATTGCACAGTATTGTTAAAATTATACTAGGGATATTTCAAGTTATGTAATTTTATATTTGATAATCTAAATTTTGTCTGATTTATGGTTTTTAGATACTTTATTGTTACTTTAGTTACTTGATGAAATAGGTAATGGATTTGTGAATTATAAATATTTTATAATCTAATTGGTTTCAATTTGTTTGGTTTTAATTAGAAAACTATTATAAGTTGTATATGAAGTAAAACAATTACAACACAACACTTGAAAATACATGGAGGTCTATAGATTGTTGCCAAGGAAAAAATATTAACATTTATGCATGTAGAAATAAAATCATTATTTATATTGTATTGCATTTGCACATTCACAATATTATTGAATTGTGCATGATGAGATTTATAGACTGATACTAATGAGATGAGAGTTATAGGTGTTTGGGAAGGAGTTAACTAGGGCATTTCATAATTGTTTGGAGTGAACAAGTTTAAAATAAGAGGATCTCTTTAGAGAAACAAAATGATAGACATCCATGGGATTTAAAAGGATATTACAATCATTTTCATAATATTGTCAAATTGATCACTTTGATCATATTAGCAAACTTACCAAATACTTTCATAATTCCATTTGATAAGATAAGAATCAGATAATTTTGCATTAGTTGCATACCTAGAAAATACTATGAAAGGTTAAATTTATACACCATATATGATTATTATTTACTATCTTTAATCACAACTACATTAAGAATATTTAATGTTTGTACATGTTTCATGTCAAAATAATATAATAAGAAATTCAAATCTTAATGTTAAAATGTTTTCATTTCCATACTTGTTTGCATATACTAAACGAAAGAATCTAGAGCAATGAACTTTAAATCTTCATCTCATGCAAATGCATTTGATAACTTTATGATTATAAAGAAACTTACATGTTTAAGTCATTATAGATATTTATAATAAATATATTCAATGTTTGTAATAAAAAAAATAAGTTCTTAATGAAATACCTTCTATTCTTATAAAATCTAAACCACATTATAAATATCGCTCATAGTGGAGCAGAGCCCCAAACTATGTCGAAATAATTCACTAGGGGTCCACAATACACCTACTCCCACACAATCTAGGGCTCTACTAAAGAGTTCCCAAAACCCACAATGACAAGACTAGATCTTCCACCCAATCTTCAACACCCTTAAGGGCACAAATATATGACACAACTAGAACCAATTAATCCAGGGATGGAACAAGGGTTCTATAAATGTTAGACAACAATTTTAGATGTAATGAAACACAAATCCCACACAAAGATATCTCTGAAACCCAATTTAGGCACCTAATCCTATATAGGGCTACAAGGAGAAAATATGGATTCTTGAGGGAAACTTAATTGGAACTCCACCACAGAAAGTCTTGACCACCCTCAAACTCTTCAATCCATCCACCAACAACACCCTCCAAGTTAGGGCTCTTGACCAATCCCCTAACTCCTGCTATCCTCAATTCTCTCCTAGGCCTAATAGGGCTATTAGGCCACTTTTACAAAGCAAGTGTTTGAATTTCAATTCACTTTCCAATCCCTCCAATTGGAACACTTGTGGGATCACACAAAACTTCTAAATCCAAGGATTTAGACTTCCATTTCACCCCTAAGTCGAGTTGTGCCTTAAAAACCCAATTCTGGACAGTCACATCTAGATGTCTGTCCAGAGGATTTAATTATTTTTCCCTCCATCGACTGCCTCCTGATCTAAGACCTCAAAATTCTTAAAATTCATCCTCTCTCCTTTCTCTGCACGAAGGCTTAGAATTTTCCCATGGTGGAGTCTCTGGGAAAGAGGGATTTTGTCTCGAAACCCTAGTTAGGGCCTTCCTATGACCAATGGGCAATCAAAATTGGATAAATTTCGGTTCCCTGCACTTAAAACCTTCAAACCACTTGGAAAATTCAATTAAGACACTCGATCAACTTTCTCAATCCTTCAATGGTGCATTGGAATCCGTACAACTCAGGAGAACAGTTGGAAATACAGAAAAATAGTTGAATTTTATTGATTTCAATGTCAAAAATTTACAATCAATTCACTCCTCCCCTGGAGTAAGGTTTTCCAAAATTTTCATACATTTCCCAAGCAGTTCCAAATGACAAAAATGGTTGTGAACATTGGGATTCAAAATTTGCATCTTTTGACAAGAAGTTGCATTATGCAACATTGACAATTTTGACAACTTTTAACAAAAGTTATCAAATGTGACTAAACTTGCAAAGTTTTGTGTTTTGACTCCATAGGGGACCGTAGAAGGATTAAAATAACATTTATACCCTTCCTTAGGTGCCCTAGACTATTCTAGCCTAATCTACCCAATATTGTCCAAATTGACTAAGGTAGACAACTAGGTTTATAACATCACTTAGTGTCCCCTTGTCTTACAATTGAGGACTTATTGATGACATTGGATCCAAGATCCAATCACTACCCCAACCCTTTGTATTTGGGTCCACTGATGTGCTTGAAATGGATGAACTTGAGGGTGCTCCTGCACCATACTCCTGGGGTGCATTGATCTCAAGTCCTCTTGAGATGAGGTCTTCTAAACTGGAGCCATGCTTCTGAATTTCTTGCTCATCCAGCCATACAGATTCTTCCTTAGGACTTCCTTGCCATTTGACCAAATATTTCTTGTAAACCTTCTTTCTTATTTTTTTGATGATCTTTGTGTCCAAGATCTTCTCAAGCTTCTTTGGTACATGAGAGGGTATACCTGTGTTAGCGAACAGATTTGTCTTTTTATAAAAAATCTTTTAAGTTTTCTCTATCACCCTTAAAAGACAAACCATTCTTAACAGTTGGGTAAGTGTATTTTATAATCACTTCCCTCTAAATTTTATAACAGGTACAACTCCCTTAAATGATATTCAATGAAATGAGAAAATAATTTAATTTGTTAGCTTTTAACCAGAAAGCTTATAAAGGCAACAATATCATTCTTTGATGATATGTTTTGAAACATCTAGAGAAGTACATATAACCAGGTGATGAATAGGAAGGAAACACAGTCACTTCCACAATAGCATTTCATGAAAAACATAAACAACTTTGACTACAGATAATAGATAACATATAAAACTCAAGATTTAGATACCATGAAACAGCTGACTAAGATATAAAATAGGTCAAACTATATGCCAACACAGGGCACTTTGCTCAAAATCATAAACCACACAGATTCATTGATCTTCCTGTCATATACTTCAAAAATTACTACACAGGTAATTATCTAAAAATCAATACTGTTCACAACATTCACCATCTGAATTCTAATTATCAAAACTATATCTATCTATCAAAGTTTTTCCGAACCCTTTCCAAGTTTTAGCAGCCAGAATAAATAGCAATAGAGTACCAAGAGGCCTCCCGAAAAACACGGCCTCTCGGTGAAACAGTTAAGTAACAAATCCATCAGTCAGAGGACACGTGTCCTTGAAATTTAGCATAATAACAAAGTAAAAATAGGAAACTAGATGGCAGAATCAGGTTCTTTATC
>MU226017.1:2079462-2107384 GCA_018584345.1 Thuja plicata
TACGGTTTGCGAGAAGTGTCTCCAGGGCGATCCATGTTGGGGCCCGATATGCAGGTTTAGGTTTTATATTTTGTTCAATTTGGAGCTTATTTTTAAGTTACCTGGGGTGGGAATCTGATGAACAGCGACAGCTTTTGTGAATACATTTTTATACACGAGAAGCCGAGGTGTGTCATTTACTGTGTTTTCTCTACCAATGGAAGCACAAAAAACTAGAATATTGATGCCCATCAATGTATAGACAGGACACACTGAACTACAGACCGATTCCATTCATCAAAATGTAATCTCATTTAGACTTATAACAAATCCAAACAAATTCGAAGATCAAAGGAAAAGAATACCTGTTGAAAGCAGCTCACGAATATCACACAGCACACAGCAGACATCAAACCCCGACAGTCCAAAAACCAGAATATTTGCGGACGTTGCCCAACTTATAAAATGGGATTTTCAATCCAAAATCGTGGAGTTGCCCAGACCCGACGGGAAGTTTAAATTTTCTTAATTTGAGCACATAACCATGGATTTGAAAGTGATTCCACCTCCTGAGGTGGAATTGCAAAAACCACGTTTTGAGCTAAATGGGGATTTCAAAATCCACATTCCCATTCTTGCAAAGGGCATCCAAACAGGGAATTGCACCCCATAACCGGGTTATGGGTGGCATAACCCGTTTATGGGGTGCAACCAAACGGGCCCCTAAAGATCTACTAGTTTCTCTGATACCACTTGGAGAAAAGCCCCAAACTATGTCAAAATAATTCACTAGGGGTCCACAATACCCCTAATTTCACACAATCTATGGCTCTACTAAAGAGTTCCCAAAACCCACAATGACAAGACTAGATCTTCCACTGAATCTTCAACACCCTTAAGGGCACAATATGACACATATAGAACCAATTAATCCAGGGATGGAACAAGGGTTCTATCAATGTTAGACATCAATTTTAGATGTAATGAAACACAAATCCCACACAAAGATATCTCTGAAACCCAATTTAGGAACCTAATCCTATATAGGGCTACAAGGAGAAAATATGGATTCTTGAGGGAAACTTACTTGGAAATCCACCACAGAAATTCTTGACCACCCTCAAACTCTTCAATCCATCCACCAACAACACCGTCCAAGTTAGGGCTCTTGACCAATCCCCTAACTCCTGCTGTCTTCAATTCTCTCCTAGGCCTAATATGGCTATTAGGCCACTTTTACAAAGAAAGTGTTTGAATTTAAATTCAATTTATAATACCTCTAATCGGAAAACTTGTGGGATCACACAAAAATTCTAAATCCAAGGATTTAGACTTCCATTCCACCCCTAGGCCAAGTTGTGCCTTAAAAACCCAATTTTGGACAGTCACATCTAGATGCTTGTCCAGAGGATTTAATCATTTCTCCCTCCATCGACTGCCTCCTGATCTAATACCTAAAAATTCTTAAAATAAATCCTCCCTCCTTTCTCTCCACTAAGGCTTATAATTTTCCCATGGTGGAGTCTCTGGGAAAGAGGGATTTTGTCTCGAAACCCTAGTTAGGGCCTTCCTATGACCAGTGGGCAATCAAAATTGGATAAATTTCAATCCCCTGCACTTCAAACCTTCAAACCACTTGGAACATTCAGCTAAGACACTAGATGAACTTTATCAATCCTTCAATGGTGCATTGGAATCTGCACAGATCTGTACAACTCAGGAAAACAGTTGGAAATACAGAAAAATAGTTGAATTTTATTGATTTCAATGTCAAAAATTTACAATCGATTCACTCCTCCCCTGGAGTAAGGTTTTCCAACCTTTTCATACATTTTCCAAGCAGTTCTAACCGACAAAAATGGTTGTGAACATTGGGATTCAAAAGTTGCATCTTTTGACAAGAAGTTGCATTATGCAACATTGACAATTTTGACAACTTTTAACAGAAGTTGTCAAATGTGACTAAACTTGCAAAGTTTTGTGTTTTGACTCCATAGGAGACCTTAGAAGGATTAAAATAACATTTCCACACTTCCTTAGTTTCCCTAGACTATTCTAGCCTAATCTACCCAATATTGTCCAAATTGACTAAGGTAGACAACTAGGTTTATAACATCACCTAGTGTCCCCTTGTCTTACAATTGAGGATTTATTGATGAAATTAGATCCAAGATCCAATCACTACCCTAACCCTTTGTATTTGGGTCCTCTTATGTTCTTGAAATGGATGAACTTGAGGGTGCTCCTGCACCACATAGTATCACGCCTAATGTCCCATAACACATGTTAAATTATAAATGAATATTTATGTGTATGCTTGATAATAGTATTTTTAACCTCATTTTTAAACATGGTCAAATTTGAAATTTTGGACCCAGTTGGCATTTTAAAAAGTTTTGAGAAAACATTGAAGTTCCCTATGAAGTCAAGAAGTCAGGTTTCTTTTCAAACCCTTCAACCGATTATGGAAGTTTATGTTATTATCTGACTTATCGACTACATGCATTGTCGGGGCAGATCACATGGTTTCTTAACTTCGATGAACTACCTGAGATGGCTCAAAAAAGTACTTTAAGGAATAAGACAAGAATGATTTTATTGAAGCTACAGTGTCAAAAATTTTCATTGGGTCTTTATAATCGGCATGTCGGGCTCTATCATAAACTCCCAAACAAGTTATGAAGTTCGCTTGTTACCTTGACTTGCTGATGGTGTGCATTGTCAGGTAGTCGGGTTCTTTCCTGAACTTCAAAAGAAAACACAAAGTTGCAAAGTTTGTATGTTTTCCCTACTTGCTGCCAACATACATTTTTAGGTCGGTATGTCGGGCATTTTCTCCAACCTCCAAACCAAACTTATTAAGGTTTATATCTTTGTACATTGCCCTGACTTGCCAACAACATATGTCGTCAGGCCACACATTCAGTCCTCGAACTACCAAGGATCAGGGAAGCCGCTCCTCAAAATGCAATGATTCACCACAAAAGTTGCAAAGGTCCATGATTTTATAGACATGATAGTTTTTGGAACACCTTCTCAAGGATCTTTTACAAGGCATGTGAATCATGGCATAACATTGAAGGATACAGAGAATTTAGAAAGGGGCTTACGTTGAGATCCATTTAAAGTTATTTTATAATGTTAATTCATTTTCAATGAATTAAACATTGTATATGTTGGATACGAAAATATAGGAGAAGGAGAATGCTCTTTTTATTTATTGTTAAAGCTTTCAAGAATCAGTTACGAAATTGAATGGTTGCCCCATTTGGCTATTTATTGTAAAATTTCCATTTTTGAGGGGATTCTTTTTCTTCTGAAGCCTATGCTAAGGGGAGGAGGTATTTTTTTTATTTTAGCTTTGTAAGGGGGAATGTTAGTAGTTTTATGGGGGAGAAATTTGATCTATTGTATAGAAACAAAGACTTTGAGCTCTGTGTTTTTATCCAAGAAATAAAGGGATATTTGTAAAACTTTGTATTTATACGTTCTTCTTTGTGGCTGTCATTTTCCTTAGTCAATTGCAGTCATTTTTGGGTAACTTCATCTGTTACGGTAGATTAAGAGTGTGAATATTTAATGAGCTTTGTGTCTTGATTGTTCACATGATCTTCAAGGGAGATGTTATTTTCCCGATTCTTTGTTGTGCGTGTGGGACAGGTGAATTTTGTGTCATTTCCCTTCACCCTCATTAGTTTGTAAATCTCTTATTCACATCTGCAATATAGCTATGCTTGGATGTTAGTTTTTCCTTTTCTGCTTTCCGGTTAAAAGCATACCCCAAAAACTAAATTATATCATAAGAGGGAGCTGTACCTCTTAAATTCAGAGAAAGATCATATTTTTAACAAAGATATCTCCAACTAACTATTGGTTGCTAATTTATTACGCCATAGGCGTTTCTATTTGGGAAAGCCCCAGCCTCTTTTCTGCATCCAACGGTCGCAACTCCTGGACACGACAATGACTGCCATTGAAACAATCTTGGCCGTCCGTTGGAATGCATCAGTTTTATGCCACTTTACAAGAAAGCTCAAAAGTAAGAGCGAACAGTTTTGTTTCCCCTTCATTGCCATCTCCCTCTATCGATTTAACAAAGACAACTTGCCAAAAGTTTTCACCCTCTTCACTGAAAATCTCGCCGTCTATAACTTCCATGACTTCACTAAATCGTCGAGGGCCAAAACCATAACCATTCCGCTTACTGAATTCTGTGTGTTCTAAAACAAGACAAAAATGATTGTTTGGGCCAATTTATAAAGCATTGTTTAGCACTTTCCGCACAAGCAATTTCAAGTCATTTTCAGTATCTTAATATTTTATTTAGAAAGAAAAACAATGGGGAACTTGTAAAAAACAAGACGCCGCTTCGTAAGTTCAATTTTTTTCCAGTATGTTTTTCCCATAGCATTCTCTCATTTTTCAAACATTAAGGCAATCAATTATCATCAAATTGTAATGACTTTGACAAACTGAACAATTCTCCTATTTCTAAATGCAAGATGCAATTTTCTGTCTGCGTCGTCATTACTGCATCTCCTGTTTGTATTGCTACTCAGCGGCTTAGCCCTGCGGAAGCATCTAAATAACAAATTAAAGCTCACGACTCTTCTCTACAGACACCAGATCACAAGAAAAAACCATGACATAATTGCTACACACCGCTTTCAAAGCCATTTTTGCAGTTTAGTTTTCTAGATAGGAGAGAGAAAAATGATTCCACTAACTCATTTCTTTCCAAAAAGATATGAGCTGTATGTGTTGATTATTAACTAATCTAATTAAAATGATTTTAAATATAATTTTAATATAAAAAAATTCATTGATTATCTGGGATCTATTTGCAAGAACTTTATCAAGGTTATTTTCTTATTATATTAGTAGAGGAATTTCAAATTGATTTAGATTAATTATTTTAAATTAAAATTATATCTACAATCTATTTAACCTATCTAATGTAATATCACTAATAAATGTGATCTAGCTATTTCTAATCCACAATGTAATGATCATAATATTACCAATCTAAACAAGAATATAGAGATATTAATCTATTTTTAATTCTAATATAATTAGTTTATTTGTTCTTTGTATCTCCTCTCTAGATTTGAGTGCTTTGACTAATGGAAGAAGAATAGGAAGATAGGAAACAAAGTTAAGGGACTTGGTAAAATGTTATGTTTCATTAATGGAATATTTGAGGCTTCAATCTAAAAATAATCCTGAGGAACTTGGCTTCGATGCTTGTCAATTGACTTGCTAGGCTATTTACACAATTATGGAAGGACAGATAACATAATAAAAACACTTTAACAAAATGCTTCCAATGAGGAATCCATATAAGGAGGCTTAAATTAGAATTTCCAATCAATATCAATATTGAGGAACACGATCTAATAGGAGTAGGTGGAGTTATTTTGAGACACATCTAAGGTTGAAATTAGATGCCAAAAATAGTAGAGAAGACAAATTTCCCACATCAATTTGGAATGTTGAGGTACAAATTTCTTGGAGGCATTCTGTCAAACAATTCACAAGCCTTATCTACCCTTTGTCCAAAATCTGCAAAAGGAATGCTTAATGTGCTTACCCTACAAGGATGCTGACAAAGTGTGTCTAATTTATTTTGATAAGACAGAGATATCTATATTTAATTATCCATTTTTGTCAACAATCAAAGATAACATGTGTCCACAATAATCAATGACCAATCCAATACATTATTTGCTTAAGGACTCAACCATTTACCTTTAATACCTCTTAGTTGTATCCATCACATGTAATTTACTAACATTTTTTTTAGATGATGAAATACATCCACTCAACAAGAAAAGGAAGTAGACATTGACGAATAAAGTAGATGCATGATTTTCATATGATGATGGGGATCTAGAATAGGGGATTGACAATGGTCAAATATAACCAACCATTTACCACACATTCTTTAAATTTGTAAAAATTGATCGCAATCAAATGTATACCATAATTAACATATGGCAATCCACTTCACATGCTTAAAGCTTTTAATTGTGCATAGTAGTCAAATTTAATGCATAACAGACATATTGCAACTCACTTGACATATTTAAAGGTTCTTAACATGGATCATGCTCAAATATAACCCATCATCAATATTGTACACTTCTTTAATGGTGAATATGCATTTATTTTGTTTTATTTTCAATGAATAAGTCTTTGTTCAGTTAGAAAAGATACTTTGCCTAATTTACCTTGCTTGCTACATTTACTTTTTCAAAGTGATAATCTTCAATTATCTATTTATATTGACACTATCCACTCTACTTAAATACACGGTTTAGGGAGTGATTTATAATTAATTTATACATATATTTTCCAGGTTAATAAATCATTAAAATGAACTATCTAATATCCACCTTTAAAATAAAAAGGATGTCCAAAAGTGAAAAAATGTTAAATATAAAGACATCATTTAAAGTAGATTTAATTGCTTTGAAAGGACATCTGTTATTATCGTCTTACATCAATCAAACCCAAGTTTGATGCTATGCCAATTTTCCTTTCAGAAAAAAGAGACGACAAATGGGCGGACAACATAGGCAATACATTGTTTGATAGACGGTGTTGATGGCTAGGAAGATATCAACGAACGTCTTCGTAGCCTATATGAAACCTAAAAAAAATGCAATGTAAGAAGCCATGAGCCGACTTTGCAACATCCAATCTGTGTAGACGTAAAGGTATAAGAAAGGGGTCATGGAGAGTTTGATGGATAAAGATAGGGAGATGTATCTTAAATTGAGTGATCATGTGTGTGTGTGAGGGGGAGAGATAGGGTGCGTGTGTGTGTGAGGGGGGAGAGTTAGGATAGAAAGATGGAGGGCTGCAAAAGAAAGAGAAAGATATAGTGTAAGGATATAGAGAGAGGTGTGGAGATAGAGATTGAGAGGAAGAGGGACATGGAGAGGAGAGAGAGGGGGGAGAGTGCAGATGAAAGAGGTAAATATATAAAAAAAGACAGAATGAGAGAGGGAGAGATATAAAGATAAAGATATAAGTAGAAAGTAATAGAGAGAGGTAGAAAGGGGGAGATATATAGGCATAGAGAGTGATAGAGAGATGACAAGACAAAGATACATATAGAATGAGAGATGGGAGAAGAAATATAGAGATGTAGAGATTAAAAGATATATGAAGGGGTGATGGAGAGAGATGGTTGGATAGAGATATAGATGAATATAAAGTTGGAGGATGGGGGAAAAATAGACAGAGAGAGATAGATCAAAAGGTAAAGATAGAAAGAGATCTAGGGAGATACAAATGGAGACATAGAGAGGGAGAGATAGAGAGGAAGAGTTATCAATTTATTATAAAGAGATATAGAGAGGATGAGAAGGAGTGACAAACGAAGGGACAAATACTTAAATGACCTTTCCATAACTCTACAACGTTCCCATTGCACACTAAGGTGCGATTGCTAGTTTTAAGTTTTGGGCACAAAGGAGTCATTTTTAGGAGTTATCTTAGAGGACAAAATCTGTAACTAGCAAATTTTTGGTGACTCCACACGAAAAATTGAATCAAAGTGTTGGTGATTTCATTTTTCTCAGAAATTTAAAGGGGCTTCCTCTAGGATGGAGGTTGGTGACTCTATTTAATATCAAATCCTAAATCATGGCCTGGGTCCAACAAAGAAAATCATATCTCTATTCCATGACTAGTGATGATAGTGAAAGTGATGATGAGGATTTTTCTTTCCAGGAGAATGAGGTGCTAAATAAACCCATGCCGGTTGATTTCTTAAAGAGGTTCTATGGCATCATGTAGTTCCAGTCACATGAAGTTCTCCTTCCTTGCTATGAGTTTTGCAAGATATTGAACAAAAGATTGATGGTGAGAATCTCTTTCTTGCTCAAGATCTGGATATTTCTAAACAAAATAAATTTTCATACATGGGCGGACTAATACCAGAAACTAGAGCAATTGAACAATCTTGTGCCAACAAAGACAATCAAACTAGCAAATCAGAGATAATATGATGAAGTTATTGTGGGTTTTCCACATATGCAACCAGAATTTCAGACATACACCCATAAACATGAAGAATGCCTAGAAAGGATTTCTGTTGAAAATGGTCCTGTTGAAGATGATTCCTTATGTGGAAAAGATGTCTCTCTTTCACCTTTTATATCTGTGTAAAGATGATCATGCTCCCAAACCCACGGTGCATGAAATTAATTACAAATCTAAAGAATGTACTAGCAAGTACATGGAAGAGAAGCTACAAAAATAGTCTATTGAAGAACATGACACTTTGGAATTAGAGTTGGTTTATCAACTGCTAGGAGAACGTCTTCCTAAAGAGTTAGACTATTTTGTTGGTGTCATCATGGAGGAAGCAGTTAATGAAGAATTCATACAACAAGAATGTCTGGAAAGTTAGGAGGGAAGTCGTGGAGATAGTTTGTGCCTAAGAAAGGTAAATGATGTTTCAGTTTTGACGTCTCCTATTTCTAAAAATGAAGATATGCAAGTTTTGTCTCTCCTTTGTGCTTTGATCAAGAGTTGCATTGTGAAGAAGAGAATATTGTGATGGTGGATGGGCTAATACTTGCAGTGGATAAAATTGATATTGGCCATCATTGTGGTATATATAAGGAGTGTCCCATTTAGGACTTAATTCATTCCTTTGACAAGTGTGCACAAGATGATGGAGATAATGACTTTCTTTATGCAGATTCTTTTCAGCCTGTGCAATGTGATTAAGATATTGTCTTATTGCCGCCAGAAGTGTATGATGAAAGTTGGCTCTTTGGTCATGATCCCCTCCACCATGTTTCAATTATTTTTGTGAGTCCCCATTTAGTTTGTATACCAATCCTACATCCGTAATTGCTTCATTGATATGCACCTCTTTCTCGTAATGGGTCATATTTTTCCCAGACTGTCAATGGGTTTGCTTGAGTATTTTTGGGTTGGTATCCTGGCGTAGGGTTTCCTTGTCGTGTATATATGTGTAAATAAGTTTTTGATGTGTTGCAGGTTTTAGTCAGTTTTGGCTTGTTAGTTTAAGTGTGTCCCCGGTTTCCTCTCCACCATTTTGCAAGCAGCTCCATGTCCTCTTGCTATTCTTCTTGACTTTGTAACCCAATGGACTTAGGCATTAATCTTTGTTAAGAGTTCCAGATTCTCTTCATACTTACAGTCCTTATCCCCCTTCATACTTACAGTCCTTATCCCCCTTTAGAGCCTGTTGTTACCCTCATTTTTAAACATGCCCAAATTTGAACTTTTGGACCTAGTTGTCATCTTAAAAAGTTTTCAAAAAACTTTGAACTTCCCTATGAAGTCGAAAAGTCAAGTTTCTTTTCAACCCCGTGGACCGAGTATAAAATTGTATGTTGTTATCTGAAGTTTACTAACTACATGCGTTGTTGGGATAGATCACATGGTTTCTTAACTCTGATGAATTACCCGACATGGCTCAAAAAAGTATTGTACGAAAGAAGACAAGAATGAGTTTATTGAAGCCATGTTGTCAATTTTTTTCATTGGGTCTTTATAGTCGGCATGTCAGACTCTATCATAAACTCCCGAACAAGTTATGAAGTTCGCTTGTCACCCCAACTTACCGATGGTGTGTATTTTTGGGTAGTCATGCTCTTTCCTGAACTTCAAAACCAATCATGAAGTTGTAAAGTTTGTATGTGTGCCCGACTCAATGACAACATACATTGTCAGGTCATTATATCAGACATTTTCTCCAACCCTCGAACCGAACTTAGTAAGGTTCAGATGTTTGTACATTGCCTCGACTTGCTGACAACATATGTTTTCGGGCCACACATACAGTCCTCGAACTACCAAGGATCAGTGAAGCCACTCCTCGAAATGTACTGATTCACCATAAAATTTGCAGAGACCCATGATTTTATAGACATGGTAGTTTCTGGAACACCTTCTTCTTAAGAATATTTTACAAGGCATGTGAACCATGACATAACATTGAAGGATACCGAGAAATTAGAAAGGGACTAATGTTGAGAGCCATTTAAAGTTATTGTATAATGTTATAATTCATTTTCAATGAATTAAACATTGTATATGCTGGAAAAGAAAAAGATGGGAGAAGGAAAGTGTTCTTTTTCTTTTATTGTTAAAGTTTTCAAGAATCAGTTACCAAACCAAATAATCGCTCCATTTGGTTATTTATTGTAAAGTTTCCATCTTTTGAGGGGATTGTTTTCTTCTAAAGCCTATGCTCAAGGGAGGAGGTATTTTCTTATTTTAGCTTTGTAAGGGGAAAGGTCAGTAGTTTTTTGGGGGAGAACATTGATCTATTGTACAAAAACAAAGACTTTGAGCTCTATGTTTCTATCCTTGAAATAAAGAAGAATTTGTAAAACTTTGTATATACGTTCTTCTTTGTGGTTGTCATTTTCTTAAGTCAATTGTAGTCATTTGGGGGTAACTTCATCTGTTACAATAGATTAAGAGTGATATTTAATGAACTTTGTGTCTTGATTGTTTGCATGATCTTCAAGGGAGTTGTTGTTATTTTCCCGATTCTTTGTTGTGGGTGTGGGTCAGGTGAACTTTGTATTATTTCCCTTTACTCTCATTAGTTTGTAAATCTATTATTCACATCTATAGTATAGCTATGGTTAGATGTTAGTTTTACCTTTTCTACTTTTTGGTTAAAATAATACCCCAAAAACCAAATTATATCATAAGAGGGGGTTGTACCTCCAGAATTCAGAGGAAGATCATCTGTTTAACAAAGATCTCTCGAACTGTTGGTTGCTAATTTGTTCCCAGTTTTGGGCACAAAAAATCATTTTTAGGTGTTACCTTAGAGGACAACATCTGTAACTAACAAGTTCCAAACATTTGAATAGAAGCACATCCATTATCACTAATAAAATAATTATAAATAATCTCATTGATACATTACAACTTAGGCAGTAATGTAATGATTCTTTAAATCATCTACTACCAATTATATTCAATATTAAGAAAATCAACAAAATTCTATGCTATAAGACAAGTTTATAATTAGGTCATAAAAATGCTAATGTCACAAATATTTAAAAACTCTATTAAAAACTTAATATTCTAAATCACAAAGGGCTTGAGCCACATAAATAGGAAAAAACTTAATTAGAGTTGTCTTCATAAGTTTAAAATGAGAGATTGTGTTTTGCATCTTTTTCTTAATAGGAAGAGTACTTGGGGATGGTATGTGTGCCTAGTGTTTCTTCTTTAATCTCCATATGTACAATCTAATTATTCTTATGTGAAACTCTACAAATTAATATGAGAATTTGGTATTGATGATTTTCCTTACATGTACCACACCACTTTTTTAATTAGAACAAGGGGAACCAATCCTACATCATGATGATGGATCATAGACCTATCGTGCTTACCTCAATTATCAAATTTATTTGATGGAGAAGTTTATTAGGAGGCACCTTATCACACTTTACCTCAAGAGCATCCAAGTTCACAAGTAATCTTGCATTAGCTAAAGATATTTCCTTTTAGTTTAGTTGCTTAGGTTGCTGCTAATGTTAATAGTTTGGGAAATCCAATGGTGGCACCTTGTAGATAAACTTAATGGGTGCCTATATGTCCAATTTCGAGAAGAGTAGACAAAATATGGCTATTATATATTTGTGGGTTTTTGATATATTATCAATTGCAAACTTTTGGGTGGTTGTTGAAACTACCATGTGAGTTTTGTTCTGCTATGGGCTTTTGTAGAGAATTTTTCTAAAACAAATTCCTGAGTAATGGCCAATGTCGATGTGTTTACCCACATGACCAATACTGATGGATTCTTCAACATAGTGAGAACTGTAGTGTCATCTAGCTTATGAGAAATCCCTTATTCATCTCCCTTGTTTGAGAATGCTATATCACATAGAAGTTTGTGGCAATCACATGGTCAATTGACTTTACAAAAACATATTTCCATATGTCTTTATAGGAATTGCTTACTCATCTAACTTGTGAGAATTTCAATGCATTTGGACTTGCCGGGAAACCCAAGCAAACAAAACTTAATTTTAGTAAACCAATTTAAATGAACAATTTAGATGATGACATTAACATGGTACAAGTATGATTTCAGTAGGACTAAAGCTACATTCATTTACCTTCCAATGACATAAGCTTGATAAATGATGACATCAACATTGTACAATCATGGATGAATGTAATTGAATATGATTTACTATTTATTTTCTAGATTTTAATATCTAGGCTTTTGTTTGCATCAATATTTTTATCAGACTCCATGATCTATCATGAATAAGATATAATGATGTAAGCACGATGTCAACATACATTATAAAGTCTCCAAGTAAATTCTACTAAATTGAATGATTGCATTGAAAAAAATTTAGTTCAAAAAACAAAGAAACTTCCATAGGAAGGACAATGATGTCACCATGTATGAATTGTGGAGATTTACTGACCAATTGAACCTGATATAAGATTTCATGTGTGAAATATCCATTTGTGTATTTTCCACTTGCTATTGTATTTTTTTGTGCTAGTGCACTTTGTGAACTCCCAACCTACTATGGTGTTTTTGTGACAAATTGGTAGTTTAACATAAGATTAAATCTAATTAAAATTCCTAGCCATAGATGGATAAAATGAAGATCATGCCCATATTTTAGGATATTTGACTAGATGTGGAAGTGTGACTAAGATCAAGAAACAAGCTGAATGTACTCCTATGTTAGAATATTTTTGCCAAACATTAAGGCTTCATTTTTTTTTATCAAAGCACTAATTTTGTTATGTAAGTTCATTGATTGATGTTGTTGCACATTAAATCTGGTAGCGTGATTGGGAAGTTCAATAGGATTCCTTGATTTTGACTACATCATGTCGTATCAGAGAAAGTTATTTTAGAGAAAAGGTTTTTGTGTTCATGTTCAAGAGAGGAAATCCTAAAAAAAATGTTGTGGCAAAGGAAGAACAAGAGAAGACCTACAATTGCTGATGATTTTTGGAGACATGATACACAGAGTGTTAGAATAACTGAGAGGGGGGGTGAGTTAGTGGCCTCAAAAATTAATCCAATAATCCAACCAAAACTTATATCACATATATAAAACCTCTAGTTATCTTCAGTCCTACAAGATGTATGCCTTGTGTAAATCTAACATATATATACTGCTCGGTGAATATACTATTTATCCTTTTCTTAAGCTTTACCAAATAGTAGTAAATAAACTTAGTGTTTACCGACCAATCCTATTTTAGTAATGTGTAAAGAAGAAAATCAAAGCAATGAACCATATACACATTTGGCACATGGATTTTTAATGTGGAAACTCTATTAAGGGAAAAACCACTTGGGACTGGTAACCCAAAAATTTCACTCTTCTGAAGTGAGCTTGGTGAAGAGCCAACCCTGTTAAAGGCTACAAACAGATTGTTAATTGCAACCTTGTTAGAGGATTTAAAACCATTGGTTAGTCTTTTGACCTTGCGCATTCACTATGCTATCAACATGAAAAAACCTTTTGATACTCCTGAGTATCTCAATAGATTAAGGACTATTAAATCCCACTCGGTTAAGAGATTTTCTGAATCAATGGTTAAACTAAATCAGTAAATGATCTATTCATGAATACAACTTAAACTTACAGATTTTTAGATCTATTGTAAGTACATAATACCTTTCTGATCAATTTTCTCTTTTGTTCCTTTGTTCCCCTCCTTGTTCTTTTTTCTTGGTGAATGTTGTTGCTTCTCTGTTGCTCGGTGTCTGCAGAATTCTTGGCTCTGTCCTTTAGCCTGTATGATCAAATCTGCATGAAGAATTCTATCTTCACCAGAATTATACTCAACATTCCTCTCTTTCATAATGAGTTACTTGTCTCTTAATATAGACATGATTTCACCATTTATTGCCCTTCTTGTTCTTTACGTAGATAGTTGTCTTGATCCGCAAATCTCGCCATGCATTGCTTTAATCTTTAAAGCATAGCTGTTGTTTTATCCCGTAGATTTCTCCTTGACAAATATGAATAAAACTAGCTTTAAATCTTCAGTTCAATTGGTTGATGAAAATAAAGTAATCAATCAATTAACTCTAATTATAGCTCCTTTCAGCTAAGTGTTTTGTCATTTCCTAACTCCAACTTTGATCACTGATCAACTCTTAGTTTTCTCGGTCATTGACTCCAGTTGTCCTCGGGCATTACCTTTAGTTTTTCTCAGAGTTCACTTTAGTTATGCTCGGTGTTGCGGTGCTTGGTATACACTGTGATTGCTCAGGGTTCTCTATTCGTCGGTGTGCACTATCCATCGGTGTTTACTGTCACTTGATGTACACTGACTTTATATGTTTAATGATAACATAAACTTTATCTTTTTGGTTTCTTGAAGTCTATGACAATATGTATATGACCAATCATATTATATCAAGTTGACATCAATGATGATACAATACATTAACTGATTTAATGTCTTGCATTTACTTTCTGCATCTCGGTGATCATCAACTTGTCATCTTCAAACATTCAATCAGTTATAGTTCATCAATCCCTCCCTTTGGCATTGATGGCAACATACTTATCAAAATAATATAAAATATGTAATTTAAAACATACCATATCATACCAAAATTGTTGTTATATAACCAATACAAATATTTGACTCTCTGTAAGATCTTCTAGCTTAGATTTGATTCTTGCAGAGTGCTTTCTTTTTTCATTCCCTTCAATGGATAGATGTAGAAACTTCTGATTCTGTCTCTTCCTTTGTTGTAGAATTTCTTCTCCCTTTTCTGGATAGATATGCATTGTTAACTTTTCTCCAATTATCTCCCTTGGATGGATGGTTGTTTCTTTGAATCTTACTCTCTGTTTGTCTATTCCTCTTCTTGATGGATATTTCTTCTTCTCTCCCTTTGAATATTTCACTTATCTCCCTTTGACAATATCTTTTCTTTGATGGATATTTCATATGGTATATTCATTGAGAACATCTCTCCCTTTGACAACAATGCCAAACAAAAATATATCTCTCTCCTATCCATCAGCAATACAACTCTATAGTAGCCAACAATTTCTCTGGTGTTCAGTTATGATAAGTACCTTTTTTATACTGATGTATCATTGTAGTCCATTTATAAGCTTGCATCAACATGATTGATCTTCTGATAATGTGTAGGCTGATGCAGCCTCCTACTCATCTTAGTGACCAGTAGACAAGGGTCTGACCCCTAGTCTCTTCCCTAGGTAATCAAATGTATCTTTTGGCAATAGCTTTGTGAATATGTCTGCTAATTGTTCTTTGGATTGTACATATTCCAGTATCACTTCTTTCTCTTGTACTTGTTCCCTTAAGTAATGATACTTAATAGCAACATGTTTTGTCTTAGCATGCATCACAGGGTTCTTTGAAATGTTGATAGCACTTGTATTATCACAATAGATAATTATTGGATCAAGGATTTCCATATTCATACCTTTCAGTAATTACTTGATCCATGCAATGTTAGAGCAATTTTCAGCAGTGGATTGAGATATGCATCCTTGCTTTTTACTTATCCATGTGACAAGTCTTTCACCCATAAAGAATGCTCCTCCTTTTGTGCTCTTTCTATCATCTATGTTTCTAGCCCAATCAACATCAGTATAAAATTGTAGCTCAAATTTACATTCTTTATTATACCACAAGCCATAGTCCTCGGTATTTTTTAGATATCTTAGAATTATTTTAACAACAGTCATGTGTGATTCCTTGGGATTAGCAGAGAATCTTGCAACTATACCAACTTCATGTGCTATATCTGGTCTAGTATGTACAACATACATTATTTTTCCAACCATAGATCTATATAAGGTCCAATTTACCTTGGTTGAATTGTCTTCCTTTGTCAATTTGCATCTGGTTGCCATAGGTGTTCCAAGTACTGGTTTGGAGTCCTCCATTTTGAATATCTTCAAAACTTCCTTGATGTCTTTGGATTATGTGATGTAGATGCCTTGATCTTGTTGTAGAATTTGTAGACCAAGAAAAAATTTGATCTCCCCAAACATTGACATCTCAAACTCTTTGCTCATTTCATTAGCAAATGATTTGCATAGCATATCATTACCTCCAAATATGATATCATCAACAAATATCTCAGCAATCAGAATGTTATCATCAATATCTTCTTTTAAATACAGATTACTATTATCACTTGTCCTTACAAATCTAATACTTATGAGATAAGAGTGAATTCTTTCATACCATGCTCTCGGTGATTGTTTCAATCCATACAAGGCTTTGTGTAATCTAAAAACCATGTTTCTTTTGTTAGGATCAACAAACCATTCAGGTTGTTCAATGTATACCTCTTCTTTTAGTATTCCATTCAGAAATGCAGATTTGACATCCATTTGGTATACTTTGAATCCTTTGAAAGAAGCATAAGCAAGTAGAATTCTTACTCCTAGTCTAGCAATGGGTGAAAAGGTTTCTCCACAGTCAATACCTTCTGCTTGTGCATACCCTTTGCATACCAATCTTGCTTTGTTCCTTGTGAATTCTCCATTCTCATTCATCTTATTTTTGAATATCCATTTGGTACCAATGACATTTTTGTCACTCGGTCTAGGTACTAATGTCCATGTTTTGTTCTTCTCAATCTGCTCAATTTCTTCATTCATTACACTAACCCATTCTTGATTCTCAAGTGCAGTATTAACAGATTTAGGCTCAAAATTACAAATCAAACATCTAGTGTTTAGTGACTTACTTCTTGTTCTCATTATACCTTTTTTGTCTCCTATGATCTGGTCCTATTGATGGTGCCTTCTGACATACTTGGAAAGTATCGGTTCAGACCTTTGTTCATCATTCTGATCATCATCTTGACCTTCATTTTGATCTCCATTGCTCGGTTCATCATTGTGAGCAATTTCCTAATTTTTGGTGTGTGCAACCTGTTGCTCAGTTGCATTGTTTTGTCACTCGGTAGTGATATACTGTTGCTCAGACAGAGTATCAGGTTCTTCACTATAGACAAATCTATAGTAATCTTCTGGTTCTTTTATGCTTTCCTCATCATTTTTATCAGCAAATTCATATACTATAACATTTTCACTTTCAATGATTTTATTAGAGGATTTGTTAAGACATTTATAAGCTTTGATTTTAGTAGAATACCCTAGAAATAATCCTTCATCTCTTTTGGAGTCAAGCTTTCCATTTCTATCATCTTTAAAAATATAACATTGACTTCCAAAAATTTTAAAGTAACTTACATTAGGTGTGTATCCATACCATAGCTCATAAGGTGTCTTTCTTCAATCGAACTCGGTTTAATGTATAGACATCAGTACTTACAACTTCTCTCAAGAATTTTTGTGTGATGCCTTTCTCAATCATCAGTGTTTTGGCACAATCAACAATTGATCTATTTCTTCTCTCAGCAATCCCATTTTTCTGTGGTGTTCTCGGTGCAGAAACATGTCTTGTAATTCCATGCTCATTACAAAAGTTAGTGAATTCATCATAAATAAATTCTCCTCCTCTATCTGATCTTAGAAATTTTAGTTCCTTTCCACTTTGTTTTTCAACTATATCTTTATACCATTTAAACATGTTAAATGCTTCTGATTTCTCTTTAAGAACATAATAATCATCATTCTAGAATAATCGTCAACAAATAGAATGAAGTATCTACCACCATAGTAGCTCTTTGTTCTCATTGGTCCACATAGGTCAGTATGGACTAATTCCAAAATAGCATTAGATGTGTAGGTTTTTCTCTTGAAACTAGACTTTGTCATTTTACCTTTTTGACAATTCTTACACATGACATGGTCGGGTTTTGACATGCTCGGTAAGTCTCTTACTTTTCTTTTCTTGCTTATCCTAACCATGTTGTCAAAATTCACATGACATAACCTTTTATGCTACAACCAAATGTCTTCATTTATAGCTAATAAACAAGTGGTCTTAATATAATCAAGATAGAATAGGTTACCTTTTGTTTGTTCACTAGTACCGATCAACCTTCTTGATTCATTATAGATCTTTGCCTTTTTGTTCTCAAATGCAACTCGGTGTCCTATGTTACTTAGTTGTGAAACACTCAATAGATTATAGTTAAGTCCTTTCACCCAATATGCATTTTCACATCAGATCATATTATTCAACATGATTGTTCCTTTACCTTCAACTGGACAAGGTGAGTCATTACCCATCCTAACTGATCCACTATTATAATATTCAAAAGTTTCAAAATTTTCCTTATCTCCAGTCATGTGGTGAGTACAACCACTATCAATAATCCAGACATCATTTTTACTAACCTTAGATATGAGTGCAGTATCAACATACCGTTCTTCTTCATCTGAATCACCCTTCATAGCAACAAATACTACCTCAATATCTTCAGTAGGTTCAATGTTAGTATTTTTAGCTTTGTTCTTAGCCAGGTAACAAGCCTTCTTGCCTTTGTCCTTGTAGTCTCGGTTATTTCTTCTGTCAAATTTTTGGTTGCTTCGGTAGTCTCAGTCATCACTTCTGTCAAACTTCTTTTCATAAGATCTGTCATTGTTTCTTTCATATTTTCTTTTGTTAAGGCATCTAGCAGCGAAGTGTCCAATCTCTTTGCAATTAAAATAGACCAATGGTAATTTACCTTTGTATCTACCTTTGCCTCTTTGCAATCTTCTATCCATTAGTGCTTCAATTTCATCAAGTTCTTGTTCATCACTATCACTTTTACTATCATTTCTCATAGTGTGTTTATGACTTGATTTACTTATTTTCAGAGAAGATTTGAATGCAGACTCAATAGTTGTCAAGAAACTATTGTCAAAGTTATTCATCTCAAATGAAATAAGTCTATCAATCAAACTATCTAGAGTAACATTGTTATTTTCTACTGCTCTCATTTCTTATATTGCAGATACTCTAATAACATAAACATGCAGTAAGGTTCTTAGAATTTTACTTACCACTGTTTCTTCTTCAAGTACACCTCCTACTCCTCAGATAGCATTGACATCTTCTTTGATTCTGCTATTGTACTGAGTGATGTTTTCTCCTTCTTTCATTTTTAGGTCATCAAACTTTCCTCTTAGGATTTCAGCTTTAGCCCTCAACACATTTTTATCTCCTCCATGTACTAGCTTGAGTTTGTCACACATTTTCTTTGCAGTGGTGCATGATTTGACATCTTCAAATTCAGCATCAGAGAGTGAGGAAGCAAGTTCTATCATCATAGAATTGTGTTCATGTTTCTCTCTCAAGTGATCAACTGTTGGAAGTCCAGTAGGTAAAACAAATTTAGTATCTAAGTACTGTGTGACATCATTTCCAATACCTGATAGGTGGAGTCTTATCCTGCTTTTCCATGATACAAATTTGTCTTTGTTCAACTTAGGCACATCCCTTTTTCTCATCTTGTGATATTTAGCTTGAGTCTTTAAACTCTCTTCCAAGCGCACTAGCTTTGATACCAATTGTTAGAATAACTGAGAGGGGGGGTGAATCAGTGGCCTCAAAAATTAATCCAATAATCAAACCAAAACTTATATCACATATATAAAATGTCTAGTTATCTTTAGTACTACAAGATGTATGCCTTGTGTAAATCTAACATATATATATTGCTTGGTGGATATACTATTTATCCTTTTCTTAAGATTTACCGAATAGCAGTAAATATACTTAGTGTTTACTGACCACTCCTGTTTTAGTAATGTGTAAAGAAAAACATCAAAGCAATGAACCATATACACATCTGACACATGGATTTTTAACTTGGAAATCCTATTAAGGGAAAAACCACTTGGGACCGGTAACCCAAATTTTTCACTCTTCTGAAGTGAGCTCGGTGAAGAACCAACCTTGTTAAAGGTTACAAACACACTGTTAAGTGTGACTTTGGTAGAGGATTTAAAACCATTGGTTAGTCTTTTGACCTTGGGCATTCACTATGCTGTCAACAAGAAAAAACCTTTTGATACTCTTGAGCATCTCAATACATTAAGGACTGTTAAATCCCACTCGGTTAAGAGATTTTTTGAATCAATGGTTAAACTGAAACAATAAATGATTTGTTCATGAATACAACTTAAACTTGCAGATTTTCAGATCTATTGTAAGTCCATAATACCTTTTTGATCAATTTTCTCTTCTGTTCTTTTTCTCCCCTCGTTGTTCTTTTTTCTCAGTGAATGTTGTTTCTTGTCTGTTGTTTGGTGTCTGGAGAATTCTTGGCTCTGTCCTTTATCCCGTATGATCACATCTGCATGAAGACTTCTATATTCACTAGAATTATACTCAGCATTCCTCTCTTTCATAATGAATTACTTGTCTCTTTATATAGACATTATTTCACCATTTATTGTCCTTCTTGTTCTTGACATAGATAGATTTCTTGATCCGCAAATCTCGCTATGCATTGCTTTAATCTTTAAAACATAGCTTTAGTTTTATCCCATAGATTTATCCTTGACAACTTTGAATAAAAATAGATTTAAATCTTTAGTTCAAATGGTTGATGAAAACAAAGTAATCAATTAGTTAACTCTAATTATAGCTCCTACCAGCTAAGTGCTTTGTCATTTCCTAACTCCAGTTCTGATCGGTGATCAACTCTTAGTTTGCTCAGTCATTGACTCCAGTTGTCCTTGGGCATTACCTTGAGTTCTACTCGGGGTTCACTTTAGTTATGCTCGATGTTGTGGTGCTTGGTATACACTGTGACTGCTCAGGGTTCTTTATCTGTCGGTGTGCACTGCCCGTTGGTGTTTACTGTCACTCGGTGTACACTGGCTTTATATGTTTACCGATAACATAAACTTTATCTTTTTGGTTTCTTGAAGTCTATGAAAATATGTATATGACCAATAAGATTATATCAAGTTGACATCAATGACAATACAATACATTAACTGATTTAATGCCTTGCATTTACTTTCTATAGCTCAGTGATCATCAACTTGTCATCTTCAAACATTCAACTAGTTATAGTTCATCACAGAGGATGTGGCTAAACAAAAGAAACATTGTAGGTTGTTGATATGGCCATTATAAAATTGTTGAGAGGTATTACAACAAGGTTAGAATCGATAAAGGTAACATAGAGACAAGGAACGCATGTCAAAAATGCAAATGAAGATGAAAAAGATGTGGTAGGAGATGAAGCAAATGAAGGCACCTTATATTACGAAGAAGAAGTGGTCTTGAGAGTAATGTCCAAAAATCAATAGTAAACCAAGATTGTTTTTCTCCTAGCTATAACAAAATTTTGAACATACAAGAAATTAGAGGTTGGGTATAAAAAATAGGAAAGTTTTTTTATTTAGATAAAAATAAAGTGAATTTTGCATGTATTAAGTTGAAATTATTGCATTCTTATGTTGGGAACACTTGTAGACAAAGAGACAAAGAAGAGGCAAATAAATTTTTATGTCATGAGACATAATGGTGACCGAATTAAAGGATGAATTACTACAAGCGTAACTTATTGCAAAGCCACAAAGTCCCAAAATTTTTTTTATTGAACTAGATATACAATTAGACCATTGCCTTCAATTTTATACTATCTATCAAACAGAGGAAAAAATCCTAGCCCTATCCATGGAAACATATATCATCCACTTAATAAATCTTTAGAATGGAATAAAGATCAAGTTACACATGCCCTCAACTTCTTAAGAAGAGGTAAGTATGTCAACTTGACCTCATAATGCTTGTCATAGTAACATATTGGCACATTGAAACACACCTTTGATGATAATTACACCTTCAAACTCGTAGCCAACTCTATTACCATCTAATGCAACCTACTTACATTTTTATCAAAACCATGAAAATAATCAAGTTAAAAATTGAAAATTGGATATGTTCAATTCTTAATGTCCTTGATTATCATGTACATGATATGTACCATAACCATGAATAATAATGATGTACAAATTAGGGACTAAGTTTCATAAAAAATGTTTCTACTCTACCAACATGTGATTAACCATCCACATCCTTGACTAATTCCCAAATTTGTATTACTCACAAACTCATGTTAGGATTAAAAATTTCTTTCTCCGTTAATACAACAAAATTATCTATCATATCTACTTCACCAACTCTCTCCTTCCATCTTCTCCCACCTATACTTTCACATATCTTAATTAATCCCTATCCCTCTTTTCTTTCCTTTTCCTATGTTAAAAGTTGTAACCATTTATTTTAAAGATTTGAGAGGAACTTCCATGTAAATATATGCTAGTCTTCCTTTCTTATAAAAAAAACCTTTGGCTAAAATTGTTAGGCTTACACTATCTTTCATATTACGAATAATTTATAGTGTGGGATATAATGATTTTGACTGCCTCCATCTTTAAAAATTATTAGGTTCAAAATCCTACCTTATATGTTTCTTCTAACCTCCAATCACCTCACATGTGTTTATAAATTGTCTCCAAACTCGTTGATATGCAACTATATCCTAGCCACATGTATCCATTCATTTTGATAACTCTAATAAGATGGAAAGTTTCTTGATCAAGGTGTTCATTATAAATTCACAAATTGAAAGGTTAATTTGTGTGGCTCTTTTATAAAATTTATCAACTAGAGAAATGTCTAGTTTTCAGAGGAGGAGGATGTCAAGGAAGGGGAGATTGCGACCCTATTAAATTTCCTTAGCGAACTTAATGCTTCCTATTATGTTGTATAAGAGGGAATGATTTTTCAAAAAATTCTAGGCCATGTTTCCAACAAGTATTGGTCTCATCTCATATAACACTTCCACCATCTTAACTTGACGGGGAAGGAGATGATGGCAATTTCGTTGAAATACTCAGTGAAGAGATTAGTTATTACAAGCGAAAGAAGCGACCCCATAAGAACATCATTGGATTGTTCATAATGATGACAATGTCTTTGAAATATTTAGTATAGAGATTGGTATTACAAGTGAAATAGGTAACCCCATAGCAACATCATTAGATTGTTCATAAATTTGATTCTCTAAGGAGTGAAAAAGAAGACTTTAGACATGACTCCATCAAGAAAGTTATCTCAAAATACAACTTGTCTTTCAAAATTACAATATTGACAAAAAACAAGTTTGAGTGGCTCTTCAACTATCTCCTGCATCCTTGAGTCTTCCTTAGGGTTTTCATTTTAGGTTTTTCGTACACTGCTATCATACCACATTAATTGTAGGATTTAGGTTTTAATGGAGGCGACCAATTTTGGTTCAACATTTTTTACTGGTGCCAAAGTGTTGGATATTGGTGCTAATTGCTCCATCGAGAAAGCATCCTAGGAAATTCATCCCCAAGGTATTCCAAGAGGTTAGTATTCTACTCCTGATGTGGTTTTGCCAGTGTCATATTTTGACCAGGCTTGTAACTGGTTAGAGAATCATACTCTTATACATTATTTTGTTGGTAGAATTCCATCTGAGAGTGTTCTTAAAGATTGGGTCACCAAATCCTGGGCCCCTCATGGGGTCCACCTAAATGGTGTCCATAACTTTACTAAAAGATTTTTCCTTTTTTGCTTTGGGAACCCATCACATGTTGACGGTGTTCTCAATCATGACCCCTAATTTGTTCGCACTTCCTTGTTAGTTTTCAAACCATGGTCGAGAGACTTTACCATCTCTGAAGATAAGAAATTGAAAGTACCTGTTTGGTTTGAATTTCTTGGTTTGCCTTTGCCTTGTTGGCCTTTCTTGAAAAACATAGTGCAATCGCTTGGTCGAGTTGTCTATTTGGAACACGACCATTTTTATCATGATCGCCCTCAGAAGAGGGTTTGTATAGAGTTTGATATTTCCTAGGACCTGTGTGAGTCCTTATATATTAAGATTGATGGGCACACCTTCAGCTAGAAGGTCATGTATTTAAATTTACATAGTACTTGTTTCTGTTGCCACTCTACAGATCATAAGATTAAGGACTATCCTTTGGCCGCTTCTCGACCAAGGGTCACTCCTAAGGAACCAATCATTCCTCGTCCCAAAGAGGCTAATAGAGTAGCAACATGAAATACTATGGTTCAAAAGGGTAAACAAGGAATGAAACCTCAACCTAAGAAGGCTTCTGTCAGTTCATCAAATCCAGTGAAGACCACCAAGGTCATTTCACACCATGTTCCTTAGGGGATATCTCTAGCCTCCTCGAAGTCATTTATCATTCCTCCAACCATCTCCATGGATCCTCTACCTCTTCTTGATCCACCCTCTGCTTCACTAGAGTCCAATGGCTCCACCAGTCATCGCTCTTGCAACCCTTCTAGTCGCGACGAGCTTAACATTGTAGGGCTAGGGAAGCATTCAATTTTTTCAGGTGACCTTCCTAGCTTCAACTCTGAGTCGGCCTTCCTGCGCAACAACTTCTCCTCACTTGGGGACGAGGAAACCATGAATGAATTTTTTTAATGGATTTTCTCTCTTGGAATGTGAAGGGTCTTATGGACCTCCCCAGAAAATATATCGTCAGAGATGTTTGCCAACGATTTCCTCAGACAAATGTTTTATGCCTTTAAGAAATCAAGATTGCAGGTTTTCTTCTTTTTGCTTCCTATAGAGTCATTTGGCCCCAAAGTATGGTTTTCTCATCATCCCATGAGGCTGGTAGAGGAGGGGTAGTTACACTATTGGCTCCATGTTGGAAAAATGCCATTATCAACCATGGAGAAGAACCTTTGGATAGGCTGGCGTAGATTCTTTTTAATACAAACAATCACCACTTTGGTGTTATTAATCTTTATGTTCTCAATGATGTCATGGAAAGAGCTTTTTTATGGTGATGGATTGTCAATTCATTGCCACCAAACACTTGGATTTTATGTGGCAATTTTAATATGATTTAGGTGGCTTTTGATAAGGATGACATTTCACCTTTTCGCTGGTTAGCTGGAGAAAGAGAAGCCTGGTTTCACATACGTAATAAATTGGGTCTTTTTGATTCCAAGCTCAATCATCATCTCCAACATGCGGCTTCACATACCTAGAGAAATTATTGAGCCAGTTCTGATAGGGTCTTTAAGAGGCTTGATCGTGCCACGATCTCCTCTCAATCTTTTTTTTTTTTTTCTCCTTTGGGACTTCCCAAGAATTTCCAGTTTTGCCTTTTCCAGATATTACGTTGTCAGACCACTTTCCCATTAAAATTTGTATAGAATTGACTGTTCACTCACCACGTTCCTATCCACCACCTTTTTTTCTCAACATGTCATTCCTCAACCATCCCTCAACTCTATCCCACATAAGGAATGTTTGGAACCTTCAACCTAGGCCCACTCAATTCTCAGGATGGATTTCATGGTGGAATGCAACCATTATTCACACTACAAGCTTTCTTCACTTTTATGGAAAATAGTTGGCTTATTTTCGCCGTCAGTCCTATGTTAGAACTACCAAGGACTTGCATACGACACTTGAGAACTTGGTAGCTCATCCTTTCTCCCTAGAGTTACAACTTAAGGTGGAAGACCTCTATCATGCAAAGCAGGTTGTCGACACTTATTCTACTAGGGGAACTCAAATAAAGGCACGTCTTCATTGGTTGAAAGTTTGATATCGTGCTAGTAAAGATATTTTCTCTTCACTACACCCCAGCCATTCGAATTTAGGGATTAAAAGGATCAAGGATGGAAATTCGATGTTCACTGAGCTTCCCGATATTTTGCAAGCCTTTGTTGCTCATTAGAAACAAGTTTTCACAGGATTCCACTCCTGCCTCTCGTAAAGCCTTAGAGGATTTATTATCCTATGTGCTTATCCTATGTTCCCAATCGTCTCTCAAACTCTCAATGAGTTTTATGTGATAAGACTTTCTTTGTTCAAGACCTTAGGGAGGCTACCTTTGACATGGGTGGCTGTAAGTCCCCACGATGTGATGGCATTCCCTGTGAATTTTATAAGGCCTTGTGGGATACTTTAGGGACCAACCTTCATAATGTCTAGTTAGAAGCATTACAAATTGGAATATTGGGCGTTAAAATAAATAGAGGAAATATTAAATTCATACCTAAATCTGGCGATCCTAAAGACATTTGTAATTGTCACCCCATCACATTTCTCAATGTCTCCTAAAAAATCATAGCAAAGGCCTTGCCCCTAAGAATTCACCATCTTCTTCCCCAAAATATTCGCCCAAAGAAAACATGCTTTATCCAATCCTGGTTCATCCTATATAATATAATTATAATCCGGGAAGGTATGGAATGGGCTCACCAATTTGGTCAGTCCTCTATTTTCCTCAAAATTGACTTTGCCAAAGCCTATGACCGTATTGAATGGACTTTTATTCTTGCTATGTTGTCTGCACTGGGTTTTGATCCTCTTTTTATTTCTTCTATCAAATGCTTTTTTTTTTAGATGCCAATGCTTGCATCACTATCAATGACCACCGCTCCTCTTCTTTTGTTTTGCATCAATCTATTTGACAGGGTTACCCCTTGGCTCTTGCTCTATATTTTTTAGCAACATAAGGTTTTGGTTACTTGCTCGCTTATGCTATTTCTAATGGACGTGTTCATAGGATTTCCTTGCCCAATTCCAACTCCCAACTTGTCAATGGGCATTTCACAGATGACTCTTTCCTCACTCTCCTTGACGACAAATCCAAGGTGCAACAAGATCTTCATTGCCTCGATATTTTTTGCTTGGCTTTTGGTTCATCCATTTAATGACATAAGACTTTTCTTTCACCAGTCTTTCCTACCACCACCACATTGGATGCTGCACTATAATTGGAAATGGATACAACATGGCCAGGTCTTCTATTTCCTCGACATAGCATTTGCCTTTCATGGCTCCGCAACTGAACTCTGGAATGTTGTTTTGGCAAAGATTGAGACCAAACTGGCATATTGGATTACTAAACGTCTCTCGCTCGCAGGAAAATTTTAGGTCCGCTCCAAGATTTTGGCTGCTACAAATGTCTATTACTCTTCTATTGGTCTCCCTCAAAAGCTGCTTATTCTATATTGGAGTGCCTTCTCATAGATTTTCTATGGGCCTTATATTCTCAACATCATGGCTTCCACTATGTGGCTTGGGAGTATTGTTGCCTCCCTCCACACTCTGGTGGATTTGGCCTCATTTCCACCCACAGGCAAGGTCAAGCTCTCTGTGTTAAGTGGATAATTCACAATATTTTTGGTGATGAGGCTTGGAAGATTCAATTGCACCATTGCATTTCTTTTGGCTTTCCTTTGCATTGTCCAACATGGAAAGATTTGGGCTTTCATAATTTGCTTCTTATGACATAACCTGTAGAAATTTAGGGTTCCTTTGTGGGAAAAATCATTTGGCATGCATGGGAGGATACCAGGCCTTGGTTACGATGGCATGGCTCTGGTTTTTGTGACGATCTCTCTTTTAACTTACATAATCTCTAGTGGTCACCTTTAATTCGGATGCAAGGTCTCCCTTTGGCCATAATCTGATGACATTATTTTTGCCATTAGTACACTTAGTGAAAAAAATTGATAGAGATCATCGGTACAAGCATTACCAGTGGACTACAAGCATTACCGGCAAACAATGAGCATACCTGATAGAACACAGAGGTCATGAAAAATGCTAAGTATGAAATTGACCGACGAACACTGACAAGTGTTGCACCGACGAAGTGAACAGGACATCACCGATGGATCAATAACATAACATGGAGATCATCACTGACGACATAGTTTTGAGAACAAAACTGACGGAACAGAAAAGGCATACCCGACGACCAGTTCAAGAAAGGAACACCGATGACAAAGAAAACTGACCGTCAGAACCGACAGTGAGTTAGAGAACCCGCAAATAGTGGATCTGATTTTTACACGACGGATAAAGCAATGTAATTCTATTTATAGAGTTTTAATTTGTTTTAAATCATAACTTGAGGGTCAAGCAAGCTTTATGTAAATGTTTTAAAGCATCCTAATGAATCTAAAACATATCTAACTAAAGATC
>MU226017.1:2123174-2143726 GCA_018584345.1 Thuja plicata
GGAATATAATGAAGATCACTAGATTATATTTTAAATCAATAATGACAACTAATATTGGTGACACAACCCTACTATAACTAATAGTTATCATATATTATTGGTGAATTAATTTAGATTTCTATAATAAATGATAAAATTTAGGCGAATTGAATCTAACCATCTATCAAATATTAGGCGAATATTTGAGTTCAAATTTTTGATAAAATAAATTATTTGGCGATTTAAATATTTCTAAAACAAAATTTTGTAAAAGTTTGGCGATTTAAGTTGCCTTAAATCTTGAATTATTAGCTAAATTTGGATTCTCAAATTTCAAAAATTAGCCAATTGGCGAATATTAGCCACTAAAAAAATCACTGGTACCTAGCATTGATACCAATTGATGTGCACTCAACTATACTGAGGGGGGGGGGGGGGGGGGGGGGGGGGGGGGANGGGGGTAGTGAATCAATTTAACAACAAACTTTTACTTTTCAAAACTTAATTAATCATAATAGCAATATTTCAAAACTTAATCATCCGCAATAGTAACACAATGCAAGATCTAGCAATTAGGAACATAAGAAGAAGCTTCTTACAATATTTGTAAGCACCAATCTACATGAGACATCAATCCCCTTTAGATGACTCGTAGGCACTAAGCCAATCAACACACCAATCCCCGCAACTGAGCACTAACTTATCAAGAGACACAAGAGTATTCAATCTTCCATCATCTAGGACCTTTAATATATCCAATAATTATGTAGACACCAATTCATTAATTTCCCTTGATACCAATCTATTGCACAAGTAGATTCTTCTCTTCAATTTTTTCTTGTTCTTTTCTTAAAAATGTCAACTTATCTTGATCATATTTTTCACTCTTTTCTTCATGGGACTGAAAGATATCCCCATACTTAGCTCTCCTTGAATTCACACCTCTCCTTATGAAGTAGGACATACCTCTTGTGCATGTAGTACAATTTGCACAATTATAGATTTATTCTTCTCACTATCTTGTTCTTGTTTCATTCTCCAAACTTATATAGAATTTCCTTTTTGTTTGGCCATGATAGCCTCCATCTTATGTTGTCTAGGTGGTTTCATAAAGACACTTCTACAACACCACACAATATGTCCATAGTTATTGCATTTGTAACATAGAACACTATAGTACTTTTTAAAAATGCCACTGCCACTCTTTTCTCCTGCTTGAGCCTCCCATGCTATTGTGACTGGTTTTGTTGCTCCTATTTAGAGTGGCTTTGTTGTGGATTCTCCTCTTTCATCTATCATGTGGATCCTGTTCTAGCAACTATTGCTAATAGAAGGGATTTTGTTATTGGTGCGAGTGAATCTGGGGTGCCTATCTTAGGGTTTGGTGCTAGTGTTGATTCTTGTGTGGGGTCTCTGTTGTTGTTCCCTCCATGCTTGCTAGACCTTCTAGTGATGCTTCTGCACATGTTCTCACTAGGCATTCTTTTGGTAGACCCATCCTTGGGTCTTCTAGTGCTATGCGTGTTGGGGTCCGCTCCCCGCCCCCAAAAGCCTCTTTTTGTCTCTGATGGACTTTTTCTCATGTTTCCATCATTTTTGTTTCTCTTCATCCCAAGAGGAAGTTTCATCCCCTTTCTTGTGCCAAGAACTCCCCCATTTTGGTTTGTGGCGATGATGTGGTGGATAATGTGGATTTCGACCAACGTTGTGAGTTGGTGTGTAGGTTTGTTGGTGTTTGGCCTTATCTAACATATCTTCATCGATGGGTAATGGATTCTTGGAAGCCCTTATTTTTTGGTAACATTAAGCTTTTCCCTTGTGCTAAGGGATTTTTTATCGCTTCTTTTGTTTCTTCTATTGTTTTTGATTTGTGTCGAGCAAGTTGTGGGTTTGGGTGTTCACTCTCTCTTGACCGAATTGTGGACAATATCCTTCAACTCTCTTACTAAACCACTCAATGTGTGTCTAGTGTGGGTTTGTATCCCAATCTCCCCCTTTGTTTTTGGGAGAATTCTCATTTTGAGGTCATTGGAAACTCTATCGGTCAAAGGTGGATGATACTAGCTCCTCCATGGGTCTTTCTACTTTTGCATGCATTTTAGTTGATATTGAAATCTTCATACCTCTTCCTTAGGTCACGATTTTCATGGTTGGGGATAGGCTATGGACTCAGTTGTTGGATTATGGGGTTCTCCCCTTTCAATGTCGTTGATGCCTCTCTACTGGTCACTTGGTCATGGATTGTTTCCTCTTGTGTCATAAAGACATTGCCACTTGGTGGAAGGATACTAATGACGATCACATGATTATCCCATCTTTTGATTCTTCCTCTGATGACTTCATAGGATGATGATGATTCCTCCTATGATGATGTTTTTCCTCTTCCTACTGATTTGGCCTCCTCTGGTCCTGTGGATCCTACTTTTCTTCTTCTTGTTGGTGAGACCCCCTCTAGCTGCATGGACCCTTCTCCGCCTGTTGTGCCCATTTTGATCCAAGATTTGGTAGATGACGTACAACCTCATAAGCAATCTGTTCCTTGCGCTTATAGTCCCACAAAGAGGATTTTACAACTTGCTCCCCCTTGTGATGGTGATCCTAATGATAATATTTCTTGGACCATTGTTCATTGGAGGAGGAAATATTGTTCTTCCTCCTCTTCCCAATCTCTTCCCCACGTTGTGATTAAATTTTCTATCCACTCTTGATGTGGGTTACTTGTTGTTCTGTTAGTGTGTTGTAAGTGGTTAGTTCTAGCCTTTATTGTTCGTGACTCATTCTTGACTAGTTGTAGGCAACCTTTTTTGCCTATCTTTGGAAAGGGTCAATGCCCTTGATTTTTTTCTTTTATAATAAAAAACATACAACACTATTCAGTAGAGAAACATATGAGTTATACTTTCTACTTTTCCACAAATAACAATTTATATTTCTATTCCATTCATCGTTAGATCTAACATGTGTTCTACAGTTGCCTGCTCTATGCCCAAAATAATTACATGAATAGTAATACCCATAGAAGTGTGGAACTTGTATGTATGTGCTTTTCTTAGAGGAAAGGAATTCTTGAAATTTTCCTTGTTAACTTGAGGAGTCTTTTTCTTCTTTCTACCTTCATTTTTTTATAGGAATTTTGAAAGTATCTGCAAGGTTTTTTTCTTTTCCCTCGTTTGTCTTCTTAGGAGTCTCTTTGGAATCCTTATTGAATGTTTGATTTTATTTATAGACAATTCCTATTTTATTTAATGGTGACCTTTGTCCATTGATGATGTTATCTTGGATTTTGGTACTATTTTCAAACTTGAGGCTTGTGTTCAGTTTAATGGTTGTCTTCTCCAATTCTTTCCCCAAGAATATAATTTCCCAATCTAGTCTTTCACAATTTTCTTCCTTTGCTTTCAATTGGATTTCTACCTCTTCTTAAATTATTTTTTCTTCAATTTGAATTTTCAAATTTACAATTATTTTCTCTTCTTCCTTTATTTGATCTTTCAAATCAATGACCACCTTTTCAGATTCTTCTAGTAATTTAACCTTTCATTTAAATATAAACTTAAACTTTGAATCCTTCTTTTTATGTTTCTCAATATCATCTATAGCATTAGATTTCTTCCTCAAAAATATCTTCATCATCTACATTATTTATATCACTGGTATCATCATATTCTTTTGACTCTTCTCCGAGTTCATCTCTTCTTCTATTCCACTTGCAAAATAGTTTTCTCTTTCAAAGAATTAATCTTTTGCTAGGGTGTTCTCTTTATCCCCTCATTACTTGCATTTGGTCCTTTATTATCAAACCTTTTCTTGGAATTTCCTTTTCCCTCATTTTCTTTTCTTCTTGCCATGTGTGCTTCCAAAATATATCTTCTAACAATAAGGCTATCTTTGAAGGAATCGTCTTTGATACCAATTGATGAGGACATGATTATATGGGTGGGTAGGGGAAGGGGTGTGTGTTGAATCAATATAATGAAACTTTTACCAATTTGAAACATTATAAATCATAATAACATCATTAATTTATGCACATGAGAAGAACAAAATAACACATAATACTTATGTGGAAACTCTTATTAGAGAAAACCCCAACAAAATGTTGTTTATATAAATACTTCATCTTACAACTTTGTAGGCACCAACCCGAGGAGACACCAATCCCTTAAATTCATAGGCACATACCCCCACAAATAAGAACCAACTTAGTAAGTGACACCAATCTCTCCTTTAGAAAGCACCAACTTCTAAAATATGAGGCACCAACCACAATCCTACAATGTTTTTGTCTTCTTGAAAAACTCCTCAAGTCTGCTCAAAACTCTTCTCTAGAACAATGTTCACAAATATGCCTTTAAATCTCTAATGAATATATTTATAAATATCTCATTATTCTTCTCATGCGTCTGTTGGAATTATACGATGTGCCCAATGAATGAGAGGGGGGGGGGGGGGGGGGGGNNGGGGTGAATCAGGAATCAATAAAACTTAATCCTTTTAGTCCACAATTAGATTAGCTTATTTGTTTGCATGCATATAACTGGAAAGTAAAGAATCATATACAACACATAACACAATATTTGGTTACCTAGAAACCTTCCAAAAGAAAGTAAAATTGGGGTGGGGATGATACCCACAAGATTTAGTACTGCAGTATAAATTTAGCATGTTAAAGCTTACAATGACCACTTCTAATGGTCTTCCCTGTTAGGAGCATAGAAAGGAATTTTATGTCCACCTTGTTAAAGGATTTTGTACAATACAATGAGTAATACAACTCTGTTAAGAGATTTAGAGAAAGGACTGTTAGGTCCACCTTGTTAAAGGATTTTGTTGATCGACCTGTGAGAATGAACCAGTTGATGATCTACTCTGTGCAACTGTGATTTCTGAATAAGATCCTTTGAAATATAACTGATCACCTGAATGTGATAGATAAGTCTCTGTTGTCCTGAACACTTCTTCACTTAACTCAAACTGCCATTCACATAATCATATCATCTTCTGATTATACATCCATACTATATACATATTGTTTCTTACAATTGGATAAACAAACTATCTTACATATATATCTTTATCCAACAAATAAATTTGTAAGTCGGCTTGCAATAAACAAATATATATTTAACAACATATGCAAAGTCAGATTCAAACTGTCACTCGGGTCCAAAAGACTACTCGGGTGATAAACTGTCACTTGAGCGATACAGAACTCTCAGGCGACATTGTCTACTCGAGGAACACTATGCACTCAGTTAACACTGAATGAGTAAGTGTTTTGACACTAATTGACAATATGTCTTAACATAAGGTCTACAATCTCCCCCTTCAGCATTAGTGACAAAAACACTTATCATTAAACTCTGTATCTGATATGTCAAAACTCCCCCTTACAGATTACTTGGGTTTTGACACTTGCTCTACAGCTTGGGTCTTACTGACTCTGTTTTTGTATTTTTCAAAATTTTTATTGTAACATATATCTTCTACACTATTCTCTGTACATGTGATATTTATAATGATATCTCCCTTTTATACAATGATATATCCCCCTTGTTTTTGACAATAATTCCAAAAAGGAATGTCATCTACAGGGTTATCCCAAAGTAGGATAGAAAATCACTATGTACCTTCAAAATTTGAGACAAATGTTGTCCCAATTATCTTGTAGCACCTTCAAGATGTGCAATTCAACTTGCAGTTTTGCAGATAGCTCTATCATCAGCCCGACAATTGAGAAGTTGTTTTCATGGATGAGATTTTTAGCATGTGCTATACATTTTCAAAATTTCATCCATATGTGGTAGAAGTTGGCTCTGAATGGTTGTAAGATATTCTCTGATTCTTTCTTCTTCTCTTAACACTTCAGCCTGTAAATCAGTAAGATATTTTACTTTCTTGAAGTGAGCAGAACTGGTGCTCGGGTCAAGTGCTAACTGCCTTGCACTTTACTTCATGTTAGCATCTATCCTTACTATCTTGTTCTTGATTTCCATGGTAAAGTTGGAGGAGTCACTCAACTTTACAAATAATTCTACCACATTTTTCACAGTGGCTTCTAGAGTGCTGATAATCTTTGTAAGATGCAATTGGTCAATTGCAATCTTCTTTGCAATGCTCTCTAGAACCTTTTTCTTGAATTTATTCTCTACCTTCTCAAGTAACTTCTCTTGACCCTTCATGTCTGTGTTGAACTTGTGGACAATGTCAACAAGTTGGTCCATTATTTAGTCACTTTCATTGACTTGAATCTGCAAAGCATCTACAAATATGCCTTTTACATCTTCAAGTACTTTGTTCCTTTGCCTTTCCTTTCTGAGTTTCTATTGTGAGGCCCTCTTCTTCCATAGTTCTCCCAAGATATCCATTTGTTCTAAAGACATATTGGATAGATCCCAATTAGGAGTCACAATCTCTTTATCTAAATCTATCTCATTAGTTATTGCTGCCTCTGATTTAAGACTCGGTGAAGGAACAATTTCCTTACCCTTATCTGCCTTATCCTTAGTATCAGTATTCAATCCAATTAGGTCATTGACCTTTGTATTACCACTAGTTGGATCAATACTAACTGATGAATCAAAAGTAGAAATGTCTACCTTTCCTTTCATTGAATTAGGTGTGCATGTATCAGTAGTAAGAGGAGCCTGTTTCTTGGGTTTTGTCTATTCTGATGTAGATTCTGCAACTTTGTCTTTGCTCGGAGTCACTATACTGTGTATGGGAGATTAGGGTAGTGATTCCATTACCTCAACTGCAATATGATCTACATTGGACTCTTCAATAGTCTGTACCTTGGGTAGAGGGTCATCATTTCCTTGTGCTGGAGGGTTTGTACTTGGTACTTCTTCCTTCTCTTTGCTTTTTGCAATCCCAAATATTGATTTCCACACTAATGTGGCATGCTGAGATACTTCTTCAATATTTGAAATGCCTTGAATCTAGGGGTGTGATTATTCTCATATTTTATTAAGGCCTCTTTCACTTCTTTTCCTTTCATTGCAGGCATGACCTGCTTCAATGTCTCTTCCTTTATATCCTTTTCAATTTGTACTGCATTCTTCTAGGGAATAGAGACTGCCTTAAATAAGTCTTCTGTCATATAACTCTTCAACTCGAAAGGGTCATATTTCCATTTTTCAATCTTCTCCACCATTGCTTGCTCAATTTGCTTCTTCTCTTCTTCTGTCCTAGAAGCATACTTCAGTGATTTCAAAGAACTCATGGCTCTTCCTTCCTTAAGGTCTTTGATCTTTTGATAAAGTGTGGGTATGAGTTTTGTGAAGACCATAGTATCTTCTTCATCTTCATCCTCTTCATCACTTAATGTAAGCTTCCTCCTAGATCTTCTTAGGGTGACAAAAGGAGTAGGGCCTTTATTTTTCTTTTGTTTAGGTGTTCTCTTCCTCTTCTTCTGTAAGGATTAACTTCAGTTAATTCCTTGTCAAATTAAATTTCCTCAATCTCCTCTATTTTAACTATTTCCTCTTTGCTCTCATATATTGAAGAAGATTCGAAGGTCTTTCCATACTTCTTGAATGTATCAAGTCTCTTTCTTCCTTTCTTCAATATCTTAGGAATCTCAATTTCTAGTAATATTATGCTCTTAGCTTCTTCATAGGTTCCAAAGTAGGGTGCCTTTGGATTGATAGTTTCATTCACAAGATCCTCTATGATATCTTTAGTGTCCTCATTATTAACTTCATATGGAAAGGGTTGTACCCATGCAACCTTAGGATTTACTACTTGTATATACACTTTGTCACAATCAACTAGAAAATAGATTTATTCTTTGTACTTCTCAACTAGTTGTTTGGGAATCCTATATCTACTCTACATTTTCTGTTTGAAACTTTCAAAGTATCCATCCATGATACTATCAAAATTATCTCCCATCTCAGATATGAAATCATTAATTTGATGAATGATTGGTCTATCCTTTTTCCATACTACTGTTCCTTTGGAGGGAAAGAACTTCTCAACATAAAACAGTATGCAAATTAGAAGAGAACCAAACTAACATGAGTTGGTTTTTGATACTCGGATGCTCTCCATGTTCTTTCTCAACTGAGTGAGTTGCAATTCTGCCAGGTCAAACACCATATTTTTCTTGACAACTTTTTAGGCTAGGTCAACAGCTTCGCATGCAACACTATTGGATTTTCTTGAGCTATAAATATTTTGTGCTATCACATGAATGCCAAATTTCATCTCCATGTCTGTTACTCTGTTGAGTCTCATGCCTCTGCTGCCCCACTTAGAAAGAGTTAACTCTGCTAGTTCATCCCTGTTTAGGGTTTTGGTAGCTTTTGGCTTGTCTAGCATAGGGAACCTGATAACACGGTGAATTATCTGCTTGGTGATCTTCACAGGATGATCCAACCATAATTGCATGTCATGAACATGACTAAGAACATATCTCATCCACTTTGTCTGGAATTCCCTCAGCATATGCATGATATGTGTCAAACCCTTGGTTTCGAGGTGTTTGTGCTCAGGCTTCAGTTTCCTGTCTGTGCATAACTTCTCATATGTTTAATTCATCTTAGTGGTTGCAAGCTCCTATATGTTGCAGTGATAGAAGTTGCGAATGTCATTGACTAGTAACACTCTCGGAGGGATTAGGGAATCAAATCCCATCCGGTCTATCTCCTCTGCAACTGCCGGATGAAGCTTAAACTGGAGAGGATCACAAATTGTATTCCTTACTAGCATCTTCAAACATTTATTGACCTTGCTCTTGGAAGTGGATGTCATAATGCTCAAATGAAATAATCAAACTCCACTTTCAATCATGAATTCACACAGAATTGCTAAAGCTCTGAATTGACTAGTAAATTGAAAGCTTTGTAAAAAAAATGCTTCAGCTGTTAGAGTATTTCATTAAATGCTCCGTACATAGTAGCTGGCTTGACTCAGGTGTTGTTCCAAGATTCACTCGGAAGCTCGGGTGAAACTAGTTCTTCAGTTATCAATACTGCTCGACTCAACTCGGGTGAGCCAGAGTGACTTAGGTGTAACCAACATTTTGACTCGGGTTGAACTACAATATGTCCTCATGCATCAATATGTGGACATGGACTATATTGCTTGCCTGGAACTGATGTAGGATGCCTTGTTATTGTACAATTCTAGTCATCTCCTTACTTTCTTATTCTGTAATGATTGATCCACCCATCTCACTATTTAGGGTGACATTAGATCCTTCATTGCTTTGATCTGAATTGTCTGAGGATTTCCTTACCCATTGCTTTCTCATCTGAGATCTGATTTTTGAGACTTTGGATTTACCATTCTCAAAACCAGTATCAACCTTTTCTCTGTTCATGCAGTTCTTGCTCAGATGACCGAGTTTTTTACATACATAGCATCTCTTAGTAGGATCTCTTTTTCTAAAGTGAGTCTTCACATAATTTGCACCAATGTGTCCATATTCACCATAGTGACAACATCTGTACCAGGTGTTGTAATCCCAACCAAAAATTTTCTTGGCTAAATGTTCAGTAGGATTCCAATTCTTAGTTCTGCACTCGGAAGATTTATGACCTTGTTTGTTGTATTTATAGCATTTCCCTTCAAACTTAGGTTTCTCTTTGCATTCACATGCTCTATGTCCATGTTTATTGTAGCTGTAGAATTTACCATTAAATTTTGACCTTCCATTGCTCCAACATTTATTTGATGTATGCCATGTCTTGCCACAGTGATTGCATTTAGGTTTGTTGTTCATTTGAGCTCCTTGTTGTGAGGATTCACCTTGTTCAGTATATCCTAATCCAGTCTGTCCATGATTTCTTAGTTCTATTGCCTGATCCATGATAGTTTGTGAATTCACCATACTTTGATTTGTTTTCTTTTCAGTATTGAGATCATTCTGCAGTCTTTCATTTTCTGTCTTTAGGTTGAGAACTTCTTGTTTTGCATTGTTGAGTTGACTTACCAAATCAGCTTGCTGAAGTAATAAGTTCTAGATTTCATTTTATTTTTCCTCTAATCTTGTACTCAGCAGTCTTTTATCCTCTTGTGCTATATTTTTGTCATCTTCTGCTTTGTTCTTTAGTTCCACAACTTCACACATTCTGATTGAGTGAACTTCTTGTTCTCTTTTTAAATTTCTGACTTCTTCATGTTAATTGAGATTATTTGCAAGCAAGTCTTCAATGGCTGCATCAACTTCTTCTCAGCTCCTATCCTTGCCAATTTCTTCAATTCTTTCTTCTATATAGTTCTTGTCATTTAGGTGTACTGCTAGTTCTTTTCTTCTCTTTAGGGAAAGAGAGAGTTTCTCCTTAAGTATTATTATATGATCCATCACCACTTTAAGATCTATCTTTTCATTCTCAATGGCTTTCTCTATTCTGTATGTTTCCATATCCTCTGATCTTTTCTCAAGTTGTAAAACTTCTGATAAGAGACCACTGCTCTGATACCAATTGTTGTAATTATAGGATGTGCCCAATGACTGAGGAGGGGGGGGGGGTGAATCAAGAATCAATAAAAATTAATCCTTTTAGTCCATAATTAGATTATCTTATTTGTTGCCATGCATATAACTGGAAAGTAAATAATCAGATACAACACATAACACAATATTGGGTTACCTAGAAACCTTCCAAAAGAAAGTAAAAATGGGGTGGGGATGATACCCACAAGATTTAGTACTGCAGTATAAATTTAGCCTGTTAAAGCTAACAATGACCACTTCTAATGGTCTACCCTGTTAGGAGCATAGAAAGGACTGTTAGGTCCACCTTTTTAAAGGATTTTGTACAATACAATGAGTAATGCAACTCTGTTTAGAGATTTAGAGAAAGGACTATTATGTCCACCTTGTTAAAGGATTTTTCTGATCCACCTGTGAGAATGAACCAGTTGATGATCTTCTTTGTGCAACTGTGATTGCTGAATAAGATCCTTTGAAATATAACTGATCACCTGAATGTGATAGATAAGTCTCTATTGTCCTGAACACTTCTTCACTTAACTCAAACTACCATTCGCATAATCATATAATCTTCTGATTATACATCCATACTATATACATATTCTTTCTTACAATTGGATAAACAAACTATCTTACATATATATCTTTATCCAACAAATAAATTTTTCAGTCGGCTTGCAATAAACAAATATATATTTAACAATATATGCAAAGTCGGCTTCAAACTGTCACTCGGGTCCAAAAGACTACTCGGGTGATAAACTGTCACTTAGGCGATACTGAACACTCAGGTGACACTGTCTACTCGGGTAACACTGAACGACTAAGTGTTTTGACACTAATTGACAATATGTCTTTCCATAAGGTCTACAATGTCTTCTCAAATTTTCTATGTACATTTGCTCAAATACTCTCTCTGATATCCTTCATTACTCTACTAAAAAAGCTTCTTTTAACCTGGCTAGAAATCCTCCTTCATAAATCTTTTTAAGTCAGCATATACATACTCATTAATATGCACATAGCTTCATGAACATGCTCATAAGGCTTTCAAAAATCTACTATAAGGCTGCTCATAAATCTACTATAATCTTGTCACAAATATGCTCCAAATTCCTTCATAAATCTGAATGTAATTCCTTCACAATTTTGCATATATCCTCTTCTTAAATGTTCACATGAGATTGTTAGTGTATATCTAATTTATATTTTTTTTTTCCACACAAAATGTTTTGGTGGGGTAAGTGCACCAAGATGGTGTGCAAAAAGGGGGTATAAGTGGTCACTTTTTTTTTTAATACTGAAATCAGATAAAACTTGAACTTGGAAGAGAAATGTGAGAGCCATGCACTCAAAATTAGAAGATGTGCAATGAACAAGAATTGTAGTACTCCAAATTTAGTTTCTAAAATTCTATTTAAAAAAAAAAGAAGATAAAATTAAGAGGGTCAAATCCACTGTGCACAACAAACTGTTCCTGATTTTTTCAGGAAAACATAACATAGTGTCTGGCATGTGCATGAAAAAGATATAGTTAGATTTAGTATTTTTAAAAACCATTTGGTATAAAGATAGGTAAGAGTGAGAGATAGTAGCTGTGTATTTTTTTATAATTTTATGTTGAATATTTATTTTTATGATTTTTTGAAGTGGGTGCATCTTGAAAATAAGATGTTTGTTTGTACACTAGGCATAACTTGCATCAAAATAATAAAAAAATGTATTTATTTTAAAGTGTATAGAATCAAGTGTAGAACAATAATATATATATTTTTTAAAAATTTGGTCAAGTAGATCAAAATTATTAAGAAAATGGTACACATGTCTCTGAGAACTATGGATACACTGGTAAATAAAATAAAATTTTAATATGTTAATGTTGTCCAAAAATAAAATAAATTTTATGGTAGAAAGCTCATAAAACGTGTGAAATTATGGTGGTAATTATACAAATACCCAATTGATGATGTGTAAATCTGATGATCAGGAAGTTGAGAAACCAATATGGAAGAACAAAAGATGTAAAAAAAAGGAGAGAAATGGAGGGAAATAAAGCTCCCAAGCCTCAGGGTCGTTATCCAAGCCTATTACCTAAGCATAACGTGATTAGGTTTTTAACTATTTAAAAAATTGATTGATTTTTGAAAAACTATAGCTATGTGTTTCTAATTCTACAAAACCCGACCAAGATTTTAAACACTAAATACTCGATCGGGTTTTGTAGAATTAAAAAAATTGTGAACAGATCACATTTTGCATATGTTTTAGGTCTACAAAAACTGATCAGGTTTTGTAGAATTAAAAACATATGGGGACATATATGCATGTAAACTTAATATGCACTACAAATATGTATATAGGTACATATATAATATGTGTATATATATATGTATGTATATGCAGAGTTATATATGTTGGCAAGTGATGCATTTTTGGAGTGTTATGAGACACTTGAGGGTTGTCATTTATGGAAACACATCTGGTATGATGATCGCTTGGAGTTGTTTACAGTTTTGGAGATGTAGATTTTAAAATGACTAAGTACAGTGAGTAGAAATACAGAGTATAGTAGTACAATTTTGGATAGGGAAGTTAGTATATGGTGTATGAAGACTTGCGATCTTAGGCAAGGACATTTTGGGGTATGTATAACCTTTTGTTAAGGTCACTTGAGTTTTGGTGTTGATTGCAGTGAGTTACAATGTATTGACGACATGCAAAGACAAAGTAATAGAGATACAAGGAAGATGAACAGTTGTGATGATTAAGAGAGTATGACATGGAATCCAAACGTGCTAAGTTGGATTGGGATTCTGGATAACCTATGATTTGGTAGTATAAGGTCCCCAAATTTTTATTTACTCTTTGCATTATTATTAACTCTATTTTTAATGTATTTGAGAGCCGAATGGATGATATAATCACACACACACACACACACACAAAGATCATTTTCTAAAGAAAAGTATGGATAGTGTGGATATGGTATGAATGATAAATAGATGGAATGGATGCATTGTGATGTCAGGAAGATGTTGACGCGAGCTACAACTGGAACTATATAAGCATAAGTTGATGCTTGTATTGTTCACCACTAGGTTTTATTGTAACAAAACTATTTCTGACTGTAAGAGCAATGTGCTCATTTTAACTTTAATAGGGTTTTGTATTCCCCTAACAGGGAAATGTGCTAATGTAATATTCAGCTCCTAACAAGGCTAGGTCTCCTAATAGGGACACTCTACTTTTAGTACATATTTTTGGGTACCATCCCCACCGGGGTTTTCCCTTGGCTAGGGTTTCCTCAACAATAGTTCATGGTGTTATGAGTTATGTATTGTGTGCTTATGTTCTTTTCATTTAAATAATCATATGGTTAAGTTGGAAATTATTAAGTTCATGTTTAAAGTGTTGTAATATTGATTCACCCCCCTCTCAGTATTACTTAATCCTAACAATTGGTATCAGAGCTTTTGGCCCTTGGAGAGAAAGTTTAACAACTTAAGGGAGATCAAGATGGATTATGAAAGTTTGGAGGAAAACTTTGAAGCAACACTTGAAGATCTTGACAAAGATAAAGAAAAAATGATGACTTGAAATCCAAATTGAGAACAGTAGAGGGATTCATTAAGAAATTGAAAGAACAACTTGAAATTTCCAGAAGTCAGAGACAAGATCTTACGGTTAAGATAAAAGAGAATTCAAACAATGATAATTCAGATCAGATAATGTAGCTTGAGCAAGAGAAAGATAATTTAAGTCTTAATCGTGATAATACTTCACTACATATGGCTAAAGTTATTCAACAAGAAAAGGATGCTTAAGAAAAATTGAAGAAACCTTAAAGGATGCTAATATTCAGATGAGACAAATGAAGACTAAACTTGATCAGTACAAGAACAAGTATCTGGAATTAGAGAAATATAATCATATCATAAAAGGAGAACTTGTAAAGTTAAAGAGTCATATTGAGAGAATTCACATGAGAAGTGACTTAATCGATGAACAAAGAGACAAACAGAAACCTAAAGGAGACATGACTGGTGTTGGCTTCAATGAAGCTGAATGTTCAAAGAATCAAGAAGAAAAATTTGATGCAAAGATTGATAGAGAAAAACCTACTCTTAAAGAACCTAAAGAAAAGGTCAGACCTAAATTAGAGGTATATGTTTTGGATGTAACAAGGTTGGACACATGAAGAGAGATTGCAAAGGTAAAGCCCCTTTCAAACCTTTTTCTGGTTATTTCTTTAACTGTTATGCATATGGGTAAAAGAAAGCAGAATGCAGGACACTTGATCAATCAAGATTCAAACAAGATCACATTAGTGAAGAGACAACAACTAAGACCACATGTTACAAATTTAATAACCATGGGCACATCTCAAGGAATTGTAAGTTGCAGATCAATCATAATAGATCACCCCCTATATGCTAAAAATGTAACAATCCAGGACATATAACAAAGTTTTGTAGGTACAATGGAACTGGCAACATAAGAGTACCACCTCCTATAGTTATAAAGAATAATATTGGTGACACTGGTAAGAGTATTGCAGAGTACAAGAGTGAATTTGATAGTTGTTTCAGGAAAGCAGAAGATATCAGCAGTAATAAGGTATGAATGGTAAAGGAGTCTAGTAAGGAAAAGGTTCAGGAAGAATTGGTAGATGCTACTGAGTCTTCACTTGATGCTAACATTGCTACATAAACCTAGATGGCCAAGCATGGTCTTAGGGGGAGCATTGGAAGAATACATAAAAAATCTATCCAGCCCATGAATTTGAGGTTTAAGATCTTGCAAGCTTATGGAGAGCAAGTAGAAATGTTTTGGGATACATATCTATGATCGTATAGCTCTACAAGTCTATATACTATGATTGCCAGATTTTTATTTGACTGGATTATGTGCAAAAATGATTTTATTGGGAAATGTGTTATTTATTCACTCATCAAAGTATAAGGTTAATAGAAAGAACATAATTGAACATCATTTGCAGAGCAAAGCCTAAGGAGAAAAGATTCTAGAGGAGAAGAAGAATCAAAGCATGTTGAAGAGTTTGATCAAAAGAAGAAATTCACATTTCGATAGATAAAGATGTATTTAAATCGATCTTGAATCTGTGATTATGGATACACTGATGATATTCAATGTTGCAGAGAGACCTAGATACAATTTTAAGAAACACCCATTTAAATCTACTGAGGATGATCCTAAATGCACATTTTCATAAGAACCCTACGACGTTCTTCATGTCAAAGATATTAGGGCTTACATACATTGTAAGTAAGAATCTTTGGGAGATGAAGATATTTCTACAGAGATGGAAGACATGATAGGTGATGATGGAAAGATGAAGGATGAGTTCCCACACGTCAATAATCTAAGTATCGTGAAGGTAACCAAATTTTATGAGTTCGATGAAGTAGAGTGGATAAAGATTATTCTGAGCAGAGTTCATGACCAATTCATATGGCTTGGAGATCAACCTGTAAAGATTTGTAGTGACCTATTTCATGCTATAGTAGGTTTTGAAAATTCTGGTATAGTACCTATTGCTGAGAAGAACACTAAGAAGATGGTAGAAACCCTAACACATTCACAGTGGGACAAAAGAGAGATGACATTAAATGATATATTCCAATAAGATGTCAGATTAATTACTATTATTTTAGGCTATCAACTTCATTATAGCAGCCGAATCAATTCAGTATCAGCAGAGATAATCTTAATGCCTTATAAGATGGTCAAGGAAAACATCAAGTATAATCTTTTCAAATTCCTAAAACAAAAATTCTTAGAGAATGTAAGGTAGATCAAGAAGGATAAGTCAAAGGGATTCAGATTTGGATCTTTGTTGATACACATGTACATTCACATTTTTCACAAATTTCTTGGTATGCACCCTAGAGCATGGAAAGATAGTGTACCTACTAGTATTTAGATTTATCAGAGTTATAGGAGATAGAAAAAGACATGGGTAGATAGTGAACTATTTGATATCATCAAAATCTTATAGAGAGAGAGATGAAGGAAAGGGAGAGAATTCTTGAGGCAGTGTTAGAGAAATACAAGGACTCGATCTATTTCATGGTTGAAACTGATTGTGTGTGCTTTGAGAGAGTTCTACCTAGAAAGAAGTGGTGTTTTCCACTAGGTTATGAGGTTAGTTTTGAAGTTCTGACTATGCAAGCAGAACATATTTTATCTTCAGAAGTTGATTCATCATAGGAGAGATGGGGTACTTATGAGGAGAAGTCTGAAAGATTAGGGAGGAACATACTAGAGCATCAAGGAAAAGGAAAATAGAGAATGTATTTGATGACTTATCAGCAAAGGAAGGTATATCAAAGGAAATAATGAAATAAGTTAGTAAGAAGATGACTGAGAGAGCTTCTGGGTTGATAAGCACATCTTCTGTATCCCTTCCACCTCTAGAAGATGCAAAGATAATTAGTTCACTTTCTACTATGTTTGATGTATCTACACCTTCACCACCTCAGTACACATCGCAAGAAGAGACAACAAAGTAATTTCCTAGAAGAAACACAAGGTCCACTAAAATGGACTCACCTCCTAAGAAATAAAGGACAAAAGGAGAAGAGAAGAAAGTTGAAGAAAAGACCACTAATGTGAGACAACTTTGGAAGCTAGATATAAAAATGCTAGAGAAGAAGGTAATTGAGCAAGGGAAGCTTGTTTCATTGGAAAAATAATATGACAGGTCTGAGGGATATGAAAAAATTATGATTGAAGACATAGTGATTAAACATTTTCTTGTTTTTAAGAAGAATTTGTTAGAAATTGGAGGTAGTATACCTAAGGACTTATATGAGAAATTGGAGATAAGGAAGTAATTAGCACAGAAAAAAGATGAAGTGATTAGAGAACAAATAATTGAGGATATATTACCTATTGTATCTATTAAAGAGATGGAGAGGATATTGAGTGAACTTAAACCCTTATTGAGAACCAAGACAATATTAGTAAAGATAATGGGAAGGAGATATGATGAAGTAATTGAAGAGAGACAAAAATCTATGAAAAGGTCTTGATGGGAACTAAAACTAAGAACATCTCACCACCTAAGGCTCCTAATCCCAAATCCATTGATAAAGGTGAATCATTAAGGAGAGCTGAAATAAATCTTGATAAATCAACATGTGAAGATACTAGTTAGTATGTGAGCACTATGAAGCAGCCATATTTCTATGTTTCTGGTGTGCCTGTGACATTGAACACTTCGCAGGATGTGAATGATCCTTTTGTGCAGGATATAAACATTGAAGGAATCAGTGACAAGGATATGACAGAGAAATAAAAACACAAAGAAAACATTGATGAAATAGTTGAAGACATGGTGAATAAGGTTGAAGTAAAACATGAAACTGTTACATCTGATTCTTCACCTTTATTGTTAGCAAGTGGAGACAAGGATTTGAGCACTAAAATTGATAACATGGATGTGGATGAGCTGATGAAGTTATCCTATATCACATTTTCTAAAACTAAAGAAAGATCTGAGTAGAAAGGAGAGAAGAAGACTAAGGTAATGACAAGAGAAGTTGACACTCTTAACAAACTACTTCCAACACCTATTTATTTTCAAGGGAAAGATGATACATAGAACTTGAACAAGGCGCTAGATGAATTTGATAGTCACTATGAGTCATTAGAGAAGATCCCTGAAGAAAAGGCTAAGAAGAAATATCTCACAAAGCAATTAGAATAAGTGAGCAATTCTATTTCTTTGGAATTGGGCATACTGAACAAGACTACATCTGACGCTAAAATTTGTGTCGCACATTGAAGAAAGTGATACAGTTACTGTATAAACCCTATCAGACATATCAAGAACATTGAGGATATTCTAGCGAAGGATAGAAATACTCTGGATAAGATGATGGACAGTTGTGAGACCTCCCCACAATTTTTATTGGAGATAGATAGAGAGGTGTCCAAGATTTTGGAAAAACTGAGTGTACTAGATATAGAAAGAGGGAGAGTTATGGCAAGGTTTGGTATGATGAAGAGTCTAATCACTCCCAAGATATCAATTCTTGAGGTCCATATCTATGACATGGAGAAGATATTCAAGGCCCTTACAATACATATTCCTACTTAGCTAAAGGCACTAGAGACTTCTTTGTTTTCCTTGAATGGGGTAATTCATGTAAGTCATATACTGGTGAAGATAGAGGAAGTAAAGATCTTGGAAAACTCTTTCAAAGATGTACTGAAGATGGTCTAAATTTTCTGGTAAGGAGTGGTACAATTTTGATGTATTATACATTTTTGTTTACCTTTTCCATTGATTTAAAATGGGAGAAGAAAAGAGATGAAAAATGTATAGAAATTGTATAGGATAAAAGATATACAGAGACATCTTTTTGGTATTGACACTTAGTCATTTTTCACAAAGTGTTGCCATCAATGCCAAAGGGAGAGATTGTTGGCAAGTGATGCATTTTTGGAGTGTTATGGGACACTTTAGGGTTGTAATTTATGGAAACACATCTAGTATGATGATCACTTGGAAATTTTTAAAATTTGGAGATACATATTTCAAAATGACTAAGTATAGTGAGCAGATATACAGAGTATAATAGTATAGTTTTGGACAACAAAGTTAGTATATGGTGTATGAAGGCTTGTGAGCTTAGGAAAGGACATTTGGGGTATGTATGACCTTATGTTAAGGTTGTTAGAATATTCCAAAAGGATAAATGAGAGGGGGGGGGGGGGGGGAAGCAGTNAAGGATAAATGAGAGGGGGGGGGGGGGGTGAATCAGTTATCAGTAACTTTAATTCTTTTTTACTTCCTTAACTTCAAAATACAACAAAGTAAATGCTTAATCAGATAACACAGTACACAACATACAATTTGATTACAGGAAAACCAAATGGTAAAAACCCCAGTGGGAATTAGCACCCACAATGAACTCTACTTGTTTATAGTAATCCCTGTTAGGAGTTGTACTTTACAATGCAATAAGTATAGTGATCTGGTTATGGGTCGGACCCTTTAGGAGTCTTTTACAAGTAACCCTATTAGGGGTGGTGGACTCACTATTGAAAAGCTCACTGCTTAATGGTGAAGGCTACAACCTTCTGTATAAAAGATATGCACTATATCTGATGATGAACTATAGAGTAGACCTGCTATCTTGATCAGTTCTAGTGTATTACAATCTTTCACTTCTTATTCACATAGACTCCTGATGAATGAACCACATCTGATATTCTTCTCTATACATCTTTTGTCTATTTTTGTATCATTCACACTTAGCGTATCACAAATGACTTGCTATAAGTATCTTCCTCAAAGTATGAGATCATGGGACCTATAAGACAACTATTCATAACATCCTTGTCGGCTCTACTAAGCATGCAAACATAATTACAACTGCGCAAGTATAAATTTAATAGACGCGACGCTTCACTAAGTTGGCCTCACCAAATTAACTCTAACTTTGCAATCTTCTTGAAACACATTTGGCACCTTTAGATAACTATCATCAACTCATAACTAATTATGAATATACACATGCATATCTTGAAGATAGGCACAACTCAAGAAACACGTTGCATACATCGGCTCTGAACAGATACTCTTCCAGAAATATAACTGCCAATAAAAAAATTACAAAACTTGACTGAAACATCATATTTGGATCTGCGTGTATGAACATAACATAATAAACATGTCTACAACATGTATCTAACCACACAAGTATTCATGTCATCATTTTGATAAGTACATACAGAATCACTGCTGTGTATTATATGTTGTCATCAATGACAAACATACAATCAATCAAATTCTTAGAATAAAATCTCCAACAATCTCCCCCTTTGACATTGATGGAAACATATGATACTAAAAAAATCCTCTATTCATGGTGTCCTCTTTATTTTACAATCTTCTCAATATCCTCATCAAGGATTCCTCTACACTGCTTCAGTTCTTCTGACTGTTTTTATACTCCCTCAGAGTATATTCTCCCCCTTACTATATACTCCCCCTTTGACATCAATGGAAAAGGGTGCCATAAACCATTAGGCACAGGTACTACTCTAGAAGTAGAGTAGTCAACCATTCATCAGTCACTTAATGACTGATGTTCTT
>MU226017.1:2162939-2176368 GCA_018584345.1 Thuja plicata
TCATCTCAGTCATATCAGCTTGCCAGTAAAGTTTCATGGCTAGATCAGGTCTAGTTTTGAAGATATTGAAAAATTTTGGTATTGAAAACAGGGTACAGAAACTTCGAGCTCAGTTTTGAAGGCCTTAGAGGCCCCGGATGAGGTTGAAACTTGGGCTCGATGATGCTTGCATGATCGAGCTATTGTAGAGCGCTTCGTGGCATTTCCGAAATGGGGTTATAATAGTCAAACGAGTCAATTGGTGATGACTTATGGTCTCCGGAAGTTGGGTCACCTGAAATAGCAGAAAATAATTTTCCTTCAAAATTTTCGGGTTTCAAAAGTTATTTTGAGCCGACTTTGATGTACTAAATTAAAAAAATAAATAAAATAATTCTAAGTTTGGTCGGCCCTAAGGGCTAAATTTCTAGAACCTTCTCGGGCGGTGGAAATTGCCTATATAAAGAAGACCCGTAGTGTTGTTTTAGGCAGTTCAGAATAGTTCTGGGTAGTAGATCTGGGTAATAATTCGAGGCTTTGTCCTACAGAATATTGTAAGGGAATTCCCGTGCGGCTTTGCATATTGTAATTCTGAAAGTTTGTAATTCCACATTTGTGGAGATAATAAGAAGCCAATTTTCTGTTCTTGCATATTGTGGTTGTTTCTCTGTTTATGTTATGTGTTTGTGGTATTAAGGGGAGCACCCTTCATCAGTCTTTGACATCCAAAACAATACTGTATGTCTATTTCTATACTTAGTCGATTTTGGACATACCAAAACTTAACTTCAAAACAATTGATCTTAAACCTAGATGTGTTGCCATAAATGACAACCAAAAAGTGAATTATATTACCTAATTTGATCACTTTCCAACACATCTCTGTATAATCATACAGACTCAACAATATATAGGCCTTTTTTGGCCTCTTAATATTATTGATTAGGTATCCCTTCAATTGCACTCAGCTGTCAGATAATCTCTTATGAACTAATTCAATGTATCTACAACCCGGTTAAATGGTTAACCTTTACCTTGTGACTTGCACTTTTCTTGGAATTCAAAACTTTTCTTTTGCCGCTTAATCTCCATCTCAGATATTCAACTTGATTTTTCACAATCGTTGATCTTGAAAGAAAATTTGTCTTCATCCTTAGCATCTTCTTGATCTCCATGCCTTCATATTAAATTTGTTCTGCTCTTTGAATTCAACCTCTTTTCAAACTCTATTTTTTGCTTGGTAACTTGGTGACTATCTTCACTCAGTGTTGGACTTCACTCGGTTACCAAACTTGCTCAGTAACTGACCTTTCTTGGTTGTCAACTTTTCTCAGTGACTGTCTTTTCTTTTCTCGACCGACTAACACTTCACTCCTCGGTAACTAGGTTTTCTCACTTTACCGACTTGACCTTTCTTCTTTACCGAATTAACAACATCAAATATTAAGTAAAAACAATTATACCAATAGTACCTCATCATTTTCTGATCTTTAATATCTTCCCATTTAAGTTCCTCTCTGAATAATATGGGGGCTTAATATAAACCAGAAATCAATTGCTTGACATTAATGAAAAAATAACAACTAATCTAACCATTCTACTAGCTTGTATTTTACTAATTTTGATCATCAACATTACCACCAGTTGGTTAACAACCTACACCTAGAGAGCACACATGAAATTGGTATGAAACTAGTTTCTTTTGGAAAATACAAGTCAATCACATATGAGGTTAAAGATGGAAAATAATTGAAGAGGTGTGAGTTAATGAAAAAGGATATATGCATAGCTGAAATTATGAAGATTTTTCAAGAGAAACTAGTTTATGAGTACATAGCTCATACACATAAATCTTAGTGGTAAGATGAGAAATTCAAGTTATGTAAGGACACTTTTCCTCTCGGCACTATTGTCAAAATCATTGATTTTGGTGATAATTAAACACTAAAACCTCAAAATGAAGTGCAACCCATGTATTACCATTTTACACAAGTTACAATTTTTCTACACATAGAATTCATGCATGCACATGATAGCATAGAGGAGGATAGAAAGGTTCTAGGAGAGTATCAATTCTATATCAGTGATGATCGTATTAATTCATTAGAGTTTGTGTAGGGATGGTTTAAATTTTTCCATTACAGTTTAAGGGGAAGAGATATACAATACAACCATCACATAATATGGCTGGATAATTGCACCTCACAATTCAAGAATGCAAGGATTTTCTACTGGTTTACTATGATGCATGTGAAAAGTGGTGTGTAACATTTTTGGAATTTCATTGAGGCTAGACATGGTAAGGGAGAGCATGATGGTGTAGGAGAATGTGTAAGAAGAGCTCTTGCTAGAGAGGAATTAAAGTAAAAAAGTGGCACCATGTTAATAGATGCATAAATAATAGTGTAATGATGTAACTCTATGATGGGACCAGGTAATGGACACAAGTCTATGATTTATAGATATTTTTGGTTGATACACGAATCAAAAATTGAAAACTAGAATTTTAAATGCAATGTCATTAGTTCTTTATACTAGACAAATTGCATTTTTTTAATCTCTGTGTATGAATTTTTGTGGGAAGAATGTGAATCAAAAGAGTGGGTTGACCAGTGGTCTTGTAGACCTTTGCAACCCCTTGATGCATATCAAGTTCCTAGAGCACTACAACTCAACTAGCTGGAAGCATCAATAGATTTTGACCATATATCTGACCTAGTTGAACTAGGTAATTTCTTAATTTATTTCTTAGGTAAAATCAATTTTAAACTCTTTTTAGTACACTTTATAGAGATTTTGGTATTAAATTATCCTTCTATAAAATGAAGGCCACATGTATGCGGTTATTGTAGACGAGAACAATGAAGAATGAACAAATTACTTATTGTGTCGCATTGAGGCCACAAATAAATTGACAACCACAATCATTGATGGAGAGGGTATTGAGTACCTAATAGGATCTGTTGTTGTGACAAGGACATGGTTTAGAAGGTACCCTATCCAAACATCTAATATATGGTTGTTTGAGTACTTTGAGACACATAGACATATTCTTCATTGCTCTAACCTTTTTGTTGCAATAAATATATTCAATTGACTAAGTATCATGGTAGACCTTTTAACAAGAATTTATGGAAAGTTCATGAATTTTATCATGAGGAAATGCTTGATAGAATAAGGGTTAGAGATGATCCAAAAGGTTCACTTGATTAATTATGAGCCATCTACAAGAATTATTTTGATAATTTTGTATATTTTTTTCAAAACATTGTAAATTCACTTTTTTAATATATATATAAATTGACATGATTTGTTCTATTTGCATATTTGGAGGCCAAATTTTGTATATATAAATGACAATGAATTGTCATGTGCATATTTAGATGACAAATTTTGTATATATAAGTGGCCATGGGCTAACTTGTAAATATTGAGAGGCCAAATTTTGTATATCTTAATGTCTACCATTTGATTATATATACATAAATAAATTTTGTATCATTACATTTGTACAATGACACCTCCACTTGTTCTTGTAAGCTACTTATGTTACTAAGCTAGTTTTACATTAGGTCTCTTGACTATTTTGGTATGTGCTCTCATGTTTCTCTATATTGGTTTTTTCTATTTGATTTTCCCTTCATGTTAGTAACTGATTGATTTTTGAATCTCTCTATCTAGGTTCAAAAATAAATCCCCATTCTTAAATCTCCACATTGCATCAAGACAAATGAAGTGACAAGAAGATATAAGAAAGCACGTGCTTTCACCCCACTCTTCAAATATTGAAACTACACAAAATGACTCTAAAATCTATCTCATTATTCTTATATTATCCATAAAAATAGAGAATTTACACCCAATAAAGTTCCTTATGTGGCCTCAAACATATTACCTGATGTAGATGTAAGGTGGCTAAGGGGCAATTGATACCATATTTTACAAGGGAAACCTACTTCCTCAAACTCCAAGAAAATTACATTTGACAAGTTAAACTTACAAGATGGAGTCTCTAATCCATCATGATAGTGGAAATATATGAATTCATATCAATTTATATCAATACCAAGCCCCAAATTCAACTCCAACAAATCCAAGTTTTCCTTCACAATGACACTATGCTTTCATAGGGCTAAAAACACCAATAGTGGCTCAATACTTCACAAGGCTTAAAATAAATTTGGGAGCACCTTAGATCAAGTAAATAAAACATGTTAAAACCCTTGAAAGCCCTTAATAACATTGGTTACTCCAACTTATATACTATCCACACAAGCAAGGCCTAGACTTTAGTAGCCCTCCAAAATGATTATTCTGGCCATAAATTCCGACCCAGCCCTAATATGAACTAGCTAGACAAATTATGGAATACCCTTTTGGAAGTTATTAATCATATCAAAAATTACCATAGGACTTATTTGGAACAAAAAACCTCACAATTGACTGGTAATGTACAACCTAGGCCCAATTAACCCTCTTTTCCAAAGCAACTTGGTGAATATCTGATCACAAAGCTGCAAATTACACTCTAGTGGTTAAGAAAAGTTGCATATAGTGAGAATCAATTATTTTTATCATCAAGAATGATTATTCCCTCCACTTTCTATAAAACCCTCATGTTAATCATTCATTTAGGCCCAATACATGGTGAATATTGGGCTAGGGCATCATGTCATTTGAACTAGACATAAGATCTACCTCTGTAACTTGATTAGTATTGAAGTACACATAAAAATATACCATTCCAATAGTTTGTATATATTTATAAAGGGGGAATGGCTTACAAATCATGTTTTTATCCTCCAGCCCTTCGACCTAGGGTTTATGAATGCTTCTTAGAAAAATGGCTCTATTTTGTTCAAAGACCTCCTATGAATCTAAACCATTACAAATAAGTTAAAAGAAGTCAAATAGACCTTGTTACATGATTAGAAATTATTAGGACCAAATTGACAAATTTTTGCATCCCATGACAACATTTGCAATTTCCACCAACATTGACCGATTTGACCCAACAAGAATTCCTAACGCACTAAATGAATTCCATCAATTATGAAATGGTCCATAGGACCTTATTCTAAGGCCATGACATGAAAAAAAAACCATTTCTAAAAAATTACCTCATGATGGCATGTCGGGTATTGGGTGCCCCTGCACCATTACCCACCTTTCTTGTAACATTAAATATAACCATGCCATAAACTAGGATAGTAGTCAATAAGGCCTTAATGAGAGTGATCCTTCTAGCTAGCGAGATATATTTTAACATACTAAACTCTCTTCAACTGGGCATGACCTTGACAAGGCTACACAACTTTAAATTGGCACAATTTCCTCAAAGGCTTAATCAACAAATGGAATACTTTACATAGGGTGTACATGACATAAAAAAATCCATCCATTCACTCAGGAGATCAGATGTTACAAACTTGACTGATCAAACAAACGTTCACAATCCCTTCTCATATGCAACATGGCTATGAGTTTTACAAATGCACCCAAGAGTGGTTTTAAAACCCCAACTTATCATTGGTCCCCCAAAACACCTTGAAAATATAAAATATGACAATATTAAACCAAAAAAATGGTTCCCCAAACCTAATGTCTTCAAACAATGGTGGTCCCACACAAGAGGCAAACCCCCACTAGCTTTCAAGAAATAAACAATCCCTTTTAAATTTTTAATAAGACATGATGTCCCAACTATAAAAACATATTTGAGTACCCATTTGACATCTTTAAAACATATCAAAAATTAAGGTAGGTTTTTTTGTTTTTTGTAAAGTGTCTTCCAAAAATGGATTTCTCAGTTGTTCTTAGAGCCTAATTAGGCTTGTATGCAATAAGGTTTATAGGTTTTCTACACTCATAACCAAAAAAAAATTGTTCCAAATGTTGTATCACACCATATTAGGTCTATATATACTCACCAAATCACTTCCCACTCTTTCCTAAGGCTATTTCATCAAACCCTCACTCCTAATGGCTTCAAATGCATCAAAACATGGTAAAAGCAGTCTAGAGAATCCCCATATCATACCTTTAAAACATCTCCTGCAACCTTGGGAAAACATCAAACACATGTATACAATCCCTTTTTCCAACTTAGAATATTTTTCAATAATTAAATAATGAGAAACTCAAAGTTTTCCTCCTATCAAACCCCCAAACAAGGGTTTCAAATAGACAAGTATCATTCTTAAACCCCAATAGAGTTATTCAATCTTGGGAAAAAGATTACAAGGCATCCATAAATGGTCCAACACCCCCAAATAATGAAATAAAACCTTCATAAATGATTACTTGTACCCATCAAATAAAAGGATTACATTACTTTATATATTGCTTCAATTTATATTGTAATAAAAGGATATATTGCTTCACTTTATATTGTAATAATTATTGATGTAGTGAAATTCGACATGATAACATTATGTGCACATTATAATCAACACTTCTCACAATATCATAGAAAACTCATGTAATGTACAACTCTTGTTTTTCTCAACTAGGCACACAAGGGACATCGTTGAGCATTGTGGAATGTTGAGAGGAAAAATGAGACCATTCCTAGGGTAAAACCACTCAAAAAATGTGATTGTGGTGTCAGTTCATATCCAAAATAAACAAAAAATGATATAGGCTACCTAGCAACTTTGCACTGAGTGCATTTGACAATTTTAGTATGAACAGAAAAATTGATGCCCTAAAAAAAAGACTTCGAGTCTTCAAAAAATGAGGTAGGTCATTATAAAGGGCCTTACATGACCCTATAGGTTTAAACAGATCATACACAGGTTACACATTTTGTGAGAAACAATCTGTCAAATTTTGATGATTTTATGGAGTTAGGGCCCACAAGGGACATCGCTAGTAGGGTATGTCGTTGAGCATTCAGACACGTCGAGAGGCAAAATTTGGCCATGACTAGGTTAAACCAACCCAAATAGACACAATAGTTTTAGTTTATGCCCACGATGAATAGAACACAATATAAGCTACCTAACAACTTTGCATTGAGTGCATCTGACAACTTTTGCATGAACAAAAAAATTGATGCCCTACAAAAATGACTCCAAGTCTTCAAAAACCAAGACAGGTTATTATTGAGGGCCCTAACATGACCCTATAGGTTCAAAAATATCATGCGTAGGTGCCACATTTTGTGAGAAATAGTCTGTCAAAGTTTGATGATTTTATGCACTTAGGGCACACAAGGGACATCACTGGTAGGGTATGTCACTGAGTGTTCCGGTGTGTCGAGAGGAAAAATGGGACCATGCCTAGGGTAAACCCACCCAAATGGACATGATCGCAGTATTGGTTCATGCCCACAATGAACATAATGTAATGAGTGCATCTGACAATTTTTTCATGAAAAACAAATTGATGCCCTATAAAAATTACTCTGATTCTTCAAAAAACAAGAAAATTTATTCAGAGGGGCCTAACACAACCCTAGTTGTTCAAATGGATTGTGTGCATTTGCCATGGTTTGTGAGAAAAAATCCATCAAATTTTGATGGTTTTATGCACTTAGGACACACATGGGGTATCACCGATAGGGTATGCCACTAAGCGCTTTGATGTGTTGAGAGGAAAATTGGGACCATGCCTAGGGAAAAACCACCCAATTAGACACAACCGCAATTGTAGTTCAAGCCCATGAAAAATATGTGTTGGAAAGTAATCAATTTTGTGTAAATGTGATTTAATTTTTGCTTTTAATTTATGGCAACACATCTAGGTTCAGATCGATTCCAGCAAAGATAAGTTTTGATGATTTAGAAATTGATTAAGTGTAGAAGAAAAGATACAAAAGTGTTTTGGATGTCGAAGATAGAGATCAATGAATAAGGGCAAGAGAGATTAGAGGAAGACATTATGGGGTATGTATGACCTCCACCTAAGATCAATTTGGTTTTGGTTGAGTCTACGGTGAGTTAGAAAGAATTAAAGACAGACAGACTGCAATAGAACAACGAAACATAGCAGTTTGATAGTAGTGAAGATTGAGGAAGTATGGCTTGGACTCCAGACAATCAAAGTTGTATTTTGGTTGTTGATAACCTCCACATTGACTATGCAAGAGGGCTAACTATGGATTTGGTATTTAATATATTAAATGTATTTTGTATTGAAGGCTAACTTTGTAATATTTGTAATATTCATATTGAGAGCCGACTTTGTAAAGTTGTGAGATATATATGTAAGATATTTTTGGTAAATATTAGTGAGTGGTTAGTTGGATAGTTGGATGAGTGAATAACAGAGCAGAGAATGACATAGATCATTGAATAAAAATAAAGGAACTATCTAAGCACTAGTGTTGCTTGTTTTTGTTCATGACTGAGAACACTTTATAACCTGCATTATATTGTAAGAGTTGTAAGCTCAGTTGGCCCCTAACAGGGTGTTGTGAACCTTTAATAGGGTTGTGATTCCTTTAACAAGGAAATGTGCTATATAATATTCAGCTCCTAATAGGGCTAGGTCTCCTTACAGGGACATTATACTTTAGTACATGCTTGTGGGTACCATCCCCACTGGGGTTTTCCCTTGGTCGAGGTTTCCTCGCAAAAAAAAAATGGTGTTATGAGTATTGTGTCATTTGCTTATGTTCTTTTCTTTACTGCAAGTTTATGGTTAATATTTAAATGGTTGAATAATTTAATTAAGTGCTATAATACTAATTCACCCCCCTCTTAGTATTATCCAATCCTAACAATTGGTATCAGAGCTTTTGGCCCTTGGAGAGTAAGTCTAACAGCTTGAGGGAGATAAAAATGGATTTGGACAGTTTGCAAGAAAACTTTGATGCTGCACTTGAAGACCTTAACAAAGCAAAAGGAGAAAATGGAGAGTTGAGATTCAACATGTGAAGAGCTAAGAAATTCATAAAGAAACTCAAAGATCAACTTGATCTTTCCAGAAATAAAAGACAAGATCTTGTGGTTCAGATAAAAGAGGATTCAGATGAAGACAGTTCAGATCAGGTGAAGCAACTAAAAGAAGAGAATGAAACTCTGAAACTTGAAATTGAGACTATGACTAAAGAAATATAGGTACAGAAGGATGCTAAGAATAAAGTTGAAGAAGCTTCAAATAGTGAATTGGATCAAATGAAGAATGAGGCTGATATCTACAAGAACAAGTATTTGGAAATGGAAAAATACAATTAGATTATAAAAGGTGAACTTGTTGAAGCAAAGAAACACATTGAGAAACTTCACACCAGCAGTGATTTGATTGATGAACAGAGAGACAAATAGAAAACTAAAGGTGATATGACTGGTATTGGCTTCAATGAAGCTGAATGTTCAAAGAATCAGGAGGAGAAATCAAATGAGAATATTGATGTTGAGAAACCTTCTATTGAAGAACCTAAAGAGAAGATCAGACCCTTCAGAGGTAGATGCTTTGGATGCAACAGATTTGGACACATGAAGAGAGATTGCAGAGGTAATACCCCTTTTAGAACTTTTTCTGGTTATTGTTTTAACTGTAATAAACATGGGCACAAGAAAGCAGAATGTAGAAAACCTAATCAATCGGGATATAGACAAGACAATGGAAGAGAATCTACTGTGAAACCTACATGCTACAAATGAAATAACATTGGACACATTGCGAAGTACTGCAAGTTGCAAATCAATTAGGAAAGAAGACCTCCTATATGTTACAAATGCAATAATCTAGGACATATAGAATTTTTTGCAGGTATAATGGATCAGAAAACAAAAGAGTACCACCTCCTATGAATTCACAGAAGAATGGAAATGATATTGGTAAGAGTGTTGCAGATTTGAAGAGTGATTTTGAAAGTTGTTTTAAGAAGGTAGAGATAGCAACAGTGGTAAGATATGGAAGATCAAAGAAATAAGTGAGACATTAGTTCAGGGAGAGTCAGTAGAGGCTACTGGATCTTCGCCTGATGGTAGCAAAAAAGAATCAACCTAATTGGCCAAACATGGCCTTAGGGGGAGCATTGGATACAGACATCAAAATGTATCCTGCCCTAAAATTTGTGGATTGAGCTCAAGCGATCTTGGGTATAAGCTTGGAATACATCATGAAATATACATCTAAGAGCACAACATCAACTGACACATATATTTTGTTTGCGAGATCTAACAGCCGACTGGACAGTTTTAAGTAAAAGTGAAATTCATGACTTAAACTTGTATAAAGCACCATTTGATGACCTATCTCTTTACCATTTGATGAAGAGTGAGCTAAGGAGATCAGAGAGCAGATAATTTCAGACTATTCTAGATTGGCCGTGCATGATCATTTGAAGGATAAACTTGGAATTCAGTGGAAGAAAGGCATTTACATCATCTAGCCATAGATGCACCTATTATTTTTGATGTTATAGATTGACCTAGGTATAATTCTAAGAAACATTCACTCAAATCATGTGAAGAGGAAACAAAAGGAGAATTTTCCCAAACCCCGTATGATGTGTTACACATAGAAGATATTAGGGCTTACATACATTGCAAATATGATATACTGGGAATTGATGATATATCAATTGAGATGGAGTATATGACTGATAATGGAGTCATGAGATAAGAATACACACACATTGATCAACTGAGCATAATGAAAATTCTGGATTTATGTGAATTTGATGAAGATGAATGGTTCAAAATACTATTAAGTAGGGTTCATGATCAGTTTATCTAGATTGGTGATCAACCTGTGAAGATTTGTAGTGACTTAATCCATGAACTCACTGGATTGGACAATACTGGAGTCATCCCTATTGCAGAGAAACATGTGAAGAAAGAAGTTGAAACCCTAACTCATTCCAAATGGGACAGATGGGAAATGACAGTGAATGACATCTTTCAACAAGATGTAAGATTAATTATGATGATACTTGGGTACAATTTCTACTACAGTAGCAGACCTGACTCAATATCTACTATGGTAATCATGATGGCATGGAGAATGGTGAAGGAAAATGTAAAGTATAACCTATGCGAAGTTCTGGCATAACAATTCCTTGAGAATGTGCAGTTGGTGAAGAAGGACAGAACCAAAACCTTCAGATTTGGTTCATTACTGATGCATACGTTCATTCATATTGAGCACAAATTTCCTTTCTTACATCCTAGTGGTTGGAAATCTGGAGTACCTACTGGCATATTGATTTCACAGAGCTACAAGAGATAGAATACTACTTGGGTTGATGGTGAACTATTTGGTATAATCAAGATCCTATAGAGACAGATGAAAGCCAGATACAAAATACACGAATACATTGTTGAAAAATACAAAGATACAATCTGTTTCATGGTTGAAAATGATTGTGTATGCATTGAAGCAGTTATACCCAGAAAGAAATGGTGTTATCCTATGGGTTATGAAGTAATTTTGAGGTACTTACCATGCAATTAGAACATGTGCTTGCATCATAAATTGATACAATAGAGGAAATATGGGGAACATATGAGGAAAAGTCAACAAAGATGAGAGAAGAATAGACTAGAGGTCTGAGGAAGAGAAAGATTGAGAACCTTGTACATGAATGTGGAGTAAAAGATGGGTTGACAGAAGAGGAACTAAAAGAAGTCAAAAATAAGATGACAAAAAGATCACTTGGACCAGCAAGTGGAAGTACTTTAGCCCCTCCTACTCCTGAGGTAGTCATGGTAGACATCCCACCTCCTCCTCAATAGCAAACAACACAAACTGAAAACACTACTTCTAGAGTTACTAGATCAAGCATGCAAACATCACCTAAAGAGTAGAGCACAAAAGGAGAAGAGAAGAAAGAATAAAAACACATTTGGAAACCTGACCTAAAGATTCTAGAGAAGAGAGCATTAGAACAAGGCAAATTGGTCACAATTGATAAATACTATAACAGCTATGAAGAAATAGACAAGTTAAAATTGAGGACATTGTGATTGAACACTTACTTACTTTCAAGAAGACACTTTTAGAAATTGAAGGAAGTATACCCATAGACTTATATGGGAGATTGGAGATAAGAAAAAATGTAGCACAGATTGAAGATGATACAATTAGAAACCAAGAAATTAATAACATGCCACCTGTGATATCAGTACAAGAAAGGGATAGAATATACAAAGAATTAAAACCTCTATTAAGGACCAAGGTGAGATTATTGAAAATCATGGTGAGGAAATATGATGAAGTCATTGAGGAAACTGAGAAGGCACTAGAGAAGATACTGATGTGTACTAATTCTAACAAGCCCTCACCTCCTAAGACCACTTCGCCTACACAATTGGGAATGGGTGAAATATCAAAACCAACAGAGACAACTTATGAGGATTTCTATGTTTCTGGTGTAGTAGTAACTCTTGACACCTCTCAAGATGAAAATGACCCTTTTTTAGGGAACATGGACACTTCTATAGTAGATGAGGTTGAACAGAAGAAGGAAGAGGAACAAAAGAAGGAAGAAGAATAGAAGAAGGAAGAAGAGAAAAAGAAGGAAGAAGAACAGAAGACAGATCAGAAAGAGGATAAAAAGAAAGAGGTAAACACATCATCCATTTCATTTTTGGAAAGCAGTGATGTAAATGTTGACAACATGGATGAAGATGAATTAGTAAAATTGGCATTTACTACCTTGAACAATGCCAAGGAAAGATCATAGCAGAAAGGAGACAAGAAAGCAAAATTAATTACAAGAGCAATTTATACTGTAAACAAATTGCTTCCAACACCTATAGTTTTCCAGAATAAAGATGACATTGAAAATCTAAGAATTACACTTGATGAATTTGATGGGCACTATGAGAACTTATTGAAGATAGCAGAGGAGAAGGCAAAGAAGACATACTCAGAGAAGAAGTTAACATCAGTTTGCAAATCTATCACATGGGACTTAGGCATTGTGAAAAATTTATTGAAAAATGCAAGGAGTTGCATTGGACATGGGAGAAAATTGTTTAGTTATTGCATGAATCCAATAAGGCATGTTTAGAATGTAGAAGACATTATTGCCAAAGAGAGGGAAACTCTAAATAGTATGATGCATGGTTGTGAAACATCTTCACAATCCATAATAGAGTTAGAAAAAGAAGTCACAAGGATTTTGGCTAAACTTAGTGTATTAGATAATGAGAAAGGGAGAGTACTGAAAAGATTTAATTTGTTGAAGAGATTTATCACTCCTAAGTTATCAATACTTGAGGTTCATCTCTCAGACTTGGAGAAAGTAACAGATTCACTAGCTAAATCTATGCCCACAGACTTGAAAGAAGCTGAGACCACATCATTTGCACTGAATGGTTTAATTCACATTAGCCAAATTTTGTTCAAAACATGGACTACAGAAGTGAAGATCTTGGACGATTCCTTTCATGATATTCTAAAACTGGTGAGCAAGAACTAACACCTATAGTTTTATATGCACCTTTGTCATTGTTGTCAAAGGGGGAGAAGAGAAATATATATATATATA
>MU226017.1:2176499-2189480 GCA_018584345.1 Thuja plicata
AAAGGGAGAGATTGTTGGGAAGTAATCAATTTTGTGTAAATGTGATTTACTTTTTGGTTTTCATTTATGGAAACACGTCTGGGTTTCAGATCGATTCTAGCAAAGATAATTTTTTATGATTCATAAATCGACTAAGTGTAGAAGCAGAGATACATAAGTGTTTTGGATGTTAAAGATCGTGATTGATGAATTAGGGCAAGAAAGCTTAGAGGAAGACAGTATGGGGCATGCATGACCTCCACCTAAGATCAATTTGGTTTTGGTTGAGTCTACGATGAGTTAGAAAGAATTGAAGACAGATAGACTGCAACAGAATAGAAAAATAGAGCAGTTTGATAGTAGCAAAGATTGAGGAGTATGGCTTGGACTCCAGACAATTGAAGTTGTATTTTGGTTGTTGATAACCTCCACATTGAATATGAAAGAGTGTCAAATATGCATTTGGTATTTACTATATTAAATGTATTTTGTATTGAAGGTTGACTTTGTAATATTTTTAATATTCATATTGAGAGCCAACTTTGTAAATTTATGAGATATATATGTAAGATCTTTTTGGTAAAGATTAGTGAGTGGTTAGTTGGATAGTTGGATGAGTTGTTGAGTGAATAGCAGAGCAGAGAATGACAAATATCATTGAAGAAAAATAAAGGAACTATCTAAGCACTAGTGTTGCTTGTTTTTGTTCATGACTGAGAACACTTTGTAACTTGAATTATATTGTAAGAGTTGTAAGCTCAGTTGGCCCCTAACAGGGTGTTGTGAACCTTTAATAGGGTTGTAATTACTTTAACAAGGAAATGTGCTATGTAATATTCAGCTCCTAACAGGGCTAGGTCTCCTTACATAGACATTATACTTTAGTACATGCTTGTGGGTACCAACCCCACCGAGGTTTTCCCTTGGCCATGGTTTCCTCAAAAACAAAATATGGTGTTATGAGTACTATGTCATTTTCTTATGTTCTTTTCTTTACTGCAAGTTTATGGTTAATATTTAAATGGTCGAAGAATTTAATTAAGTGCTATAATACTGATTCACCCCCCCCCTCTTAGTATTATCCAATCCTAACAATATAACATGATATAGGCTACCTAGCAACTTTGCACTGAGTGCATTTGACAGTTTTTGCATGAACAAAAACATTGCTTCCCTATAAAAATGACGCATGTGCCATGTCAAGGTCAATATATATACAATACAAATGTCAAATATATACATGAATTGGTCCTTCAATGACCACAACTAGAACTATATATTTCTATCAAATTCTATGGTTGTGGTGGATCATCAAAATCGAGCCTCTTTGAAGTAGTATGTGGCTCTGTAGATGACTGCACAACAACAATTCAAATGTTGAGTCAAATTACTTTTGTCAAAAATAGATTAGAGTTGTCAAAATAAATAAATATTGAATTGTAATTTGTTTGCAATTGAATTATTGATTACCTCATGTGTTTCTCCTGCTCTTGGGCTATGTAGTAAAGGTGGTGGACCCCTTCTTGGACAACAAGGACTCCTAACAAAATGGAAAGGTAGAGGATTTGTGGGAAGTTGTGAAGTGGGCTGTAATAGGTAAAAGGAAATTAATACAAGTTAATAACATATATAGTTGAGAAACACTAAAAAGATAAAAATGCATGGAATAAAAAGCAAATGCATACCAGAGCCTCAGATGGTTATCCTATACTCTTAGGAGGCATCATTACTGATGATGCAACTACGATCATTTCCTGTATGGTAAATGATCATAAATATTATAGTCATAGAGGAAGGAATTAGAGATTTCAAACAAACAAGAATGCGATCCAAGTGGAGTTGAGAAGAGGGTTTCAAATAAGAAGAGGAGATCAAAGTGAAGATGAATATGTTATATAGTCGAAGTTGATGCAAAATTAGAAGATGATGAAGAAGAATATGAATAAGTTGGATTGTTAAAATCCATAGACAGACATACCTCTTCCCTCTATTGTGATGGACCTCCTCTTTGACGATTGAGAATCCTAATAAAATGGAATAGTAAAGGATCCCTGGGAAGTCACGTAGGGGGGTGTAATAGGTAAAAGGAAATTAATACAAGTTAATAACATATATTAGTTGAGAAACACTAAAAAAATAAAAATACACGTACTTGCATTTTATTAATACATATAGAAGAAATGCATACTAGAGCCCCAGATGGTTCTCATTTACTCCTAGGAGGCATCATTGTTGATGAAGAAACTATGACCATTTCCTATATGAAAAGTAATAACAAATTTTATAGTCATAGAGGAAGGATTTAGATCTTTCGAACAAACAATAATGAATTCCAAGAGGAGTTGAGAAGAAGGTTTCAACTAAGAGCAAGAGATGAAAGTGAAAAATGAAAATGTTACATAGTCTAAGTGAACAAACATACCTCTTCCCTCTTGTGAACCTCTTCTACATCAGGTGCATTCATCAATTCTGTAAACCTTAATTATTTTTATATATATAAGAGACAAAAAATACTTTAAGTCAATCTACATATATATATTTAATCATAATACATTTCAACAAATAAATTTAAATTATGCTCAATTACCTTTTGGTTTTTAGGTATATGTGAGGATTTATTTTTCCATTTCGGTGTGTAAAGGATGTCTTTCACACATGAGATATCTGGGACCTAGGTGGAGTAACCTAAGAGAAACAAAATTAACATAAGAGATATGAATATATAATATTAAATATAAGTCAAAAAAACATAAATTTAAATGAATCTCATGGTTTCAATAAAATTGTAAATAAGAGTTATGCAAAATATTATACCGCAAAGCTTTCTAGGCCAAAGTCAATGATGGAAAGCATGACATCATTAACCTGGGACATTTGATCCCCTGACAACCCCTATAAAATGTACCAAATAAATATACGTTAGATATTTAGTATATATTATAAAAAAATACTTTGAAATCAAGGTATTACTCTATTTTTAACATATTAATTTTTTTTACCTCCAATGTTGAAGCTACATGTGCACATGGAGTGGAATGAATATGATGTGGTGTACTCACACCAGCTGCTACACCCTAGAATACATATTATTCATATATCAATTTAAATTTTTCTATAAATAAATATTTATAAGTTTTAAGTGATTAATAAACATGTTATAAACACAAATAAACACACCTGCATGTGTTCTCTACGTCTGAAAAACACCATGGTCATCAGGTCATCTGTGAGGGTCACATCCTCTGTGGTGGCTACATGACATCTAATACCATAGTGTGTAAATGAATGGGATGTGGAACCATCCTCATTCACGTCAGTATCTTCCCTAGAACATATATGCTAGCAGTTGGGACACATATGATCAATGAGATGGGATGAGCCAAATGGTGCATCTGATGATGATGCAGGTGGTGTAGGTGTTGAATCATCCTCTTTTTTGTGAGACTATAGCTATTATGTATCATGTTGAATGATGACATCAGTCAATGACGTAGCCACGTGAAGAGTTTGTAAGTCCATAGACTCCTTTAGGGATACTGGGACCATAATGTGAACCATGGGTTTAATAGCTAGAGAAACTCTATTTTGGGGGTGTACCATCCTTCGAGCCCTTGGCCTATCCTGGGCAGAGCCTCTCCCTCTACCCTAGAACTCTCGCATGTCAAAGTAGTTCGATTCAATCTGAGGATAAAATCGCAATATAACTTTCTCAAAAAATACAAAGGTACCGCATAATTGTTACAAGCTTATTGGTAAAAGATCATATACCACCTATCCCAATAAAAATTTCTCAGCCCAGTGTGATTGCACCAATGTATAGGAAACCTCTTGGAATCCTGAGCTAAGGTCTCATTATTTTTAGGTTTGGTGAAAAGAGAACATTTATCACCTTTACTTATGGATTTTATTTTCACCTCATCATATTACAACCAATCAGAATAAAATGCATGACATCTATCCTTATATGTGCCCCATTTAGTAACATGTCTAGATACCTCTTGGCACCATTGGACATTGATTCTAGGGTTGTGGAAAGGTATGAATGATGCTCACAATCATAGGACCTTAACCTATAAACTATCTGAGAAAGTTGAGAAGTATTCTATGATAGGAAATTTAACAGATCGTCCTATGTGGCTTGTACAAGCTCTACTTGAGGAGGTCGAGGATTTTGAGGTTGTTGTTGTGCATTTTCTTGTTGAAGGGTAGTGTTTTGAGGGTTTTCTTTTTTGTTGAGGGGCAACATTTTGAGGGTTTAGTGGTGGTTGTTGTTCAGGAATATGTACATTGTTGTTTTCTTTTTTGTTGTCAGACAATGTTTTGATAATATGGCATGAAATTAATAAAAAAAATAAAAAAAATTCAAAAAACCCTATTACAATTCTATTTGAAACAAAAAATTTTAAAAAATGGATTTCTTACCTCTCCGACGATGTGGCATTGTGAATAAAAGTTGGAAACGCTCAAAAAATGCAAGGTTTTATGAAACATGATCAAGTTTTAGTCATATTTGCCTCCTCGCACTATTTCAAGTCTATTTTTGGCAAGTGGAAATGAGGGTTTCAACACAGACTTCAAAACTTTTAATTTTTACATAACGCGATCGGGTTTTGTCTGTTATAAAACCCAATCGAGTTTTGTAAGACTATAGGTCAATTTTAGTTTTGAAAAACCTGATTGGGCTTTTATTATCATAAAACCTGATAAGGTTTTGTAGAATTTAGGCTCGGTCTTCACCAAGCCATAACCAGATCGGGTTATTTCAAATTTTAAATAACTCGATCAGGTTATTAATTTTTTGAATTTTTTTTGACACGATGGCCACTTTTTTGCACACCATTTTGTGCATTGACCCAGTGTATAAATGATATTTTATTTTATGTACAACTCACTCTTTTCACAAAGTCTTACTCCCTTTTATATACTCATCCATTCATGAAAAGATGCAACTCTTTAAAATAGATACAACCATGTGTAGGTTAATTTCCTTTACTAAAAGTTTTGCATACTATCCATGGATCTTCTATTGTGTATTTTAAATTAATTATTTTATTCATCACTTATCTCTTTTCTTGTCACAATCTCCCCCACACTCTACAAACTCCATTTTATATCTCTAGGTCTCTTGTGAAGAGAGACATCTCTTTGACTGATGATGTCATTTTAAAACAATCATAACTCTTCCTTCCTCATGTGTTTATATGATGATCTTCACATAACACAATCAATTATTTCCCCTTCTAAAATCTTCTTGCGACTAGAAAGATATTTCCTTTTTAATATTTTTATTTATCTTTTCCTACTCATCTCTTTTTATACCTTCCATATATCTTCTTTTCTCACATTAAAGGATGTATCTTTTAGAAGAAAGATGCGTTTCTAAAAGGATAATGTCCTTTTGTTAAAACTAATTCCTAAATATTGATGCCTCTTTATAACCTCAATTTGTCCTTGTTATATATGCACCAAAATACTTGGGTCAACATAATTTAAATCATTTTAATATTTAATATTCTTTAATCCATAATTTTATAGGCTAGCACTATAATTAAGCCGATAGGCTTTCCCTCCCGACTGAACTCGGTACCGTACAAACATTTATTGTCTCATTCTGAAAATGGTGTTTTTTTTTTTTGTCTCACGCGGATACCACCAATTTTTTTGTCTCATGCAGTTTTTTCTACACAGCACAACACTCGACTGGATTTTATTTTCTCAGGCGGTTTTCCCTACACAGCACAACACAACACTGCACATTAAGCGCAGTTAATACTTCATTTATTACTGCAGGCAGTTCAGTGTTAAAAAAACCAAAACTCTGGGAATCCATCATTGCCGGATGCCTGAATAATAATTTATTTTTTGATTAAAAAGAAATGATTAAATGGGTAATACTTTATTTTTTGTAGTTTTCGCTACTACATGGTGATTCAACATTGTAGTTGAATTTAGATATTGATATCATATTTTAAGATTTAAGGGATTTGAGAGCCCTTATTTTATTTTGTTATAACTGAATGTCTTATTTGTATAAGTATTATGTTCTTGTAATTTATAATGTAAATATAAATAAACTAATATAAATATTATTACAATTTTTCTTCTTAATAAATAAACTAATTTGTATATTTTAATTTTTTTTATTCATTTGTCATATAAAATTAAATTATAAATATATAATTCTAAGTTAGATATAAACAATTAAAAATTAAAATCTTATATACATAATAAAAATTAAAAATATAATATCTTAAAATTTAATATAAAATGTAAAATTTAAATTTTAGAATCAAACTTGAAAAATAATGATATCTATTTATTTTTAAATAACTTACAATTTATAATCTATCAAATTTCAAATTTAAAAATCAAATTTTGATGTAAAATTAAAAATAGAAACATAAAGTTTAGAGTTATAACTAAAATATAGAAATGCAAATAACTATAAAATAGAGTATAATTAAGAAAAATAAAATTTTAAATTTTAAATTAATATAAATAAAATATAATACAATATAAAATTGAGAAGTAAATATAAAATGTAGAAACTTATGTAAAATAAAAAATTTAAAGATAGAGATAATCAATTCTTTAGTTTTTATTTTAAAATAATCTATGAGATAAAAAAAACTTTAAAATAGTATTTTTTAAGTTATTCTTTCATGTGAAATGGAGATATTTTAATTTTTACATAAAATTCTTAATTTGAGAAGAAAACTAAACTTCCTATAGTGTAAATAATCATCATTCCTTACAAAATATTCAAAAAAAAAAATCTATTATTTTTTATTTTTGTTACAAAATATTTTATATAATTGTTAAATTTACTTTATTTATCAATTATTAATCAAATGTAATAAGAATTCCAATTATGTAGTAAAGTTACTTCATTTGCTTCACTTACTTTAGTGGTCACATATCCCTTTAAACATGCTCTTCTTCTAGTATTGAATATTTGACCGATATTTTACTAGTGATAAGCTTTAACAATTCTTTATGTTATGTCCAGAGTTTTAATATGTTAGAAGGTTTATATGCTTTAATATATTATGCTGAAGTGCTTTGATTAGTTGGTTAGAATGTTGTACTTAATATAATCTTATGAAAATATTTTTTTGAGCTCTATGAACATGTTAAGTATGAATTTATGGCTATAAGTACCATACTTCAATATTCTCTTTGAATAATTTGGCATTCCATGAGCACAACCACTAGATTCAATTTCCAAAAAACATCTCCCTCATTTTAAAAGGAATATTAAAGTAATTTGTGAACATTGTAGTGGGATTTAAGTGTTTGGCAATGTTGTTTTTGAAATTGCACTCCATAGATATATTGCAATCGTAACGCTTTACAGTGAATCTTAGCGCACTATTAATATAGTATTTCAAGGTTGATTCACTCCATAATTGTGATATTAAGTGTAATGTTCTATTCTATTTCATGCAGTTTTAAACAACATCTAATTTTCTATAATAGTTTGAATGCCCTAATTTATTTATCACATAAACATTTTTTACATAATGTTAGTGAAACCAACTTTAAATCATTTCAATCTAGACCATAATATAATTAATGTTATATAATATTAAAATATATTTATATTTAATCTTTAATTTCCTATCGACTTATCTCTTGAACCTCCTCTAGATGCAAGTGCTAGTTAAATATAAACTTGATCTTTAACATAAATTGCTTCATCTTAACAAGGGTTGTTGTTGTTTCTTTATATTAGTGTCTACATAATAATTAGATACTTCTTTTCATAATTATATATTTATTCCATATAAAGGAGTTGCTGATCTTATGATGACATTGTGGTACCACATACTTGAATCTCTTCTTTGATATCAATGACAAACTTCTAAAAATATTGTCCATACGATGTATGATACTATGCTTACTATGCTTAGATAATGAAACCCCTCTTGACATGACTTTTACATGAATGATATAATGTCCCTGATTCAATGACTTCTTATCTTGCGGTGCTAATAAAACATTGAAGCACATATGATTATATAATGTCAATGAAACACAAGACGAGTCTCTGTAAATAAATGGGGTCAACTATCTTACAGCTGACAATTACGAGAAGTCCACGATGGCATAACGTGACGCATTCAATATTGAGAACATATGATATCGAGAACATACTTTTGATAGCCATGTGAGTCAAATTCTCTATATCAACATAATAATTATGAATGGGTGTCGATAGCATTGCGGTCAACAGTGATAATCTCTTCTAAATAGCAATCACACACTCCAATATCGATTACGGTTTATGCAAGGGATGGAGATCTATGATAAATGGTATCGATGGGTATATTTGTATAACCAGAGGAGATATGATGCATACAAGAGCCATTCATGAACTAGGTATCGATTGGCATTATCATTCTGACCATCCTTTACTATCACTATCAGATTTGAGGAGTCAGAGAAATAAGGAATCCTATCAAGAAGCTGATCAAGATTAAGATATCACTTGACAAGACTTAATCTAGATGTGATTATTGGTCAAGTGCCAATAGTAAACATTAATTGGGATTAAGTGTTGATAACCATTATACTAGTTAAAGACAATTCAGTATTTCAAAGATTGGTTGGCCATTTGACAATATTTATTTAAAAGGGAGAAAACACAACTTGAGAAAAGGTATGATTTTAATGGAGAGTTATGATCAAGCAAAGGTACATATTCAAAGAGAGGCAACCATTTGGTTCTACAACGGTATAAAAAGGACATCCAAATAATTTTGAAAGAGATTATTGAATATTTTATATTATATTTTTATTCTTTATAAATTCTTTGTTTTTAGAGTGCATTGCCTTACAACATCTCTAGTGCAAGTTCATAAAGCCTTATCCAGAGACAACATCTACACTGTGCATATATATTGGTTATATCAGATACAACCATCATTATTGTTGCAAGGACATAGATATAGATTAGAGATGGAAACCATATTGCTGTAGCGATATCACTTTCAAACTTTTCATGTACTAAGTGCCTTTATTAGAAACAACAAGCATATATAACGATTGTCTGTACAATTGTTCTATCACTTCAAGTGATAAGAGATAGTTGTCATTGTATGTACCACAACTTCTTATTATACATTATAATAGTTATTATCAACTTTACAAATTATATATCAAATACCAAAAATATAAGATATTGTCATTTTACATCTGTATAGTCCTAAAAATTTAGCACCCATAATTGGATGCTTTACTAAGACCTATTAGACCCCATTTTGATGATTTCAAGGTCCGAATGCGTGTTATGCTTGATCCTAGCAACCTATCTTTTCTCCCCCTGCTTCTTTTCATCTATCTCGACATACCCTGAAAATTTTGGCTCATTTTCTAGGGTACATGATGCAAATGGCGGCCTGTCCCAGGCAAATGGGGCCCTAATTTGGCCCAGGGCTTGATATCAGGGTAGTAGTAGGACTTTTTATTTTGTGGTCATCTTGGATCATTTTTGAATCCCAAAATGATGGAGTAAGTATAAAAAGACATCATCTCTCCTTATTTTGTATATCACAACCATACTCGAGAATTTGAAATCAAGTTATCAATATTTTCATGCAATCAAGAGAAATTGAACATTTGCATTCAAGATTTGAAGGCAATCATCCAAGATCAAGATCTCCAAGTCTCCGATTATTCAAGATTATTTAAGTTAAAGGAAATATTCTCTAATTGATGCATGTTTATCCCATGATGACCAAGTAGAGGAATTCTCAATCAAGTAAGAAGATCCTTCTTTCTCCTTCTCTCTCCTTCATTGCAAGCAATTTTCAAGTATATAAACATTCAAGATATAGGAGTGGCATTCATAGATCTATGCATATGTGAGGGCTCTCTCTCTCTCTCTCTCTCTCTCTCTCTCTCTCTCTCTCTCTCTTTGAGAAATGCCTCTTTTATTTTGGTTTCAAATTTGATGAAAACTTAAGTCAATTGGGGGCTTGATGCTTCTTTATCTACTTGACCTTGATAAGATTCTTCTTATGCATTGATCTACTTTACCGTGAGCATGATCATGTCTCATACTCTAGGTAAAGTGGGGGATAAATTTATAGTCCTAAAAATTTAGCACCCATAATTAGATGCTTTACTAGGGCCTATTAGACCCCATTTTGGTGATTTCAAGGTCTGAATGCCCATTATACTTGATCTTTGAAACCTATCTTTTCTCCCCCCACTTCTTTTCATCTATCTCGACATCCCCTCCAAATTATAGCTCATTTTCCAAGGTACAAGATGCTAATGGTGGCCTATCTTGGGAAAATGAGATAGAGGAAAGAGCATTACTGAGCAGAATAGAGTATCCTCATCAAAGATTCCTCTACACTACTGTAGCTCCTCTGTCTTTTTACAATCTTCTCAATATCCTCATCAAAGATTCCTCTACACTACTGTAGCTCCTCTATCTATGTTTATACTCCCCCAGAGTATATGCTCCCCCTTACTATATACTCCCCCTTTGACATCAATGGCAAAGGGCACCATAAATAATTAGGCATAGGTACTACTCCAGAAGTAGAGTATTCAACCATTCATCAATCACTATGGATTGATGTTCTTGCTTCTTTATCTAATCAAACTCAGGAGAGGGAATTACTCCCAACTTCTCCCTGAGATAACCAAAAGTATCTTTTGATACAAGCTTTGTGAAAATATCTGCCAACTATTCTTTGGTGCTCACATAGTCCAATTTTACTTCATTATCTGAAACTTTTTCTCTAAGAAAATGGTATTTAATCTCAATGTGCTTTGTCTTTGCATGCATCACAGGGTTCTTGGACATGTTGATAGTACTAGTGTTGTCACAGTGAATAAAAATAGGATAATAAACATGTATACCAAAATCTTTAATCATCTTCTTGATCCAAACAATTGTTGACAATGCTGCTGCAACATATTCAGCTTCTACTGTTGACTGAGAGATATAATTCTACTTCTTGCTTACCCAAGAAACCAACCTATCTCCAAGAAATACTGCTCCTCCAGAAGTACTCTTCCTGTCATCAATACAACCTTCCCAATCTGCATCTGTATACACATGAAGTTGTACATTCTCTGATTTAGGATACCATAAACCATAGTCTATAGTTCCCTTTAGATATCTGAATATTCTCTTTATTGCCATTAGGTGATTTTGTTTTGGTTCAGCTGCAAATCTACCAACAATGCCAACTGCATTAGATATGTCTGGTCTAGATTGAGTAAGATATATAAGTTTTCCAATCATAGACTTATACAATGTCTTGTCAACTACCGCAAAATCATCTTCTTTAGAAAGCTTGCTTCCTGTTATCATAGGAGTGCATACTGGCTTACATTATTCCATCTTGAAAGTATTTAATATTTCCTTCACATATTTGGACTGATTTATAAATATTCCTTTATCTGTCTTCTTTACATTTAATCCCAAAAAATATTTTATAGGACCAATCATGCTCATTTCAAATTCATTCTGCATTTCTTTTGCAAATTCTGCACTAAGCTTGTCATTACCTCCAAAGATAATGTCATCAACAAATATGGAAACAAGTAATAATCCATTAGGTGTCTCTCTTATGAACAAGTTACAGTCTGTTTCTCCTTTCTTAAATCCAATCTTGGTAAGATAACCATCTAGTCTCTCATACCAAGCTCTTGGGGCCTATTTAAGTCCATAGAGTGCTTTCTTCAATTTGCATACCATGTCTAGTTTATCTGATATATTAAATCCTTTAGTTTGTTCTATGTAGACTTCTTCCTTCAAGTCACCATTCAGAAAGGCTAATTTGACATCCATTTGATATACTTTGAAGCCTTTGAATGTTGCATAGGCCAAGAATAACTTAATGGCCTCTAGTCTACTCACAGGGGCAAATGTGTCAGTGCAATCTATCCCTTCCCTTTGCGCATATCCCTTAGACACTAGTCTTTCTTTGTTTCTGACCACTGTACCATCTTCATTCATCTTGTTCCTGAATACCCACTTTGTTTCAATCACATTTTTGTCACTAGGTCTAGGAACCAATTCCCATGTATCTTTTTTTATTATTTGATCTAATTCTTCTTCCATTTCTTTTTGCCAATCAGAATTCTTGCAAGCATCTTCAACATTTAAAGGTTCAATCTATGAAAGTAAACATACCTCTTCATCCACTATTAAATTTTTTGCTTTAGATCTAGTCAAAACACTACTGCTCTGATCTCCAATGATATCATCTTTTGAATGATACCTAGATGTTAATTTTGAAACTTTTGGTGTGACATCCTCATTTGTAATCTATGATACTTCTTTGCTTGATTCAGGTTCATTACATGAAACATCAATGCAATTGAACATTTCTTCAATAACAGTGTCTTTACTGTTAGGCCTGGGTTCATCCTTAATCATAGGTGCATATTCATAGTACCTCTCTTGAACCATGAACTTCTCATCAATCTTTACATGAGTACTTTCAATTATCTTCTTTAATCTTAAATTGAAACATTTGTATGCTTTGCTTTTAGTAGAATAACCAAGGAAAATACCTTCATCGCTTCTAGCATCAAACTTGCCAAAACCATCATCTCTCTTGATGTAGCACTTGCTGCCAAAGATTCTGAAGTATTTTACTGTAGGTACATTACTAAACAAAAGTTCATAAGGTGTCTTATCTGCACCTGGTCTTAGTTGTGTTCTGTTGATAGTATAGACTGTTGTATTGACTGCATCTCTCCAATAGGTGTGCGCAACTATTCATTCAATCATCATAGTGCGCATTGTATCAAGTATGATCTTGTTCCTTCTTTCTACAATCCCATTCTACTGAGGGGTTCTGGGTGCACTCAACTGTCTTTTGATTCCATATTCTTCACAGTAATCATAAAACTGGTCAGAGGTGAATTCTCCTCCTCTATCTGATCTTAGACATTTTAGTTTTAATCCAGATTCATTCTCAACTTTGGCTTTGAATATTTTGAACTTCTCAAAGGCTTCAAACTTCTCCT
>MU226017.1:2189530-2223568 GCA_018584345.1 Thuja plicata
AAAGGCTTCAAACTTCTCCTTTAAGAACGCAACCCACATCATCCTTGAAAAATCATCAACAAACAAAATGAAATACCTTTCTCCGTAGTATGATCTAGTTTGAGTAGGACCACATAAATCTGTATGCACTAGATCTAACTCATTTTCAGCTGAGTTCTGATTGCTTCTGAAAGAGCTCCTTACATGCTTTCCCATAACACATTCCTTGCACATTGTGTCAACTGGTTTTGCAATAATTGGAAGGTCTCTAACTGCCTTGACATTGCTTATCTTTACTCTATTGTCAAAATTGATATGACATAGTCTCTTATGCTATAACGAACTGTCATCCACTTTTGCAACAAAACAACTTAAATCTGAATTGAGCTGAAAAACATTAACTTTTGTCTTTGAGCCTGATGTAATCATGTCTCATTATTTGTTGCTAATAATGCATTTGTTATCTTTGAATTCCAAATGATAACCTTTGTCAAGTAGCTGTCCAACACTTAGTAAATTGTGATGTAATCCATCAACATACAGAACATCATCTGTCTTATTCTTTTCATCCAGGGTGATAGATCCTCTGCCTATGATAGGTTTGGGAGTGTTATCTCCAAATCTAACCATACCACCTTTGTACTTGTCTAGATGAACAAATCTATCTTTATCACTTGTCATGTGATGAGACCATCCGTTGTTAATGATCCAATCAGTTCTGATGTCTGCTTTGGAAATTAGGGCTAACTCCCGTGCTTCCTTTTCATCTTCAATGTCCATTTCCTCAAGCAATTTTTCCATGTCTTTAAGGGCAACGAATCTAATCTCATCTTCTCCTAAATCTTCATCAGTTACACCTTCTTCAGCATGGTAGCAATCCTTTCTATATTTTTGTTTATAATCAGATCTGAATTTCTTTACTCTAGTTGTGGGACACTTGGATGCAAAGTGGCCAATCTTGTTGCATGTCCTTTGTACTTGCCTTTGCCTTTCTTTTCTCTTTTAGAAATCATGGCAATGATTTCTTCTAGTTCTTCATCAACTTCTTCTTTCTCAGTATTGCTAGAGATGTGTAAAGGTTTCTTACCATGAACTAAGGCTTTGAAGGCTATTTCACTTTTGGGTTCAGTCTTCAATCTTGATATCTCAAATGCAAAGATTTTACTGATCAAAGTCTCTCTCTTGAGGTTTTGTGAAAATTGCATGGTTTCATCTAGAATATTGATCTTGTTCTCATAATATGTTGTTAAAGTATTCATCAACTTGTCTATTATGTCTTCTTTTGATATTTTTCCACCATTGTTTCTGATTCCAAAAACTGCTTCATTTATCCTCTAATTGTAGGCTATGATGTTTTCTTCAGGTAACATCTCAAGATTGTTGTATTTCTTTTTCCATGTCTTCCTGCATGCATTCTTTGCTTGGATATCTCCTTCAAAAATGTCTTCTAAATACTTCCATATTGTGTATGCCTTGTCTACTTTCTTGATCTCAGATATTTCACTGTCAGATAGTGCACTTATAAGGGCTTCTTTGGCAACTGCATTAGCTGTGAATGTATCCTTTTGTTTACTAGTAGCATCATCTCTTGAGAGGTCTTTTAGAGAGGGAATAACAACTTCTTGTGTAGATATCTCAAAGATGTCAAAACCAACACACTGTAGATGTGTTATCATTTTTTTCTTCCAATCTAGATAATTCTCTCGATCGAACATATGACTCTCTTTTTTGAAGTATGCCATCTGATCTACCGTAACCTGTTAGGATTTCTCTTCAAGGAACGTGGCTCTGATACCAATTGTTAGAATAGTCCCAAAGGATAAATGAGAGAGGGGGTGAATTAGTTATCAGCTTATTTAATTCTTTTCTTTTATTAACTCCAAAATACAATAAAGTAAATGCACATTCAGATAACACAATAGACAACACCACAATTTAGTTACGGGGAAACCAAATGGTAAAAACCCCGGTGGGAATTAACACCCACAATGAACTATACTTGTTTATAATAATCCATGTTAGAAGATCTTGCAACCCTGTTAGGAGTTGTTCTTTACAATGCAATAAGTATAGTGACATGGTTAAGGGTCTAACCCTGTTAGGAGTTTTTTACAAATAACCCTGTTAAGGGTGAGGACTCACTATCCAAAAGGTCACTGCTTCAATGGTGAAGGCTACAACATTCTGTAGAATAGATATGCACTACATATGATGATGAACTATAGAGTAGACCTGTTGTCTTGATCAGTTCCAATGTATTGTAGTCTTTCACTTCTTCTTCACATAGATACTTGATGAATGAAACACAACTGATATTCTGCTCTGTAGTTTTTTTGTCTCTTATCTTCTCATTCACACTTAGCGTTCCACAAATGAACTACTATAAGTATCTTCCTCAAAGTATGAGATCATGGGACATGTTAGGAAACTCTTCATAACATCCTTGTTAGATTTAACTAACCATGCAAGCATAATTACAACGGTGCAATATAAACTAAATAGACGCGACGCTTCACAAAGTCGGCCTCACCAAATTAACTCTAACATTGCAATCTTGTTGAAACACGTTTGGTGCCTTTAGATAAATACCTTCAACTCATAACTAAATTCTAATATACACATGCATATCCCAAAGATAGGTGCAACTAAAGAACCAATGCAATAGGTCGACTCTGTACAGACAAACTCCAGAAACTGTAACTATCGTTAACAGAATTACACAACACAACTAAAACTTCATATCTGAGCCTGCATGTATGAAAAAAACATAAGCAACATGAATATAACTGCGCAAGGCTTGATAACATCATTCTGATAAGTACATATAGAACACTACTGTATATTATATGTTGTCATCAATGACAAACATACAATCAACTAGCTGCCAGAAGTAAATCTCCAACAAAATATTTGTGTCAATGTGCATCAATGTTGTGGATTTTTATTTTTATTTGCACTCTACTTTATAGAAATTGATCGGTAATCACAGTATTAATTTATTGATATTCGGTAAATAACTAAAAGATACATTTCATATTTCACCGAGCTGAGTTATATATTTGAAATTGTTTTTATATACATTTGGTGGAATTTGGGACTATAGAATAATTGGGAGCTAATTGATTCACCCCNATTCCCCCCCCCCCCCCCCCTCTCAGTTATTTTTAACAATTGGTATTAGAGAAAGTGTGCTTAGAAGGAAATTTTTTAATGACTTAAGCTAAAGATCACAAGATGTATAAGAGAGATGCACCAAAGTTGAACAAGGAGAACTTCTCGACATGGAAAAGAAGAATGAGACTATAGCTATTAGGGATTGGAGATAACATTGTAGATTACCTAGATAATGGATTCATTCTACCTACTAGACCTTTTACTGTCAATCAGATGAAAGAGAAACATGAACACAACCTTATAATGGTAGAGATTGCTCCTTCACTTATTGATTCTGAATTTTAGGATATCAAGACATGCACAACTGCCAAGAAGATGTGGGACAAGCTTACACTAGTTTATGGAGGAGATGCAAATGTACTGAGAGATAAAGCTGAAAGTATCCAAGGGAAATTTGATGACATGAGATGAAAGAAGGAGAAAACATAACACAGTATAGTACCCGACTTAAGGAAGTTCTGAATTAGATTCGAGGATTTGGTGGAACTATCGATGAAGACACTGTTGTGAGTAATATTCTTAGAACTTTATTGTCTATCTATTCTATAAGAGTCTCTACAATACATGAAATGAGAGCTACACCTCGAAATAATATTATTGTTGGAAGATTGATTTCTTTTGAGTTGAATAACTTTGACAACACTGGTGTACCTACTATGGAATCCACATTTTATGTCTACTTTGAAAATTGGTAAATCTAGTAGCAAACACATAATCATAAATAACAGTGATAGTGACAGTGATGATAAGGCACTTGATGAACTTGAAGAATTAATGGTTAGTAGATTGCACAAAGGTAAAGGAAGATATTAAGGTAAACTACCTTTGATATGTTTTAACTGTAAAGAGATTGTCTAGTTTGCTACAAGATGCCCTAACAAAAAGAATGATGAAAGAAATGATAGGTCTAATGACATAAAGGATGAAAGAGATTACATAAGTAGCCGACAGTATGAAAGAAGAGATAACTGAGATTACAAAGATAAAGGTAAGAAAGTCTATTACATTTTTGAAGATAAAGATAATGATACTGGTTCTGACAGTGATGAAGATATTGAGATAGTATTCGTAGCCTTGAAAGAATATTCTGAAGAAGATGAAAGGTATGTTGAAAAAAAATTTATTTCTAAAGTTAGTAAGCATGACATTTTGGTTATTGATAGTGGTTGTACACATCACATGACTGGAGATAAAGGAAAATTTTAATTTCTTTAACATTATGATGGTGGATCTGTTAGAATGGGAAATGATACACCTTGTCAAGTAAAAGGAAAAGGTACTATAATGCTGAATAATCAAATAAAATGTGAGAATGCATATTGGGTCAAAGGAATTAATTATAATCTATTGAATATTTCACAACTGAATAACAATGGTCACTGAGTTGCATTTGAGAACTAAAAAGCTAGAATCCATGATAGAACTGGAAAATTGATCGGTACCAGTGACCAATCAAAAGGTAACCTATTCTATCTTGACACTACTGAAACTACTTGTTTGTTGGAAAAGAATGTGTTATGCCCTGCATCCCCATCCCTACATTTTGTGTGCAAAATGTTGGGTCCCCCTTTTTGCTTTCTGCTTTCAGCTCTTGCCTTGTCTTTTTCTTTGTTTTCTTTGTTTTCCTTCTATGGGGTTTTCTTCCCCGTGGTGTTGTTTTTGTTTTGTTTGTCTCTCGTGACTCTGGGACCTAGTCTCAGATTTGGTCTTCCTTTGTCGGGAGCCAGATTCCAGACTCCGGGATTCTTCACCGCGATGTCTTCTTTCCTTAAGATGGTATCGCCGCATGGAATCCCCGGGCCCGGAGTCCAGAGGTCTATCCGTCCAGAGTTTGCAGAAGGAAAGATGACTTTCTTTTATCATGGGTATAAATAGAAGTTACCTGTCATTTTCACATTTACCGTGACTAAATGCTTGTGTGATTTAAGAGCGATTTACAATGATTTAGCAATAATCGAGTGCTAACCATTCCGAGCGTTTCTGAGCAATTGTGGGTGGTTTTGTGGTGGCAAGTGGTGATCATCTGATGATTGAAGCTATTGTAGAGAATTCACAGTGGTTTCCTTTCCTTTCCCTCCTTCATTTTCAAGTTGGTACCTTCCTCCCTCTTGGCTTTCCTTCTTTCTAGTTTTGTTTGGTTTTGCGTTGTTTCATCTTGTTGTTTTGTCTTGTGTTTATTGCTGGTTCACCGCCTATTGGTGGGTCAGCTCTGCTAGAGGGTTGTCCACCCTCTGTGCAGATGTAGTATAATTGCTAGATAGTGTGAAGAGGTTGTAAATGTTTGTGCATTGTCTGGTTTTTTGTGAATAGTCGCTCTGCGTGTCGTGTGTATATATGGAAATTTGATGTATGTTGTTGTATATCTGTCTAGTTTGCATGTATATACCCTTTTAGCTCTGTTGTATATTGGTGTATATTCTATGTATATCTACTTAGTGGTCTTTTGAGCTCGCTGTGCTACATCTATTTTTGGTTTCTAATCCGCGAGCTTGCTCTATGCAGAATACCGCCTGGTTGAAACTCGACTCTCGGCAGGTTTCAACCAGGTGGTTTTCTCTCTCCTTCATAAACCAACCTGACTTACATTTATGTCCCATGCACACATTTAAATTTGCCCAAGTGGCCTTCACTTTTTGCGCATTCAAACAGTTGGCTCCATCGCCATCACCATAACTCTTATTTATTGCTCACCTACGTGGCGTTCATGTGGGTCTGATGGCTCACTTTTTGTGCACACCTTCCAATGATTACTCCCCGCGCTCTAGGTCTCTTGCCATCACCCATCCCGAGTCCTTCTTTTGTTGAGTATGATAAACCCCCCCAGACCTGGATGGTTAGTTAAATTTCTAAGTTTGCAATATATATGTATGCTTTCCAGAGTTTTTGAATGAAGCTAACTTTTTAGGGGAAGCAAACGCCATGATGGTAAGATCTCTGGACCCCAGAGTGTTTGTATATCTATGCATTCTGATGGTTGCCTTGCCTTGCAGGTTTTAGGAATAACAAACTTTCAAACATGTCTGAAGCATCTACATCCTCACCACCCGGAAGTTGGGAACTTCCTTCTATGATAGTTAACAGAGCAGCAGTCAGGTCCAAAATGGAGAAGGCCCTGGAGAAACTTCCTATGAGCCTGAAATATGTAAAAGACGGTGTTATCACGTGCTCCAAGATTGAGTCCAAATTCTAGCTTATCACCGACACCAGCATTGGGACATGGCCCGAAATGCAGGCCTTGGTAAAAATTATGTACATCCAATGACAGGCCAGGGATCCAGTGGCCATCAAAATTGGAAACTTTGGGATTCTCAAGGTAGCTTGTTTCTCGTGCTCTGTGCAGTCACCAGAGCTTATTCTTACACTTGCTGCTTACTACAACACGTCTATCCAGGTTGTTATGCTCGCAGCCTCGGAGCCAACAGGGTATCCTACTCCCATGGTGTCCCTCGACCCTGATACCTTCCAAAGGGGCTTGGGGATCCCCAAATTTGACAAGTCAGCTTTGGTCACCTGATCAGATGCCTTGGCCCAATTCACGCAACTCGAGGAGGCAACCCATATTTACATGAACAATAATTGGATCAAGGTCCCAAAGAGGGACCCCAAGAGGATGAAATTAGAGATCCCTAGGTCTGAATTCAAAGAGAGCATCCAGATGGGGATGATAGCACTATGTCGGGTCTTTAGGCAACAGCATGCCCGAGAATTCTCCAAGTGGATGTATTACTTCTTGCTTGGTATAAGCATAGACGGGGATTTTTTTGACTGGGCCACCATAATCTCAAACCATGTGGACTCCCAGTTCCTTCAGCTGACCAAGAAGAAGAAGTTCTATATGACTTCTTATGTTCTCTCAGCCCTGGCACAACAATGACCCCACACCAATGGGTTACTTACAGAGGGTGTACTCGGGATTGGCCTAGTCCAGAAGGCCCCTTGGGACCATTTCCCACAAATTCAATGGGAGGCCAGCTTCCCCAGATTTTGCTGGGTAAACGATGCCTTTGTTTACTACCACCTGCTTACACCCACTCAAGATGCAGGATACCGCCTATCTACAGAGGTGATAAATTTAGTCCATAGTTATGGACATTACTACATACAGTTTCAACAACATACTTACATAAGGGTGACTGGCTTCTTCGGGAAGCCCTACTTGTTGCCTAAGCATTGTGGGGACAAGATAATCCTCCTAGAGTATTGTAGGCAAATGATGGAGCTGCACACCTTCTTCGCCTTGAAGAAGGTAACAAATATTTCATTCCCAATCACCTGTGGGAATTATTCATGCAGTTTGGCCACCGCCAAAGAAGCAGATAATGAGCTTAAGAGCTATAACCTGGCGGAATTTTACTTAGCGTGGAAACATTTTGATCCACATGGAAAGATTGTAGCGGCACTTCCCTAGGCATCATAGCCCCATCAATATCATATGGAAGACTTCTGGGAAGATTGTCAGGATGACGTGGAAGTTTGGGGGTGGCATTATGTTAGAATGACCGCAGGAATGATGTAAAGATTAAAGCTCCAGAGATTCCTAAAAGATTTCTCAGACACCGGCTCCACGGTAGATCCCCAGTACAAGGAAAAGGGGATCGATAAATTGGCCCTTCCACCAGTGAATTGGGATGCCCAGGAAAGGCCCACAGTTGAGGAGTTCACTCACAATATAGTTGAACACAACCACCTCTATTTTAAAAAGGTGTGCCCCGGGAGTGTCCGTTGGGCAGCCCAGCCAATACCAAAGCTAACCCTTGGGCTGGGAATTCTTCACAGGGAGTAGATAAAGGAAAATGGATAGCCACAAATCCACCTATGCAAGAAGTCCCCATAAAAGAGAAAATAAGGCAATTAGTGGCGGCCTCCCAACAAATGAGAGAGACATTAATCACATGGTTAGCAACCCCGGTGTCAATGGCCGGATCAATCTGTCCTCCCTCCTCTCCTTCACTGGTGGCCTTGATGGTTAAGGCAACGGGGGTGGACCCAGAGGAACAAGCAGCACTAAGGGATGCGGGGCCACCCTTAGTCACAAGAAGAAAGAAGAAGCTCAAAAAAAAGCCTAAGGCAGAACCAGAGCTGGGGATTCCCCAGACCCCACAAGTTGAGATCCTTTCCTCTGACTCCCCGGAACTGAAAAGGGAACCAGAGCCTGCCAATGTCCCCTCTAATCCTCCCCCATAGGATGAGTTTGATGATGTTTTTACAACTGATGAGTTTGAGAATCTGCAGGGGGGCATCGAGCAAACAGAGACTAAAGTCCCAGCACAAGAGGAGGCTCTAGAATAGGAACCTATGCAGGAGCAGGTTGAGCAGATGGAGGAAGAGAAGGAGATAGAGTAGGAGATCACCTCCAAGGTCCCAGAGATACAAAATACAGGAGTGGACCAATAGAAGCAGAGTGAACAAATGGCATACGCTGAGGGAACCAGACCTACGGGAGCAACCGTAACCTCAGCTGCCATGTTCCAAGTGCCACTCCCTAGAGAAACCTTTGGGAAGGTAATAACTATGGCCCAAGCATTGAATCTTGGCCCGGTACCTCCCCCATTGCCAAAGGACATACCAATGGAAGAAGAAACCCCGACGACAGATGTCGAGGAACAAGAAGAGTGACAAGAGGAAGAAACCCCCGGGATAGCAAATGAGGGTCCAGATGAAGCAAAAGACATAAAGGAAAAGGTAGAATAAATAAACGTCACTAGGGAAAATGTTGTCAACAAGGCCCAAGATGAAGAACAAGAGTTGGGCAAGACTCACACCACTGAGGAGTAGCAGCAACAAGATACAGGGGAAGAACTTAAAGAACAAACTTTGGCAAATAAGCCCCCCCTACCGCCTTAGTGGTTGATCAAAAGCAAGAAAAGAAAGGCTCCATCCACCCCTAGAGCTCATCTCTCCTTGGCTGAGATGATGGCTCAAGTCCAGAATCCACCAAAGGCCAAGAAAGCCTAGACGGTTCATACTCTTCAAACCAGACCGGGTGGAGAAATAGTTGCGGTTGTGGCAACACCTCCCCCAGACGTTGATGAGGCAACTGCCAAAGATAGAGCTTATGATATCACGGAGATATCACTAGGAAAAAGAGGAAAATAGGGTGAAGTAGACCTGTTGAAGGAAGCGACCAGAGCCGTGGAGGCTCGATATGAAAAGGAGGCCAAAAGGCTCAAAGCAAAAAAGGAGAAGACTGTGAACCTTATGGGATTTCTTACTGAGCTGGTCCAGCCTATTAGTGCCATTCCTCTGGAGGCCTCCACATCTGATGTGCCATTACCACAGAGTGACATAGACTCCCTATGAGCAATGAAGATGAAGGCCCAAGTGGTCGATGAGTGGGTCGCTCTGCAGATAGGAAACACCTGACGCTTCCTGGTATTCGCCCTCCCAGATTTGTATGTGACTCGACACGTTTTACATTAGGTAGAAACTATCATTAACATATGGGGGGGTGATATGGAAAATTATGAAGCATGGAAGGTAGAACTTGAAGAACTCCTTAGTCTTGGGGAGGAAATGGTTTTTGAGTCTGGGATTCTAGGAGAAGAATCATTCAATTTTGTGAGGACCCAACACTCCAGACTTGACCTCACATTGGAGGTGCCCAAGCAACTGGTAGGGACTCTACATGATAAAATCAATGCAGTCTAGTATTCTTCAAGTTTGTACAAGGAATTTGTCACAAAGGTCTCCAGAGCTGACCCATTCAGCACTGATACATGCACGCTAGAAGAATACATCCTAGGGAAATTCAATGAGCTGATAGAATCAAGATATCAATCCCTGGAAGGAGTGGATAGAACTTAAATGGTGAGACTAACTCGCATGATCCTTAGTGATCATGATACGACAAAAATGGCCAATGAATTCAAAGGAAATGTTCCAGAGCTAGGGGAACAGATCGAGGCGGCCAAGTACCGGTAGTCTGGCCTCAAAGAGATTGATGAGGATGGAATCTCCCACCTCCTCTAGACCTTCAATGATAACAAGCAACAATAAAGTTTCTCTGAGGGCCGGAGAAAACCCAAACATTTTGTATTATTTATTCTTTCGAAACGTAAGTTCCTGGATCCTACACTCTTGTATTCTTTCGGTGATCTGTGTCCCAATCCTCGAGGCTGACCGGTCACTTTCAATCAGTTAATAAAGGTTGTCAAAGGTTGTCAGAGGACAGATAGCTACATCAAGGCACATCGGATCAACAATGGGCTTTCTGACAGATGATCTTCTCGAGGCACCACTTTGAATATACACCTGGCACATTGGAGACAGGGTGCCGCATTTTCCATTTATGAGGCATGTAGCCTCGATCTCCAAGGGATCAGATTTCTTCCTTCTCTTTCTCATCTCTCTTCTCAAGGCTGATTCTTCTATGCCATCTTCTTGTCTTATTCTTCTGACATGTCAGGCTTATTCCGTCTCAAGGCCTTTTGTAGAGTGGCGTAGGTAGTACCGGCCACCAGATAATATATTCTATTATATAGGGTAATGTAAAATAGGGTTAGGGTTAGGGTTGGATGTAAATGTGTATAAATATTAAGTCCGGCCCTTTTCCAAGGGTTGGTGAAATCGAGGATTTTGCAGTCCACAGTAATAGAGGAGTATTTTCATTTCAAGTTGCAGAGCTCAATGCTCCTTGGTATTTAAAGCTTTCAGTAGTTAGATGCTCCCTTGGAGCTGCCATTGTACCATGCACTAGTGCTTGCTGGAATAAATATTAATGAAGAAGGGAGATTTCTTGCAATGATGTTTTGGACATTCAATCTTCTAAGTTAATGGTATTTTATGTTTTATGTTCTTCATGTCTTCTACTCTAGTATTTTAAGTAGCTTAACGACCTCTTTTCCCTTGCTACTAATGAAATATGAACTGATGGTTGTGTATTTCTTTGGTATTTAGTGTAGTATATCAGAGCATTATTGATTTATTGAATGTTTAAACATAACTATAGGTAGATGAAACACTTCTAACCCTAAAAGATCTTTTTCAGTTTATTTGCTAAGTGTAGAATTCTTGGAGAAACCTCACCTTCCTGAATCCCCGGAGAGAACGAGTTGAAGAAACTAGATATCCCCCTCGAAAATAGTCACATCTCCCAACCAAGCCCCGCACCATCGAGACCCAACACCCAGGTGCTTGGAGGCCCAGGGAATCTCATTTCCCCGGACAACCTTTGTAGGAAAAGTTGGCCGGTACCCCTGGTACCCGGTGACAACTTATGACTATTGGCGGATCCGGTCACCAAAGCCCTATCAACAGAATGAAGGCATATGGTTATGGCATAATAGGCTTTGTCATGTAAATTTTGACAACATGGTTAAGATTAGTAAGAAAAGAAAAGTTAGAGGCTTATCGAGCTTATCTAAACCTGATCATGTTATGTGCAAGAATTGTCAAATGGGAAAGATGTCAAAATCTAGTTTCAAGAGAAAGAATTTTTCATCTAATGATATTTTGGAGTTAGGTCATACAAACCTATGTAGACCAATGAGAACACAGAGCTATTATGGGGATAGATACTTTATTTTATTTGTTGATGATTACTCTAGAATGATGACTGTCATGTTCTTAAAAGAAAAATCCGAAGCATTTAAGATGTTTAAATGGTATAAATCTAAAGTACAAAAATAAACTGGAAGAGAAATAGAGTAATTGAGATTTGATAGAGGACGTGAATTTATTTATGATGAGTTCACTAACTTTTGTAATGAGTATGGAATCAAAAGATAGGTTTTTGCACTGAGGACACCACAACAGAATGGAATTGCTGATAGAAAAAATAGACCAATTATAGATTGTGTTAGAACACTGATGATTGAAAATAATGTTGCACAAACATATTGGAGAGAAGTTTTTAGTACTATTGTATACACACTGAACTGAGTACAACTGAAGAAAGATACAAATAAGACAACTTCTGAGCTATGGTATGGTTACACACCTAATGTGAGTTATTTTAGAATATTTGGAAGTCATTGTTATATTCTGAAAGATCATTGAAGTGGTAAATTTGATTCAAAAAGTGATGAAGGAATATTTCTTGGATATTCTACCAAGAGTAAAGCCTACAAATGTTTAAACAAGACTTCTAAAAAAATCATTGAAAGTGCAAATGTGAAAGTTGATGAGTTTGCTGAGAAGAATGATGAGGACAACATGAAAGAACCGGAAGATTATAGTAGATTTGTCTACATGGAAGAACCTGATACTATACTGATGCAGATGCCTAATGTTACCATGCAATAGGGCAATATCACCAGGCAACAGGTAGCATAGACCGAGAATCAGGAAAATGATGAAACTGAAGATCATGATGAAGAACACAATGAACATGCAGGAGAACACAATGAAGAAGAAATAACTAAACCTAAACTTACCAAATATGTGAGGAGACATCATCCACATAATCAAATTATTGGAGATAAAAGAGTTGGTATGATGAATCAAAGTAAGTTGAAAGACAATACTTGTTTGATTTGTGAATTTGAGCCTAAGAATGTTAGAGATGCATTAGAAAATGAAAAATGGATCACTGTAATGAATGAAGAAATTGAGAAAATATGTAAAAATAAGACATGGACTTTAGACTGAGACCGAGTGATAAGAATTTCATTGGCACCAAGTGGATATTCAGAAACAAATTGAATGAGAATGGAGATGTGACCAGAAATATAGCAAGATTAGTTTGCAAAGGGTATGCACAAGAAGAAGGGATTTGATTATGGAGAAAATTTTCTACCCTTTTCTAGACTTGAAGGAGTTAGAATATTACTTGCATACGCAACATATAAAGGATTCAAATTATATCAGATGGATGTTAAGTTTGAATTTTTTAATGGAATACTGGAAGAAGAGGTATACATTGAACAACCTAAAGGATTTGTTGATCTTGATCAGACAAACATGGTATGTAAGTTACACAAAGCTTTATATGATTTGAAGCAAGCACCGAGAGCATGGTATGAAAGACTACACTCCTATCTTATAAGAATTGGATTTATTAGAACAAGTGACAACAACAATTTGTATTTAAAATGAGGAAATGATGATAAAACTCTTATTGCTGAAATTTTTGTTGATGATATTATATTTGGAAGAAATGATACTCTATGCACTTCATTTGTTGATGAAATGAGGAAAGAATTCGAAATGTAAATGTTTGGATAGATTAAAAAATTTCTTGGCTTGCAAATTTTACAACAAGCTGAAGGTATCTACATTACATAGTCCAAATACATCAAGGAAGTACTGAAAAAATTTAGAATGGAAGAATCAAAACCAGTTGGAACACCTATGGTGACATGATGCAAATTGACAAAAAAAAGACAAGACACCTGAGGTAAATCAAACTTTGTATAGATCCATGATTGGTAAATTGATGTATGTTGTACACACAAGACCTGATATTGCACACATAGTTGGAATTGTTGCAAGATTTTTTGCTAACCCCAGAGAATCACATATGACAGTTGTTAAAAGAATTTTTAGATATCTGAAGAACATTGAAGACTATGGATTATGGTACAAAAGAGATGGAAAATTTGAACTAAAAGTTTATATTGATGTTGATTGGGTTGGGAACATTGATTATAGAAAGAGTACTACTGGAGGAGAATTATTTATTGGAGAAAGATTAGTTACTTGGATAAGTAAAAAGCAAGGATGCATATCTCAGTCAACTACAAAAGCAGAATGTGTTGCTGCTACTACAAATTATTCTAACATTGCATGGATAAAACAAGTTTTGAAAGACATGAATGAGGAGATCACTGACCCAGTGATAATTTACTGTGATAATACAATTGCAATAAATATTTCAAAGAACCGTATGATGCATGCAAAAACAAAGTATATATCTATCAAATATCATTACTTGAGTGAACAAGTACAAGATAAACAAGTGATACCGGAATATGTACAATAAAAAGAATAACTTGCAGATATATTCACCAAACCCTTACCAAAGGATACATTTGAGTACTTAAGAGGTAGACTAGGGGTTCATCCCTTGTTGATTGGTCACTAAGATGACAAGGAGGTTGCATCAACCTACACATAATCAGAAGATCAGACATGTTGATGCAAGCTAAACTAGACTGACACAGACATATCAGTACACTACAAGGTACTTACTACACCGAAAACCAGAGATATTTTTGGCTAATGAAGAGCTGTATATATTTTTTGGCATTGTTTTCAAAGGGAGAGATATTCATTGATATATCTATCCATCAAAGGGAGAGACATATTTATCTACAGAGAGATAAAAATAGAAGAGTCAAATCTGTAGGGAGAGTCTTCATGGTGAATTTTTAATACTAACACATTTTTTATATTCAAGCTAGGGAGAACTACAGAATTGTTGTAGTTCTAAAACAAAATTTTAGTATTTTCTATGGCCTATTTCATACTGTATTTCCATCAATGCCAAAGGGAGAGATTGATGACCTACAAGTGATTGTATGTTTGAAGTCATTTGTTGATAGTCAACCGAGTTACAGATTTGATGAATAACATTATCAATTGATGTTTTTTCATTGGTGTCAACTTGTTTGAGTATCATAATGGTAGCAAATATCTATTATCAATTGGAGATATAGAAAAAATAAAGTTTATATGGTTGAAAAATAAAGAGTTTTGTATACATTGAGAGACAGTAAACACCGAGTAACACAATGTATACCGAGCACAGTTATAACCGAGATAGGGATCGCCAAAACAACACGGTATTGACCAAGCAGTTAATTCAAACCGAGGCCAACTAGAATGTTGGGTTGGAAATTGATGATTTTGAGGTAAATGATAAGGTTTTTTATTTAGATCAAATGGTTATGAAAATTGAAGGAATATCGGACGACAAAGATTGAAATGTCTATTTAACAAAACTGTCGAGGATGGATTAAGCGCAACAATGGAGATTAAGTGGAAAAATTTGAAGGACAAAAATTAAATGAGTTATGATGTCTATATAAGAGACAAGATATTCATATGAATTACACTTGATGATGCTATGATGTGCACATGCAAAGTTTATGCATGACTAATCAAACTAGTTAAAGACAGAACCAAGAAGTTTTGCAGACATTACCGAGTAGAACAAAGTATGATGAATCAGATGAACTGAAGTGAACAAATTGATCAGAGGTATTATTTACTTAGCATAGATCTAAAAATCTACAAAATAGAGTTGTATTTGAATCAGATCATTATTGTATCAGTTTAACCATTGTTAGAGATACATATCTTAACCGAGTAGGACATGAAAGTCTTTATTATGACATTCTAATGAATGTTGAGTGTTTTCTTGTTGACCTCATAGTGAATGCAATGTCAAAAGAGAACTATTAGTTTTAAATCCTCTAAAAAGGTCACATTTAACAATGTGCATTGTAACCTTTAATAGGTTTGGCTCTTCACCGAGCCCACTTCAGAAGAGTAAAATATTTTGGGTTACCGGTCCCAGGTGGTTTTTCCCTTAGTAGGGTTTCCACGTTGAAAATATTTTTGTCAATGTGCATGAATGTTGTGGATTTTTTATTTTTCTTTACACTCTACTTTATTGACATTGATCAGTAATCATAGTATTAATTTATTGATACTCTATAAACAACTAAAAGATACATTTCATATTTCACCGAGATGAGTTATATATTTGAAATTGTTTTTCTATACATTTGGAGGAATTTGGGACTGTAGAATGATTGGGAGCTAACTAATTCACCCCNTCCCCCCCCCCCCCCCCCCCTCAGTTATTCTAACATGTACATGCAATGCTAGTTCATCCCCTTTCCTAGCTACCACTTGCAGGGCTATGGAGTATCTTTTCCATTTGTTAGATGCATTATTTTGGCCTCTTTCTATCACTTCAAGATCATATGTACACACAAAAATCAAATTTTGTTCTGATTTATCTTATTTTTTGTCCTATTTTTCTATAACCTTAACTCCATTCTGGTTGAAGTTTCAACTTATGTTTTGTAACTAGAGTTATGTTGGCTCTTTAAAAAGAAATATCTTGCACATATTCTTGGTTTTTCTCTTCTGGTTCTCTTGCAGTAGCTTATGCTTTACAATTGTAATTTTTCTTTGCCTGATATTAATAGAAAGCTTTTCTTTTTCCTCTTCTTACATTCAACTATCTTGTGCATCTCCTTGCCTTGCGTTAGATGGTTTCTTTTCTGTTCTTATCTCATGTGATGTTTTAGATCATCTTGTTAGTTGTTGTCTTGTGAATGACTTTCCTGACAACATCTTATAAGTTGTAACCTACATGTATGTTTCGAAGCGCCTCTCGTGTTTTCTTTATACCCCGTGGCTATTTTGATCCAAGAGATACTTTGGTTGTTATTATTTGATTATCTACATGATGCGATGCATCGGTAACTATTCATTATTTTGATTTCCATTATCAAAGCTATTAGATGTTAGACTATGTTGCTATTTCGGTTTGATCATATCTCCATGATGATGCTATTTGATGTGACATGATGCTTTATGATGATATCTAGTTTATTTTGTATTTAGACTATGGATTATGGATTATACATCAGGATGATGATTATTGGACTCATGATTATTGTGCCTTTATGATTTGGATATCAGTTGTTTACTTTTAGCTGATATATCCTTAGAATAGTTGTAAAATGATTATTAAAATGCTTTTAATTTAAATACAAATGTTATGTGATTATATGATGTGTATTGCCTTATTGCACCACTGCTATGCATTTTTTCCTTGGTGTCGGTACGAAGTGAGATAGATTCATATTTACTCATTCATGAGATGCACACAAGGTCCCACTCTCCTTGACTATGATTATCTTACGTTATTTGTGAATTAACTATTTATATATTGAGAACTTGTACTTTATGTTTGCCTGTTTTAGTGAACATGTACCAGACACAATCATCCTAAGATTGTAGGATTTGAGTGTTTGCCTGTATCCTTGGCAGTGGCACCAGGAGATAGTAGCTTCGCCTTTCATACTGAGCCAATGTCATCCCTGTATGGACGATGTATCTGTATTATACTATTATCCCTTTGGTACGTGTTGGTAAATTTGGATTTCATAATGCATTTTTGATTTGACCCGTGAGCGTCTCTGTGCATTTAAAGCTCCGCAACTGTCGCGGAAGGTTTTAAATTTAATGTTGATTTAATTAATTTCAAGGAATTTTAATATTTAATTTTATTTACTGGCTAATTTTCCATAGACGTTGGATTCCAAATGCCTAGAATCAAATTATTTTATATGGGAAATAGGGCCAATCGATTACTTAAGTATTTCAATAACCATTTTTATAAGTCACTTTGGAGAAGTGCTTATATTGGCAAAAAGTGAGTTTATTCTCACTTCTAATTTTATGCCTTAGAGGATTTTGGGATTTTTTCTCCAAACCTTCTTGGAGAGAAATCTTGAATTGCTTGCTGTGAGAGATTCGAGTGTCAAATCATTGTGAGGAGCAGCTTGCTGGATTCGTGTCGTGGATCTCCAACTTCTTGTGGATCCATTTGTGCTTTCACGGAGTATCTATTTATTTCCTCTCGTTCAATTTTTTTTCATATACGTTAGAGGTAGGGAATTCTTGGTATTTTGTTTTACTTCACCTTTTCAAACAAAATAAATTGCATTAGATATGTGGGTTGAGAATTAGCATTCCCCCACAATTTTATTTGTTTTCATTTCCCGGTTGGACGGGAATATGTGTTTTTGTGATTTCCATGTTGGGGTTTGAAGTTTTCACCCCGTTATACTTCCAGATTTTGTGTGTGCACCTGGATTTTGTATTTTATTGTATTTTGGGGAGTTTGGGTTTGAAATGTGAAATGGATTTTAATTTCACTGAGTTTCAAGAAGTTTGATTTTTAGGCACTTTTTTGTTTGCATCATTTTGCGTGTTGCCCAGATTTTCCCGATTGTTTTTTCAGCATATGCTATGTGTTAGAATGTATTTTTCTCCATGCCTATAATCATTCCATGCTTTTAATTTTTGTTTTTTAGATTCATGGATGAATCTGTACTCCTGGAAAAGTGCTCGGTTGAGTTTTCCATGTGCTTGTTTGGATGATTTTTCTATTGAGTGGATTTGACTCAATGCTTGATTTTGAGGTCGCATCTTGAGTATGTGAGGGAGGTATTTGAAACCACCTCACAAGAACATTGAGTTTTCTTTCATGAGATATTGCAAGACTTATACTCTTGGCTTGAGGCCAATTAATTCCCTTTGTGCATTTTGGGGTTTTTATGGCTTGTGCCTCATGGCATTTTACTTTATTACCTTGTTAATGAGAGGGTTTTATGCTTGGGTAGATTTTGGAGTGGCTTTTCGCATGCACCCTGACCCATAAGTGGCTCAAATCGGTAACGCAAAGAATTACTTAATAAGTGATAACTTAATAAACTTAATGGGGATCAACACTTAATAAAAATAGTAAATGACTACCTGGCCACCCAAATTCTAGATTTTGAGGGTTTTTAGGGAATTTTAAACTTAGCCAAATTTCAGGAATCAAAATATTGTCTTCAACATGATGTCTAGTGGGCTATTGATTTTAACCTTAAGCTCTTGACTTGTGCACGATCGTTTGAGGATTGTTGCTTGTTCGATTTTGTTTGTGCTATGATTAGTTGGTAATTAACATGTATGTTTAACCATGTTAGGAACATTTAATTTGGGCTTAAAATGAATATCAATTATATGGATTGAGGATAGAAATTGGTCTATCTTACTTGTAGTCATAAATGTTTTCAGCTTAGCCTCTTTTGATTTATGGGCATTGTCCAGATCCTTGTGGGGAAATCTTGGGGACATGTGTTATCCATTCCGAGTATGTGTTAGATTGCTTGGGAACCTTTTGAAGTGCCTGTTGATACTTTCTCTTGTGCATGAACCTATGAATTTCATGGTGCTATCTTGAGTCATGGATTATTTCTTATGAGATGGTTTACTTGATGCACATGTTTACATTAGACTCATGTTATCTTATGTTATGTTTAAAAAAAATGTTTAGTGCATGGTTTTTACCCTTTGGTTCCAAGGGTTCCCGGGAGGGGCATTATATGTTTTGGGATAGAATTAGATTTAAGAAATGTGTATATTTAGGGTTTTTATTGGTACTATGTGCATTCATGGGCAAGGAGAAACCATAATCAATTTGGTTCATCACCCCTTTTACATTTCCTGCAATCTTCTTCCCTTTTCCCCTTTAAGTGTTAGTTTAATTTAGATAGGTGCACCATGATTGGAAGGAAGTCAAACTTCTCTAGAGATTCAACCTCACATGTGAAAGTCCAACACTTGGAGGTTGTTTCCATGTTTCACAAGGTTTCTTGGGGTTCATACCTAGAGCATGGGTGCAAACTTTTGTGATAACCATTTTTGGCATGCTCGGTGGGACAAAGATCATATCAGCTCAAGAGCATCCCCTGGTGGACCAATATAAACTATATTCATTAGTAATTTTGGTTTTATTATTAGTTCCATCAACCTTTGCAGGAATTGCATCAAACACAATGGAAATTTTGAGTACAAATCTGCTAGTTTCAAGTAGTCCAAGTGCTCGTATGTGTAAAGATCATTTATGATCTTCCATTTTTTTTTATGTTTTCTATAAAATTTATTCTTATATGAAGCTCTAATAATGGATCATTTTCATAGAAATGATTATTATTTCCCCCGTATCATGAAAATGTTTCTCCTCCACCCTCATACTACCAATATAACACTCAACCATACCCCTATTTTGGCCTAGTTTCATGTGTAACACTCTACAACCAACATTCCTCAAATGCTTATCATTTGCCCACCCCTACTCCATCTAGCTTTCCTACAAGTGACATTAGTAATCTTAGGGACATGATGTTACACATTAAGAAGCATATGGATGAATTAAATATGAATTTGAGCAACTGTTAGACTTCTAAAAGTAGATGGATAGATGGTGTGGGCTATTGCAAGACCTTGATAACCAGGTTGATGAAATCAGGAGACAATAAGAGCTTGATATGTAGTAGAAAATAGAAGGATAACAAGAGAAATATGAGAATGAATATGCTTGGCAAGCTTATCCTCAACAAAAAGATCCTAATTATCAATCCCTCTTTCACTCTTCAGAGTAGGAGGCAAAAAAAAGTATTTTGAGGAGGAACTGGCAAGAAGGAAAATTGTAGTAGAGGAGGAGACGAGGCTCAAATCTGCTAAATGCAAGAATATGAAGCAAAAGAGGATCCTAGATGAAATTTTTCTAGCTTTAGAAGAAGTGATACTCCCAAGATTGTTTTCCCCAACTTAAAGGCCCCTCAGCCCATTGCTGCAAACCCTCTACAAAGGGAAACTGAGCCAAGGTTGCTGCCATCTCCCACATTTGAAAATCATGAGTTACAGTAGCATGTTGTCATCCATAAGCTAGATAAGAAGGAAGAGGACTTATTTCTATCATTTTATTATCATCCCTTCTTCATAGAGGTGGAGGAGGAATATGGGCCTAAGAACAAAGAGGAGCTTCTTTAAGAGGATATTGCAATGGTTGTACAAAAAAAGATCTCTCTACAAACTGATATCAAAATAAAAGAAAAGGATCCAATCCTCTTATCACAAGAGCTCCCCCTTTTTGTGAATATGAATGTGGAGGAGGAGAATAAAATGAAAAGGTTCCTCTCCTCAAGGAAAAAATTATGAGAGGTGAGCCCTCTTTTGTAGAGGAGAAAGAAGAATAACAAATGAGGCTCAAGGTTTCCCAAGTGCAAGCATCTAAAGCATAAGAGGCTCCTAGGTGTAAATTTTCTAGCTTCAGATAGAGAAATCCTTCCTTATTAAAAATAATCTGCACAAGATCTTAAGGCCCCTTCCCCCAAAATTTCCATTAACTTTTATACAATATTTTCCATCACAAGAGACCACTGCTATAATTCCTCCACTCCTTGTTAAAAAATAAACTTCACCTATTCAACTCTCTATGCCTGATACCATTTCACTCTTTAAGGTGGATCAGTTGTATGGACTACTAATGGTCCAAATATGTCAATCTAGGAGGAGAAAACAAAGCTAAAGCTACCATTGAAGGATTTTCATCTTGTTGTTCATTTTCTTTCACATGGGATAGAACTAGAGCAACCAGAAGAGGAGAAAAAAGAGGATTTGCTGCAAGTGGATACATAGAAAGTTGAACCCTTAGGAATCCCTCTACGGATGGAGACTAAACATAATTAGGAGGATCTAGTCCTCTTGTTTGAAGAGAATCCCTCTTTTATGGAGGAAGAAAACAAAAAAGTTGTTCCTACCCTTTAGGAACAAATATTTTCTATTGAGCCTTTACAAGAATTAGATGACCTGCCACAGAAAGAAGAAAAAAAGAAATCAATGTAGAAGGAGGTCCCTCATGATATGAAGGATAAGAAATATGATCTACATGGTACTCCTATCCTTGGGGAAGATCATTCTGATATGCATACAATTGCCCCTCATCCTATGCATATTATTGTTGTTGGAATGAAGGAGATTGATGATGATGATGACTATTTGGATGAGCTTGATGTCATATGCTCTTCCATTGATATTGAGTCATCATATTCTTCAACTAAATATCATGAGTTGTGGTAGAAACAAAAGGAAGAATGAATGCTACTAGCCATACCATTAGAGCTAGTTTTGAGCCAGCGAGATACCAAGGTTGCATAGCACAAAAATGAGGTCAAGGATGATTGCTTATACCTAGTGTCATCAAGAGTATGCCCCATAAGGCATATATCTCTGCAAAAAATCTGTAAGTTTCCCTCAATCATAATTTCTTCTAAGCATGAGGGTGAGTATGAAAAAAGAGAAGAAACTCTATCTTTCTCAGACATAGATTATTCCAGTTCTAGAGAGCTTCATTGTTTTGAGAATTGGGAGGGAATTCTAGCAAGATGTTCTATTCTTGTCATTCTTATTTCCCTGACTAGTTTTCCATATGCATGAAAGGAACAAACAACTTGTCAAGAAGGAGAACTACTTCAAAAATCTAATTAATGGATTTGTTTAACTGGTTTCCTTCTAATTCCTTGTACATAGTGGGATAGATGTTTTTTATTTCCAAGAAGTGCATGAGTAAAAGCTATTTCCCTCCTAGAAATAACAAATTTTTGATGTTTTTTCTCAAGTTGCAGACTTGTAGATTTATTGTTGTTGTAGGCATGGCCAATTCAGTGTTTTTCCGCATTTGTGGAAAATGTGTATTTTTTTCGACACTGGTGACTCCATGCCCAATGGATTACTTAGGGCCACTCATCATATGCTTAGTAGGAAAGCATCCCCTCTAATTTGCCAAAAATGTTGGCTATTTTTTCCATCATTATCTCATTATAGATATCCAATCTAAGACACCTTTCATGGGCTAATTTTGATATGTTTTCTACATAGGTGGAAACAGTGTGTTTTTTGCATTAGTTTTAGTGGGCTTGGGAAATGTTGTGTGTTTTCAACACTCTATCGAAAACATTGTGTTTCCACCAAGTTAATTATACAATTGTAGTGTCTTTCCATTGTTGAGATATTCCTTGGTTGGGGTTTTTTTTTCTGTGTCTCTTTGACAAAACATTCAAGGAAATCATCTCGAAGAGATCTTCTAGGTCTCCCCGATGAACATTCAGGTTCCGCGGGACATGGTTCCATCGGGAGGACTTATTCTAGTGTCTCTCAGATGGATGCTGGTAGAAAATGTTGTATATTTTCTACATCAGCATGACAAACATAGGTTAGGAAGAGTTGTGTTTGGCTCTCCCTAACAAAATAGATGACAACCATCAAGAAGATAGTTTTCTTGTATCTCTAATGGGCTTTCCAAAGGATGCAGAACTCACTTCTTTGGTTGGTGGGACAATTGGATATCAAAGGGATATTTCTTCAAATCTCTTTGACATATTCCTCTCTATCTTTTTCATATTAGGGTGACATATGTGTTGTCTCTCCAATGAGAAGTGTTGTGTGTTTTCATTCGAAAACATTATGTATTTTTTGCCCTAACAAGATTTTTACCAGTGACTGTGACATGCCCAAGGGAAAAAAATTCAATGTTAAACTAATTTTTTGAGCATGTACATGTGATGCCAGTGCATCCCCTTGCCTAGTTACCACTTGAAGGGATATGGACTATCTTTTCCATTTTCTGGATGCATTCTTTTGGCCTATTTCTCACTTCATGATAAGATGTACACACAGAAATTAGATTTTGTTATGATTTATTTTATTTGTTGTCCTATTGTTCTATAACCTTAACTCCAGTCTGGTTGGAGTTTGAACTCATCTTCCGTAGATAGAGTTATGTTGGCTCTTTAAAAAGCAATATATTGTACATATTATGGGTTTCTCTCTTATGGTTCTCTTGCAGTAGCTTATGATTTGCAATTGTAATTTAACTTTTCATGATATTAATAGAAATCTCTACCTTTTCCTCTTCTTACATTCAACTATCTTGTACATCTCCTTGCCTTGTGTTGGATGATTCCTTTTTTGTTCTTAGCTTATGTATTGCGTTAGATCTTCTTGTTAGTTGTTTTCTTATCAATGTCTTTCCTAGAAGCATCTTATAAGTTGTAACCTGCAAGTATATTTTGTGATAGAATTATAGTTAAGAAATTTGTATATTTGGGGTTTTTATTGGTATAATGTATAGTCATAGGTAGGGAGAAACCACAATCAATCTTGTATCACCCCTTTATATTTCTTGCAATCCTTCTTCCCTTTTCCCTTGCAAGTGTTAGTTTAAGTAGATAGGTGCACCCTGATTAGAAGGAAGCTTACCTTCTCCAAAGATTCAGCCTCGCATACACAAGGTCCCACACTTGGAGGCTGATTCAATGTTTCACAAGGTTTCTTTGGGTTCATACCCCAAGCATGGGTGAAAACTTTTTTGATAACACTCCACTTAGGAAGAGGTTGCGGATCCACCAGATCGAGAAGATTTGATACAATCAGACATAAACATACAATTTTAGTCAATTTTTCTTAGTACAGGATGCCATTGTTGACCTATCCCCAGGGACAAGACAAGTTTCAACCTTTCTCTAGCATTTTCATCTCAATTTTTATCAGAAGGTCAGTTATGAGCTCTACTTTCCATTTTTGTACTTTTATGCTCATTATCTGTCTGTATCGGTATGTTATTTCTAGTTTTTTGCAACTTGTTTATTTAATCACTTCAATCAACTTAATCACTTCAATTTATCATTTCTATTTCATCAATTATTATATTTCAGCGAAGGATCATTCTCCCACTTAGCGTTTAAGTCTCCTCTTGAACCTAGTGGGGCATATTCCTTTTGAAATGTGTAATTGGTAAAAAGGTCAAGTAATTTTTCCTATCTATGTTATTGCTTCCCTTTTTCCACTATACAACATCAAATATATTTTACAATTGCATTAATATTTCATTGAATTCCATTATTTGCATCAATTCATATGCTATTAACATAAGCAATAAAAGTAGAACATATTGATTGTCCTAGAAAACCAAAAAAGGGGAAATTACAAGTGGTATCAGAGCTTATAATCCTGCTAGCTTGTGGGATGAACATTTCAAATTAGTATAAAATGGAATCAATTGAGGAACTAGTATAATAAGAAGCTTCAAAATTTGGAAAAAGATGAAGAACTCAAAAAATACACGCATCAATGCATAATAGAGAAAAGAAACACAGAAGAAATTAGCTTAATTGTTGGGAATACTAACAAAATCTATAATAAAGAAAGGAGTCCACATCAATGGAGAACAACCCACTATCACTCAAACTTCAATTCAACATGTGGTTACTTCTAGTTCAAAATTGATAGTCACACATAAACTTGAACAACAAGAGAGCAGTGAGCCAACATCAATGAACCTACATGAAAAATTTCAACAAGATTGGTTAAAGGGGGGTATTCAACCTTATATGTCCCTAGAGGACTACATATAATTGAGGATGAAGTATCTACCTAAAGAACATAAAGGACATCACCTTGACTTAAGAAGGTAAATTGAAAAGAAATATTGCAAAGTAACATCATCTGTTCCACCCCAAATGTCATACGAGGAAGAAGGAATAACATGTAAAGGCTTAAAAATGACTAATTTGGTTAATCAAAGGAAATGAGAAGCTGAGAATCAGGACATGATCTTCAAAGAGCTAAAGACACCCAAAGAGAAAAAAAACTCCTTGTTAGTATTTAGAAGCACTGAGAGGGGGTTGAATCAGTGTAGACAAGTACTTAATAATTTTTGCCACCGATCTAACAAAGTTAATCAAAAACTTCTAACCAATGAAACATACAACATATGAAATCAAATAGAAGTAAATAACATCAAGCATCCACATATGAAAAACAAATAACACACATATTTTTCATGTGGAAACCCTTGTAAGTGGGAGAAAATGACAGTGGGGATGGCACCCACAAGCCCACTACTATGGTAAATGAGTTTTCCTTGTTAGGATCTACAAATACCCTTTCTGAGGGTTTACCCTATTAGGGGTGACTAGTACACTGTTAGGAGTACAATCAGATTAGTTATGATCTACCTCACAATAGGATTAAAAGATCCTAATTAAGAAGTTACCCTGTTAAAGGATTTACAATAAGAGCTTGTTTAGGTTCACTCAGTTAAGGGATTTTGCTTGCAGAAACTGCTAGGGAAAAACAAGATGAATGATTTGGATGTAGCATTACTTTCATGTTAGATCCAATATGTTCTCTTCTTTCTAATGCTATACTAATCTCTTCCCCTTCAATCTTTGATCACTCCACTTGAAAATAAGATCGCAACCCTAAATCAAATGATTTAGATCATCTTATATACTGTTGTCCTTAAGTCACTTAAGACCTATAAATCTCTATCATAGTCGGCACAAAGTAATGACCAACCACCTCAAGATCAGCATAAAGAATAACTAACATGTCAGAATCAAATGTAATATCCATTTTTATGACCAATAGCCGACCACAGATCGAGTGCCTTAATCGATTTAACATGAAACTCTGATAGATGAACCAATAAGTTCACTGTCTTCTTCACCAAAATAATAATTCACTTAAAACACTAAATTAAATGGCATGATTAGAATCATGGATTCCTAAAACCATATTAATGATGAACTATAACTGATTAAATGTTTGAAAATGATAAGTTGATGATCACCGAGCTGCAAAAGTGAATGCAAGACATTAAATCAGTTAATGTATTATATTGTCATTGGTGTCAACTTGATATGGTTTGATTATTCATACACACAATATCATAACATTGAAGATTTGAAGAGACAAATTTTATGTGGTCGGTAAAATATAAAAAGTTAGTATACACTGAGTGACAGTGAACACCGAGCAGTTCACAGTGTATATCGAGCATAATAGTAACCAAGCAAGTGTATACCGAGCACCGCAGTAACTAAAGTTGATGACCAAGCATAACTAAAGGTGATGACTGAGCTTAACTGAAGTTAAATAATGACATAATTTCTTACCTAGCAGAGCTACAATTTAGGGATTGAATGATTGATTTCTTTATTTTCAACGATCAGTTAAACTAAAGAAAGGAAGGAGATTTAAAGCATGTTTTATTCACAGTTATCAAGGAGAGATTTACAGAATAAAACTAAACGAAAACTTTATGGGATAAATAAAATCATGGCGAGTTTTACAAATCAAGAAAAGATCTAAGAAAAAAATAAGGAGATTGAGCGGCTAATCATATCTATATAAAGAGACAAGGAATTCATTATCAAAGAGAGGAATGATAAATATATTTTGTGTGAAGATAGAACTCTTCATGCAGATCTGATCATACAGGTAGAACAATAGAGCCAAGGAATTCTACAGACACCGAGGAACAGAGGACAGAGCATTCACCGAGAAAAATAAAGAAAGAAAGCAAAGGAACTGAAGTGTATATTGATTAGAGAGGTGTTATTGAACTAAAAATAGATCTAAATATTTGTAAATTAAAGTTGTATTTTGAACAGATAATTTACTGTATGAGTTTAACCAGTGATTCAGAAAATCTCTTAACCGAGTGGGATTTAATAGTTCTTATTGTATTGAGATGCTCAAGAGTATCAAACGGTTTTCTTGCTGACAGCATAGTGAGTGCTAGTTCAAAAGACAAACTGTTGGTTTTAAATCCTCTAACAAATTTGCACTTAACAATGTGTATTGTAACCTTTAACAGGGTTGGATCTTCACCGAGCTCACTTCAGAAGAGTGAAAATATTTTGGGTTACCAGTCCCAGGTGGTTTTTCCCATATTGGGTTTCAATTTTAAAATCTAAACCCAATGTGTCAAATGTGTATATGTTTCATTTCATTGATATTTTGTTTTACACATTATTGAAACTGGATTGGTCGGTTAACACTAAGTTTATTTGTTACTACACGGTAAAGTCTAGAAAAGATAAACAGTAAATCTTACCGAGCAGTTTATATTTGTTAAGATTATTTTATGCATACATCTTGTTGAAATTGGACTGTAAGATAATTGTGTTAGAGTAATTTCCCTTTAAACTTATTGATTAAATCATGTTGATTTAATTAGTTAAGTTGTCATTACTCTTTAGTATTTAAGCTTTCTCTTAGGTGCATTAATAATTAATTCTTTTATTAATTATTAATGTGCAACCTAGCTTTTTTCCTTTTAGGGTTTTATTAACCTTTTAAGGTTGAACTTTATAATTATTGTTCATTAATTCATAATACATTTTTGCTCTACTCTTTCAAGTTTCTCTGAGCTTCTGAGTGCTTCAGTTTTTTCCTTCTTTTGCTTCTTTCCTATAATAGGTATTTTGCATGTAGTTGTTCTTGGGCGCAACTGGATAAGTGTTTCTCAAATCCTTCATGGTATCAGAGCCCCTCTGTTGCTTCCTGTTATGGAGTTTTTGAAGTTGTATTCGAAGGATAATGTTTTTAGCTTTTTTAGGGTTTTTGTCTTCAATCTGTGGGTGACATTTTTTTGGAGCATTTTGGGCCCAAACGGACCTCATCATCGCGCTTAGAAGGCCATAAAACCTATATTTTCATATAAGGTTTGTTAGTTTTGGCCTCCGTAACATCTGGGAAAACAAATTTTGCCTCCAGGCACATTTTTTGAGGCAAAACAAAAAAATCAAAAAAATTATTTAAAAAAATGTTTTTTGAGGACTCGTGCCCGCAGTTCGACACCTGTACCTGCAGCTCGGTGGATCGAGCCCTCAGCTCTACGAGCCGAGATCGGCCGCTGCTCCATTTTTTTCATAAAAAATATTAATTTTTTTAAATATTTTAAAATAAAAAAATATATAAATTTTTTTTTAATGTTTTTTCTTAAAAAAAAAGCATGTATATTTTTTTAATTGTTTTTTTTAAACATTTTCTATTTTTTTAATTATTTTTTTAAAACAATTGTTGTTTTTATTATTATTTTTCATTAAAAAAATAATATGCCATTTTGGTGGGAAATTTGGAGGCAGTCCTTTTTTGGAGTTTTTTTGCCAATTTAGCCAGGCTTTGCCATTTTTGGCTGAGGTTCTTCTGGATCATTTGGGTTTTGACCTACTGGTGGTTTTTTTCTCATACTTGAGAAAACGAAGGCGCTTTTCGCCAAATGAGATATCATTAGAAAGTTGGTTCCAAGGCCGATCTGATTTTTCCAGTTTGGTTATCTGATTTTTCTTTCTTACAAGGTTTTTTTCCAGTCAAATTCATGGTTCCATTTTGTGCTCCAGTCACTATATCTCGCTCCTCTAGACTCATTTTTTCAACATCGGCATGGCGCCAGAAAGTTGCTTCCATTCTCTTTCTTCTTCTATGGGTCTCACACCCAGATTCTACTCCATGTATCTATGTATTCATTTTTTTGCTTTATGGCATTCTGGTAGATATCTTGGATGTTTCAAGTTCTGGGATCATTTCCTTTTCTGAACATTGTATACATCTATTTCTGTAGCTTTTCTTGTTTGCAAACATACTAAGATAAAGTGCCATCTGATGCATGCTTGAGATTCTATTGTACTCACACTATATTATAAAGTGTCATGTGGGGGTTTGATGTTTTCTTTGTTTTCCATCTACCTTGGTCAAGTGAGTGTCCCTTCCACGACATTAGCCTCATGATGTGTGTCAAGTGAGAGATCCTTCCACGACACCATCCTTTATATGTGTTTGTACGTTCTTCATCATGCAACATTTCTTGGCAATATGTTTCAGTGTCCCTATCATACCTCTCCCTGCTTAGCATTATGAGGGGTATCTCTTGTTGGTAAGCTCTTCTAGCTTATATTTGATTCTTCTGTGTGCTCTCCCTTTCTTCATCCCTTCAATGGATAGGTGTAATAAATTTGTATTCTGATTTTTTCTCTCCCTTTCTTTTAGAATCTCTTCTCTCTCCAATTCTCTCCATTGAATCTTAATCTCTTCTCCCCGATGGATATTTCATTCAATATTTCTCTCCCTTTGACAATATCAATGCCAAAAATATATATAGCTCTGTAGTAGCTAACAATATCTCTAGTGTGTGATTCAGATAAGTACCTTCAGTGTACTTTATTTCATTTTAGTCCATATCTTAGCTTGCATCAACATGATTAATCTTATGATAATGTGTAGACTAAAGCAACCTCCAAGTTAGCTTAGTGACCAGTAGACAAGGGACGAACCCCTAGTCTATTCCTCAGGTATTCAAATGTGTCTTTTGGCAATGGTTTTGTGAATATTTCTACTATTTGTTCTTTGGATTGTACATATCCAGTATTACATATTTCTCTTGTATTTGTTCCCTCAAGTAATGATACTTAATGGATATGTGTATTGTCTTAGCATGCATCACAGGGTTCTTTGAAATTTTTATAGCACTTGTATTATCACAATAGATATTACTGGGTCAAGAATTTCCTCATTCATACCTTTTAGTAATTGCTTGATCCATGCAATGTTAGAGTAATTTGCAGTAGCAATGACATATTCTACTTCTGCAGTTGATTGAGATATGCACCCTTGCTTTTTACTTATCCATGTGACAAGTTTGTCACATATAAAGAATGCTCCTCCTGTAGTGCTCTTTCTATCATCTATGTTTCCTTCCCAATCAACATCAGTATAAACTTGTAGCTCAAATTTGCCTTCTTTATTGTACCACAAACCATAGTCTTCAGTGTTCTTCAGATATCTCAAAATTCTTTTAACAGCAGTCATGTGTGATTCCTTAGGGTTAGCAGAGAATCTTGCAACTATACCAACTGCATGTGCTATATCAGGTCTAATGTGTACTATATACATTATTTTACCAATCATAGATCTGTATAAGGTCTAATTTACCTCAGTTTTTTTGTCTTCCTTTGTCAATTTTCATCCAATTGCCATAGGTGTTCCAACTGATTTGGAGTCCTCCATCTTGAATATCTTTAGAATTTCTTTGATGTATTTTAATTGTGTGATGTATATGCCTTCATCTTGTTGTATAATCTGTAGGCCAAGAAAAAATTTGATCTCTCCAAACATTGACATTTCAAATTCTTTGCTCATTTCATCAGCAAATGACTTGCATAGCATATCATTACCTCCAAATATGATATCATCAATAAATATCTCAACAATCAAAATCTTATCATTAGTATCTCCTTTCAAATACAGATTATTATTATCACTTGTTCTAACAAATCCAATACTAATGAGATAAGAGTGAAATATTTCATACCATGCTCTCGGTGCTTGTTTCAATCCATATAAGGCTTTGTGTAGTTTACAAACCATGTTCCTCTTGTTAGGATCAAAAAAACCTTTAGGTTGTTCAATGTATACCTCCTCTTCTAGTATTCCATTCACAAATGAAGATTTAACATCTATTTGGTATACTTTTAATCCTTTAAAAGCAGCATAAGCAATTAGAATTCTTAATCCTAGTCTAGCAACACGTGCAAAGGTTTCTCCATAGTCAATACCTTCTTCTTGTGCATACCCTTTGCATACCAGTCTTTCTTTGTTCCTTGTGACATCTCCATTCTCATTAAGTTTGTTTCTGAAAATCCATTTGGTGCCAATGACATTTTTGTCACTTGATCTAGGTACTAATGTCCATGCTTTATTCTTCTTAATCTGTTCAATCCCTTCATTCATTGTATTAACCCATTCTTGATTCTCAAGTGCAACATATTAGATTTCGGCTCAAAATCACAAATCAAACATCTATTGTTAAGTGACTTACTTCTTGTTCTCATTCCTATATTTTGTCCCCAATAATCTGGTCCTATGGATGGTGTCTTTTGACATATTTAGCAAGTACAGGTTCAGATCTATGTTCTTCTTTATCTTCATTTTGATCGTCATCACTTGGTTTAGCATTGTGAGCATTTTCCTGATTCTCGGTGTGTGCGGCATGTTGCTCGGTTGCATTGTTTTGTCACTCAAGAAAGGTGTCAGGTTCTTCAATGTAGACAAATCTGTTGTAATCTTTAGGTTCCTTTCTACTTTCCTCATCATTTTTCTCAAAAAATTCATCCACTTTAACATTTTCACTTTCAAAGATTTTGTTAAAAGATTTTTTCAGACATTTATAAGCTTTGCTTTTAGTAGAATATCCTGGAAATATTCCTTCATCACTTTTAGAGTCAAATTTCCCATTTCTACCATCTTTCATTATATAACATTGACTTCCAAAAATTCTAAAGTAACTCACATTTGGTGTGTATCCATACCATAGCTCATAAGGCGTCTTATTTGTGTCTTTCTTCAATTGCACTCGGTTCAGTGTATAGACAATAGTACTTACAGCTTCTCTCTAAAATGTTTGTGTGATGCTTTTTTCAATCATCAGTATTCTGGCACAATCAACAATTGATCTATTTCTCCTTTCAGCAATCCCATTTTGTTGTGGTGTTCTCGGTGTAGAAACATGTCTTGTAATCCCATGCTCATTAAAAAGTTAGTGAATTCATCAAAAATAAATTCTCTTCCTCTATCAGATCTTAAACATTTCAGTTCTTTTCCACTTTGTTTTTCAACTTTAGATTTATACCATTTGAACATCTTAAATGCTTTAGATTTCTCTTTTAAGAACATGACAGTCATCATCCTAGAATAGTCATAAAAAATTAGAATAAAGTATGTATCACCATAATAGCTCTTTGTTCTCATTGGTCCACATAAGTCAGTATGGACTAACTCCAAAATAGCATTAGATGTGTAGGTTTTTCTCTTGAAACTAGACTTTGTCATTTTTCCTATTTGACAATTCTTGCACATAACATGGTTGAGCTTTGAAATACTCGGTAAGCCTCTCACTTTTCTTTTCTTACTTCTCTTAACCATGTTGTCAAAATTGACATGACATAACCTTTTATGCCATAACCAAATGTCTTCATTTGTAGCCAATAAACAAGTGGTCTCAATATTATCAAGATAGAATAGATTACCTTTTGTTTGTTCACCAATACCGATCAACTTTCCTATTCCATTATAGATCATTGCCTTTTTGTTCTCAAATGCAACTCAATGTCTTGTGTTGTTTAGCTATAAAAAAGTCAACGGATTATAGTTAAGTCCTTTCACCCAATATGCATTTTCACATCTGATCAGATTATTCAACATGATCATACCTTTTCCTTCAACTAGGAAAGGTGATTCATTACCCATCCTAATTGATCCACCATTATAATATTCAAAAGTTTCAAAATTTTCTTTATCTCCAGTCATGTGATGAGTACAACCACTATCAACAATCCAGACATTATTTTTGCTAACTTTAGATATGATTTTTGTTTCAAAATAACTTTCTTCTTTGTCTAAATCATCCTTCATAGCAACAAATACTATCGAAATATCTTCATCAAAATCAGTGTCAAAATTTTCAGCTTTGTTCTCAACCAAGTAACAATCCTTTGCACCTTTGTCCTTGTAATCTGGGTTATCTCTTATGTCAGAGTGTTGGTTGCTTATGTAGTCTCGGTCATCACTTATGTCATACTTCTTTTCATAAGATCTGTCATTGTCTCTTTCATCCTTTCTCTTTTTAGGGCATCTAGCAACAAAATGTCCAATTTCTTTGCAATTAAAACAGACCAATGGTAATTTACCTTTATATCTTCATTTACCTCTGTGTAACCTCCTAGCCATTAGTGCTTTAAGTCCATCAAGTTCTTGCTCATCGCTATCACTATCAATATTATTTCTCATAGTGTGTTTGTTACTAGATTTTCTCGTGTTCAGAGAAGACTTGAATGTAGACTCAATAGTAGGTAAGACATTGTTGTCATAGTTGTTCATCTGAAATGAAATAAGTCTACCAATCAAACTATCAAGAGTAACATTGTTATTAGCTAATGCTCTCATTTCTTGAATTGCAGATACTCTAATAGGATAAACAAGTAGTAAGGTTCTCAGAATTTTACTTACAACTATTTCTTCATCAAGTACTCCTCCTACTCCACGGATAGCATTAACAACTTCTTTGATTCTTTCACTATACTGAGTGATGTTCTCTCCTTAATTCATTCCTAGTTCATCAAACTTTCCTCTTAGGATTTCAGATTTAGCTCTCAACACATTGGTATCTCCTCCATGTACTAGCTTGATTTTGTCCCACATTTTCTTTACAGAGGTGCATGATTTCACATCTTCAAATTCAGCATCGGTTAGTGAAGAAGCAAGTTCTATCATCATAGAATTGTGTTCATGTTTCTCTCTCAATTGATCATAAATTAGAGGTCTAGTAGGTGTAACATATTTAGTATCCAAGTGTTGTGTAACATCATTTCCAATACCAGATAGATGAAGTCTTATCCTAATTTTTCATGATGCAAAGTTGTCCTTGTTTAACTTAGGCACATCCCTTTTACTCATCTTGTGATCTTTAGCTTAAGTCCCTTTAAAATTTTCTTCCAAGCACCAAAGCTCTGATACCAATTGTTAGAA
>MU226017.1:2223618-2249284 GCA_018584345.1 Thuja plicata
CTTCCAAGCACCAAAGCTCTGATACCAATTGTTAGAATAACTGAGAGGGGGGGGGGTGAATTAGTGTCCTTAATAATTATTCCAAAAATTTAACCAAAAAAATATCTCTCAAATATAATACCCTCAGTTTGAAGGATCTGAGAAACACTGATCCGATTGCATCCAAGAATAATTGCATGCAAAATACCTGCTATAGGAAAGAAAAAAAAGAAGGAAAAAGCTGAAGAACTCAAAAGCTCAGAGAAACTCAAAAGAGTAGAGAAAAAATGTATTCTGAATTAATGAACAATAATTACAAAGTTCAACCTTAAAAGGTGAATGAAACCCTACAACAAAAAAAGCTAGGTTGCAGATTAATAATTAATAAAAGAATTAATTATTGATGCACCTAAGAGAAAGCTTAAGCACTAAAGAGTAGTTAAAACCTAGCTAATTAAATCAACATGATTTAATCAATAAGTCTAAAGGTAAATTATTCTAGCACCCCCCTTAAGCGAAGATCAGGAGGTAAGCTAACCTAGCACAACTATGAAAGCAGGAAATGGGTCCCGACAACAAGGCCTGATCAGGTACCCAAGTACAAAAAAATATATGTAAAGAGGAGAAAAGGAGAAAACCCAGTGGGAAAAATCCCTCTCCAAAAATAGATGTATCCTAGTGAAGGACTGAAGAAGCCTCCAAACTAGAGAACGCCCAGAAAATAGGAACAGAGAAAGAACATGTAGAACACCTCTGAAGCATGAAGCTGCAAACACTGTAAAAAAGTAACTGCTCAAACCTCCATTGTAATAGAACATGATCAGGTAGAGAAGACTATAAACAAAGCTTGAAGAGATGATCAATCAAAAATGGAATAATTCCTCCAAAATAGGAATGAAAGAAGAGTGTCCATATGGTAAATGATCCATCTCACCAAAATACATAGGTACCAGCCACAACATCCGCCTAGTACATAGGAACAAATATTTAATACATAGATCACTACTAAATTGGTTATAGAACAATAAGTTTGGTATGTTATGACATGTTTTATACTAAATATCTCATAGTATGTTTTCATTAATGCCAAAGGGAGAGATTGATGAACTATAATTGATTGAATCTTTGAAAATGATAAGTGGATGATCACCGACCTGCAAAAGTGAATACAAGACATTAAATCAATTAATGTGTTGTATTGTATTGTCATTGATGTCAACTAGATACGGTTTGATTTTTCATACACATAATATCATAACCTTGAAGGTTTGAAGAGACAAAGTTTATGTTGTCAGTAAAACATAAAAAGTCAGTATACACCGAGTGAGAGTGAACACCGAGTAGTTCACACTATATATCAAGCATAGAAGTAACCGAGAAAGTGTATACCAAGCACCATAGTAATTGAAGCTGATGACCAAGCATAACTAGATTTAATGACCGATCATAACTGAAGGTGATGACCGAGCTTAATTAGAGTTAAAGAATGACAAAATTTCTTAGCTGATAGAGCTACAATTTAGGGATTGACTGATTGATTGCTTTATTTTTAATGATCAGTTAAACTAAAGAAAGGAAGGAGATTTAAAGCACATTTTATTCATAGTTATCAAGGAGAGATTTATGGGATAAAAATAAAGGAGAGCTTTACAGGATAAAGAAAAGCATGGCAAGTTTTACAGATCAAGAAGAGATCTATGACAAAAATAAGGAGATTGAGTGGCTAATCATGTCTATATAAAGAGACAAGGAATTCATTATCAAAGAGAGGAACGCTAAATATATTTTGTGTGAAGATAGAACTCTTCATGCAAATCTGATCATACAAGTTGAAGAATAGAGCCAAGGAATTCTGTAGACACCGAGGAATATAGGACAGAGCATTCATCGAGTAGAATAAAGAAATAAAGAAAAGGAACTGAAGTATATATTGATCAGAGAGGTATTATTAAACTGACAATAGATTTGAATAGTTGCAAATGAAATTTGTATTTTGAATAGATCATTTACTATATCATTTTAACCATTGATTCAGAAAATCTCTTAACTGAGTGGGATTTAACAGTCCTTATTGTATTGAGATACTCAAGAGTATCAAAAGGTTTTCTTGTTGACAAAATAGTGAGTGCTAGGTCAAAACACAAGCTGTTGGCTTTAAATTCTCTAAAAAGGTCACACTTAATAGTGTGTATTGTAACCTTTAATAGGGTTGGCTCTTCACTAAGCTCACTTCAGAAGAGCGAAAATATTTTGGGTTATTGGTCCCAGGTGGTTTTTCCCATATTGGGTTTCCATGTTAAAATCTATGTGTCAAATGTGTATATGTTTCATTTCATTGATATTTTGTTTTACACATTATTGAAATTTGATTGGTTGGTTAACACTAAGTTTATTTATTGCTACTCGGTAAAGTCCAGAAAAGATAAACAATATATCTTACCGAGCAATTTATATTTGTTAAGATTATTTTATGGCATACATCTTTTTGAAATTGGGACTGTAAGATAACTAGGGGTATTATATTTGAGATAAGTCTTTTGTTGAATTTTTGGAATAATTATTAAGGCTACTGATTCACCCCCCTATCAGTTATTCTAACAATTAAATCCTCCTCTATGATCACAACACCTGAACTATACTACAACTCGACCACTACCAAATTATCTCACTAAAACTAATCTTCATGTACACCAATCAATGCACTTAACTGTTTCTTCCATTATCAATCATACAAAGATATTATCGGTGACTCCAATCATGTTAATTGATAATGTTGCCATCAATGATAACCAATTACGCATCCATTGTGGCCTCTCCTCATAAGAACTCTAGAAACCACCATAATGACAACAATCTCCTCCTTTGGCATTGATGGAAAAAACTCTAGGAAAATATTCTTCTTACCATCCTTATCAACATTTTTCCATACATAACTCCTCCTAAGCTCATACTTCTCATTAAATTTATTTTCACTGTACCCATACTCACACTCATACTCCCCCTTTTTTCATACAATGACAAAGGTTCACAAATATTGTATACCAGACTTACATTCTATCAAATACATACTTGTAGTTTGTCTTTGTTGTCTCCAATGAAACATCCCATGACTTTTGAAAATGGGTCTTAGAAATGATATGCCCATGTAGATCAGATGCTAACTCCTCCATTTTATATAGAGTTCTCAAGTCTGGTAACTAAATTAGAGTTTCTACATTCTTCACATTTTGTTGCATCACCTCTACTGTGGGTGCTAGGTATGTTTGTAATTCAAGTAGTGTGATGACCCTCTTATCTTGTTCTGTCTATAACTGCCTCACTTTGTGTGTGATCATTTTCACCTTAGCACTATATTTTGATGTAGATCTTGAGATAGGATCAAACTTTTCAACTAAGATGTCAAGATCCTTTCGTGCATTTTCTTTGTTCTTCTCCAAATCCTTAGTAAAATTTAAAAGTTTTGACACTCTCGTCAATAACTGGCCGACCTCTTTTAGTGTGTTATTTGTCTAATCCAAAAGTTCTAAAAGTGTCATCTTTTCTTTACCAATCTTCTCTACCAAATTTATTGTCCTTTTCTTCTCATACTGATACTCAACCAACTTCATTGTTGCATCCTCCAAGTTAGGTACTTGATAAAAAATGGATTTGATCAATATGTCCTATTGATCAATAGGAATATCATGTTTTTAATATTCCACATCAGGAACTAATTTACTAATTATGTTCTTGGCATCCTTCAGTACTGTAACCTTCTTCTTCTTGCCTTTTAGTTTGTCCTTTTCTAGTTTCACCTTAAGCTTCTTAGATACTTTCATAAACTCCTTAGGAATCATCTTGTTTATATCAATAGGTTCTTGAATTTCTTCATCTTTTGGCTCACCTTCATCCTCTTCCTTAGAACTAGTTGAATCCTGTGTTCTACTCTTCTTCTTAGGGCTAGTTTCACCGGTTAGATCCAGCTTCCTCTAAATTGAAAGTACCTCTTCGTTACCCTTTTGATCTTCACTTTTCTACTCTATCACTTTCTCTTCATTATGTTCTCTTGGAGTATCCACTTCTCTTATTTTAAAGTTATAAAATATTCCTTAAATTTGAATTATTTTATGATGTAAATTATGAGTTTATTTTCAAAGGTTATATTGATTTGTATCTAGGGTAGATCCCAATGATGGGAACTCTCTCTCTCTCTCTCTCTCTCTCTCTCTCTCTCTCTCACTCTAAGTTGACACCAACTGGTTGGTCACATTCAAGGATGTCAATGATTTCATCAAGTGTAATTGGACCCTTGAGCCCTTTCTTCTTTTTATTCTTCTTCTCATGGACATTGGATGTAGGATATTGTGTCAATAAAAGTTGATGCTTGTGCTCAGTATTTGGCTTTGGTGGCTCAGTTGGTGTGATGACTTGTTTTGGTGTCTCGGTTACAGACCTTGTGTCAGTAGTAGAGGTATCTACCATTGTCTTTGTGTTACTTCAACCTTATCTACTGCATTAGTGGTGTCTTTTGGTGCATCACCCTATGTAGTAGCTCCACTATGCTCAGTTTCCTTGCCATTTTCATCACCCTTGTCTTCTTGTGTATTTGTTCCCTGCTCGGGTGTTAACCTTTGATGCTTCATTTTCAATATCAATAGCTTGGACTAGTATGAGAAGATTACCTAGAACCATAGCTCAGGAGACCTCAGCTGTATCTTGTCCTTCAAGGTTCTCGGTAGCTCCGGTTATTTCTTCATCTTCCTTTTCTTTTCATCTGGGTCACCTTCGGTTATATCATCTATTATGATTTTTGCATGTCTAAGATTTGTTAGTAGCTCAGGAATACCGTCTAATACATTATCAACAGTTGCATCTTCAATGTTAGTTGTCTTGGTACTCAGTCAATGTCCCTCGGTATCGACCGTGGATGCAACATCCTCTATTTTCTCAGTTGTACATAGCAGATTTTTCCAAATCATAGTACTCTCTTCATCAACTTCTTTGAATTTCCCTTGAAGTATATTGAGTGCTTTGGATTTCTTTGGAATTTTTTTTTCATACTATTGCGTTATGTCATCAATCTGTTCAACTATGTATTCAACCTTAAGTATAGTGAGTTTTTCCTCTCTCATTTGTTTCTCTATTGTCAATGCATAAGTCCATCTAGCTGATATTTTGTCATATATTTCTTGTGGTATGTATGTATAAAATTCTATAGGAACTTTTCTAAAATTAATCATCATACCTATCATTGCATCTTCCAATTTATCCCGATTCCCAGTTGTCAAGTTTGCATAAGCATGTAGCTTCGGATGTCCTAACCTTCTGGTTGACCTTATTGCTTCTTCTACTTCATCAATAGTATGTGGTGCCTTATTCTTTACAACCTTGAATCGATCAATGCTATCATCTGAATAATCCTTGTCATATTTTTCTCTAACATACCTTTTCCTTTGCCTCGGTGTTGGGGTCTCGGTGGTAGCCTTAGAATTCCTCATCTGATAAATATATTTTGGTGAGGGTCTAGTAATGTTTGCAACTCCTTTCTTCAAAGGTGGTGATTGTGTTGTCACTGATCTTGTTTTTGTCCTTGGTGGAGTCTCAGCGTTTGTGCTTTTTCCCTTCTTGGCCTTAGGTGCATCTTCTTGTATGTTAGGTGTTGGTTCATCTGATTTGGTGCTCTTTGTATCTTTTTCTTCTCCTTCAATGATTGTAGGCTTCTCCTCGGTGTCATCAACTGATCTTTCAAGTTCTTCATCAGTGATAGCAAATTTCCTTTTCAATGTCTTGACAATTTTGGTCTTCTTTCTTCCAATTTTCTCTACTTGAAGTCCAATTTGTATTCTTGTCTTAGCTTCATCATATGTGCCAAATCTCATGGAAAATTTGTTCATTAAGTAATTTCTCTATAGCCTCAGAAGCTAAATCTATGTCAATTTCATAATCCATAGGAGGTTTTCATGATATCCTAGGATATACTTCTTTGATGAGAGTTGTCTTGGTGGAAACTACAAAACATATTTCTTCTTTATAATTCTCTACCAATTGGATTGGTATTCTTATTCTTTTCTCCATTCTCTCTCTGAACTTCATAAAATAATCATTCATAACGGGTTCAAAGTTTCTCCTAGACTCTTAATGAGTTCACTGACTTGCATAGTGATTGGTCGGTTGGTCTCCCAAATGACATTACCGATGGAGGGAAAGAAGTTTTGTAGATAGAAAAATGTACACATCAATAGAGAACCAAACTTACATGTATTCAATCTTGCTGATATGATTGTCCTCATGTTTTATTCTAGTTATCTTTGCAATAACTCAGCTAGGTCAAGTTGCAAACCATTCTTCACTATTTTATATGTGATGTCGACTATTCCACATGCAATGTTGTTTGGTCTTCTCAATTGAAATATCTTGTATCTAGTAACATATACACCAAATCTTAATTTAGGATTGATGATGGTGTTGATACTCAGACCTCTACCATCCCACCTGCCTCAAGTGTTAGCTTCTTGATTTCAGATTTAGGTGGGTGCCTTAGGGATTTTGTTTTTTTGTTTGTCAGATACCCAATTACTGCATGTATACCATCTTTGTTGATCTTCTTCGGTTCATCTAGCCATAGTTTCCCATCATGTATTTGGCTCAATACAACTTGTATCCATTTTGTCTTGAATTCCTTCAAGAAATATAAGGCATTAGTTAACCTTTTCACTTTCAGGTGCTTGTGATCATCCTTCAGCTTCCCATTAGTGCTAAGCTCCTGATATGTCGTAATAAGCTCAAAATCACCTATTTCACCAATTTTGCAATGGATGTATGCTCTTACATCGTGAACCAATAGAACCCTAGGCGGTATGGATGAGAACATGCCTTTCTTGTCAGGTTGAACAACAACCTTTGGATGAAACTTGTAGTTAGGTTCTGTACATGTGGAATTCTTGATCAGAATTACCTTCTTTCTCTTGTCATTCTTTTCCTTCATGGTTCGCAAAGAAGACGCCATTGTGTATTGCAAATTAGGGCTTCCAACAAAAAAACAAAGATAGCTCGGTAAGTCCAAACACTTACTTGATATAACCTTCAACTACTTGAAATATGCTTTGAATCTCTATGAAATGATTTGAAATGCTTCGTTCTAAATTCACTCTTAATCTCTCTGCTTTTCTCTTTGATCATTGTGTGAAAAAATGAGTTCACTTCCCTCAAATGTATACCAAAATGATTTAGTCAGCGCAATAAATGTTTTCCAACAACCACTCGGTCGACAAAAAAATCACTTGATTGACACTAAAGATACTTAGCTCGATGAGTACAATAATGCTCAGTTGAATCAGCAACTTCGTTGTCTCTCACATGTTCACCAACTGGAGTTCTTACTCGGTACAGATTAACCGACTCAACTAGTTCAATGTTATCAAAAATATAATACCATAGCGCATCTTAATTCAAGATAATTTGGCATTCATACAATGAATATAAGGAACTGATGTAAGATATAACTTTGCAAGACATAGTTCCATACCTTACTTGTATTGCTTAGGTGGAGGTGGTGGAATCACTTAATCCATTAGATGAGGTGTCACAGACTATTGTCCTTGGCCCAACATTGTCATTTGACGCTCTCCTCCACATTTGATTTCTTATCCGCATGATTTCTTTGATTATTTTTCCATTTCCTATATCTGTTACTTGGTTTCTGCAATCTTTTCTTAAGTGACTAACCTTCTGACAATGTGTCCATGTCATTCCAAAGTTTGACCAATTTCTAGATCTAGTTCTCCATTGTCTCATACAGTTAGCTGCAATATGTCCATATTTACCACATGTTGTGCAACTAGCCCAAGTGTTGTAATTCCAAGCATATGCATTACCTTGTCTTCTCGGTTGAAAAGATTTCTCTTTTCCTTTTGGTTTCCAGATTTGCTTCATATTAGTCCCACATGCTTGTGATGTGTGACCATGCATGTTGAAAGTGCGACAATATTTTTCCATGTAGGGTTTCTTCTCTGGTTTTTTTATCTTACATATGCATTCATGTGCTTGATGTCCATGCTTGTTATAGTTATAGTAATTACCATTAAATTTAGCACAGTTTCTAGAAATACCTTTTGCTTTGCTTCTACAAATGTTTGATGTGTGACCAGGTTTTCCACAATGATGGCATGAGGGTTTGTTAGTCTTTGGGTTTCTGAAGACATTCCTTTGTTCAGCTTGATTTGATGATTCTCCATGCTTGGTATACCCTAAACCGGTATTGTTTTCCAGTCTCCATTGATTGTTCAGAAATTCATCCATCTTCTTGCTACTTTCTTCAGATCTCTTAATCACCTCATTATGTACTTGTGGAATCTTCACTTTATTTCTCAATTTTTCATTCTCTTCTTTTAATTCACCAATATCTTCCAATTTATTTGCAAGTTCCATATTTACTCAGTTGGCCTCATGAATTATAGCAACCATCTGATTGGTGATCTCAAAGTAATGTTCAGTAAGTCTCATTCTCTCAGATTCTTTCTCTTCTATATTTTCAGTCATTTGTCTTCTTTCATTAACAACCATGTTTCTATCTTGTTCAGCTTTCTTTGCATTGTTCAAGACTTCAACCATTCTAACCATTTTTGTATCTTGACCGATATCCAATGCTTTCACTTTGCTCAGTAAGTTGTTGATTTCTTTCTGATAGCTTTGATATGATTCCTTTAGATGCATCAGATACCAAATTTAGATCTAGATCTATCAAATGGGTCATGTATCTCTTCTTCCTGATAATCAGTCTCATTAGAGCGATATGCCATGTCTTTTTTCTTAACCAACATCTCCTTTAGTTTCTCCTTGGCTTCTTTGAATTGTTCAATGTAGATCTGTAACTGCAATTTATGATTCTCAATAGTTTTTTCAAGCGTATACCTCTCCATTGTAAGATCGTTTCTCTTCAGTGATTAAACTTTCTAAATAAGAGAACTAGCTTTGATACCAATTGTTGGAATGATGGAAAGGTGTGCACTGAGAGGGGAGGGGTGAATCACTCCCCTTAAAAACTTTTCAAACAAATCTTTATAACCATAAACTGTAATAACTGACTATGTACTGACTATGTAGATTGCTTTCACCATACATGTAATGTCATCGCTGAAATGTAAATGCATGTAATCAAAACAATAAAACATTCATGAAACTTAGTACACATAACACATTTATTTTGGTATCACAGAAAACCCCTCTTAGAAGGTAAAAACTATTGTGGGGATGAGACCCACAAAGATTCACTACTACAGTAATAAAATAGCCTGTTAGAGATTACAAAGATTGATCACATCTAGTGACCTTACCCTGTTAGGAGTAACAATAAGATCGATTAGATCTACCTTGTTTGAGGATTTTACAACATAATGTATGTGTGCACTCTGTTAAGAGATTTAGGCAAAGATGGTTAAGTCTACTTTGTTAAGAGATTTTGGGGTCTATTATAGTTGTTAGAGAGTAACAGAATTGTGATATGAACAAATACAATCTAAATATTGTGAATAATAGATCCTTTAAGTACAATAAGCTTATCACCTTTCTGTGACTGATAATACCTTATGTATTGTTCAGTAGCCTTGTCTCTATTCTGAAAACTAATTGCTTCAATGAAATTCTTGTGCTAAAACCCTTTGTCAGATCTTTTGATATCCTTAGTGCGGCGGCTACTTGATCATAATTTGATCATCATACTTACGAAAATGACATCTTATCCTTACATATATCAAACCTCTTGGCCTAATTAGGGTTTTACAATGTCTTAGAAAACCTAAGATCAACGGTGTACAAAATTTACCTTGATCATCTATACATATGAAACAAAAATAATTAATGAGTGGATGCGTAATTAATGTCCTCCTTGATTATTGTAAACCATTATCCATCTCAGAAAAAATTTGTTACCTAGATTGATGTGTCATTTAAAAATTTTATGTATCTACTGGTTTACTCAGTACATATTGTCTCTCGGTGCCCGGTGTATACTGGTGCTCGGTGTATATTGGTGCTCGGTAAGTTTATTTCTCAGTGATCACTACACTCGGTTAATATTGCACGGTTAACTCTACACTTGATGATCATTACTGGCTAGTCTATCTTTGACTTTGTTACCGACTGAAAATTTGCATACTTGAATACTAATAACAACCTTTAAACTCATATGGAGTAACAATACTTTGGTTGTATAAGGTCGCCGAATTTGTATTTACTCTTTGCATTAGCATTAACTCTATTTTATAATGTATTTGAGAGTCATCTGGATATTGTAATACAAATATATATACAGATGGAATGGATGCATTGTGATGTCAGGAAGATGTTGATGCGAGCTACAACTAGAACTATCTAAGCATAAGTTGATGTTTGTATTGTTCATTACTGATTTTGATTGTAACAGAACTATTTTTGATTGTAAGAGCAGTGTGCTCAGTATACCTTTAACATGGTTTTGTATTCCCCTAACAGGGAAATGATCTAATGTAATATTCAGCTCCTAACAGGACGCTATACTTTAAGTACATATTTGTGGGTACCATCCCCACCAAGGTTTTCCCTTGGCCAGGGTTTCCTCAACAAAAAATCATAGTGTTATGAGTTATGTGTTGTGTGCTTATGGTCTTTTCATTTCAGTAATCATATGGTTAAGTTGGAAATTATTAAGTTCATGTTTAAAGTGTTGAATATTGATTCACCCCCTCTCAGTATTACTTAATCCTAACAGATAAAAGGTGATTTTTAGGTCTTATTGTTCACCTACGCATTAGAAGAGAAGACACAAATCAACATAAGTGAAGATTGCACAATTTGACAGCATTCAAGGTGATTGGTTGAAGAATTTGCAGTGATTGTGAGAAGGAAACAACAAGGGTTTGAAGTTTCATCCAGTGGTGGTTGTCAAAGGTACTTATTTTCTCTTGTGATCTTGAATTTATCATTTTTAATATGGATACACCGATCATTGTGGAGATTACTGAGAGACCAAGGCTAGAATTCAAGAAACGTCCTTTCAAATCAATCAAAGATGATCCAAAGGGTGCCTTATCCAGCGTTCCCTACGACGTGATGCATATTGAAAATATGCGATCATACATTTATTGTAAGTTTGAAGACTTAGGTTCATCACACATTTTGAATCAATATGCAGAGTTGTGTAAAGATCTAGTATTGAAGGATGAACACCAAGTAGTTGTAGACAAGGGTTTCACCCACCTGATCAATTTCCCTAATGATTTTAAAGAAGATCAATATAGATATGTGTTGAGATGAGTGCAGGACTAGTTTATGTGGCTTGACTATCCACAAAAGATTACTAAGAAGGTCATACATGCAGTGATAGGTTTTTGTGCAACCGGTGAAGTACCGGTACTTAGGTCAATCTCACGAGATGTAGTCACAAAGTTAACTAAATTGAAGTGGGATAAGAGAGCGATGACAATCAATGATATCCCTGATCTGAATGTGAGACTTGCATCTATGGTGATTGGATACAAGGTATGTCACTCCAGTAGAATCAACAGTGCACCCACTGCTACGATTCATACTGCATATAGAATTGTGATAGAAGATGCAGAGTTATATGTGTTGTGATGAGAGATTAGTTTTTTCATAACTTAGAGAAGATCAAAAGGACAAAAGGCAAGTATTTAAATTCAGTCAATTGATTATAGGATTGTTATTTTACTTTCATAACTTCTTTCTTGTTGTTGGAACTATAAATTGGAAAGAAGATACACCAGTTGTTGTCCAATTGAAAAACTGTGTTAGATTATTGGGTAATAGTTTCAATGAAAAGGTTTGGGGATACTCTAAGAATTTTCAAAGCAAAATGCATCAAAGGGAAAGGATACCAGTCCATATTGTTGAGAAATGCAAGGATGATATATATTTTATGGTGGATACTAACACTTATCAAATGAAGGTAGTAGTGCTTAGGACATCTTGGGCCATGCCTATGGGGTATGAGGTAGAAGCTGATATGTTAACTTTACATGTTGAAGATCTATTGTCAGAACTGGTAGAACCAAATGAGCCCAGATATGGAACCTACAAAGAAAAGAGCATGGAAGTTCACAAAAATTTGACCAAATCAGTGATTGAGAAGAAAATTAGAAAAGAGGTAGAACAATTTGCATTGAAGAAAGGCTTCACATAGGAAGCCATAAACAAAGAAAGATCCAGTTATGTTGCAGAAGAGGTCAGTACATCTAGAGCAATAGCTATAGGTGAAGGTGAAGATGTAGAATATATCTCTTCTACAACTGGTAGTACACCAAACAGTAGGCAAACAAGAAGTGCCTCAGCTACAATAGTAGAAAAGGAGAAAATATCTCCTGTTACAAATGCACCAATGAAGGACAAAAAAAAAACAAAGGAGAAGGAGACCATTGGCAAGAGGAAGAAACAAAAAGCTTAAAGGTATGAGACAAGTGAAGAAGAAGAAGTAGAAGGAACAAAATCTGACGAAGAAAAGAAGAATATGAAGGCAAGTGGAAAAAATTCAAAGGTGGTTGGTGCTCCTACCACTAAGTCTGTCAAGCCTGATTTTGGAAAATTCAGTTCTATTGATACTATTGTTGAAAGAGTCAAGAGGTGGGGTGTAGTTGTTGGTGTAATAAATTTTTATGACAAGGTCAATGCAGAAGACTAGACAAAGATTGAGGATGCAGTTGTGTTTAGTATGCACAAGTCAAGTAAAACTCTTATTGAAATGCAAGGACAAATCCCTACATATTTGTACAACAAGATTGAAGCTAGGTGGTGTACAATATTAAAGCAAGACAAGAAAATAATTGAGTATGTCTTAGTCCAATTATAATTGGAGATGTTTGCAGAGGAAATCAAAGAGACGCTTAAGAAAGCTAGACCTGCATACAAGAATAAGTCAAGAATAATAAGATTATCTGATTGGTGATTCTTAGTCTGTGCATGAGGAAACTGAGAGTATCTTGAAGAAACTCTTAGGCATTGCTAAAGAGAAGGAAAATGATCAAAAAGAAGAAGAGAAAAAGGGAAAAGATGATGATGAACTTGAGATTACACAAATTGATGAAGGATGGACTGTTAATGGTGTGAAGATCACACTTGATAATGTTTATTTGGATGAGCCCAAGGATACCATGGACACTACAGGTGATGTTCCTATCATGGATATTCTTGAAGAACAACTAGAAACTATAGAGCAACATGAGGAAGAACTCAAAGACCTAGGAGAACAACAAGAAAAGGAGATAGAGAACAAAGGAACTGGTCAGGATATGACCAAAGAAGCATTAGTTGAAACACCTGTAGATGATAAACTGCAAAAAATACCAGTGATGGAAGCAATACGTGGAAATGCAAAAGCTGAAGATGTGCATAAGGAGAAGACCATTGAAAAAGAGACAGAAAATGTAACAATTTTTCACTCTATGTCTTCTAGTATTGTTGGTATGGATGAAGATATACTAGCTATTAAAGGGAAACTAGATTTGAGCACTATGAGTCCTAAGGAAATGATAGATACTGGTATGGATATTAAGTCCAAAGAAAAGGAGAAGATGAAAAAAGAGGCACATGTTATACTAACTGCTAGAGATATATTATCTGACTTAATCCTTGAAGTACAGTATGATGAGAAGGCCACATTGATTGAACAATTTGGTGAATTGGTCACAACTACTAGAAAGAAAATACAAAGTCTAGAGGATGTTGTAACAATGAGAGAAGAAAGAGATTATGAAAGGAAGAGGTCAGAAAAGCTGACACAATCTATTGAACATGACACAAATATCTTAACAATGACATAAGGTGAAAGACGCTCTAACAGAAGGTGGTAAGATTCTTACCTCAACTTCTGATTTTCCACAATTTCTGAAGGAAGTAGATAGGAAGAGTTGTGAAGCTCAATAGGAGCTAAGGCTATTGAGAGAAAAATTTGATCCTATTGATGGTTCAGCTACAAGTTTTGGAGCACGAGTTAGTGCAATCAATCATAAGCTTAAGGCTTATAGAGATGAGAAGACAAAGAGGATTGCATAGTTGATGGAGTTACAAAGTCTATTGATTCTAAGTTGGAGATTTTATATAAAGGTGTTAAATAGGCTGGAACAATGTTAGTTTCACCTGTTTCATGCACTGTAGAAGGATTGGAGGAGCTTGCACATTTGCTGCTTGGACAAATACTTATCATGGAGAGCCTACTAAACACTTGGGTTAATAACTTACGAGTTTTGAAGGTAATTTTTGGTAATGTATTCAGTAGATTGTAACTAGGTATTTGCTACTCTCTATAAATAAAATGTCATTCTGATCATTTACTATATACCTTTGTCATTGTTGTCAAAGGGAGAGTAGTATAGAGTGAAATTTTTTGGCGAAGTATTTGTAAGAGGGAGCAATACAAGCATAGTATGGTGCAATATGTTACATGGAATTGCATTATATTTTTTTGTAAATTATCTTAGGAGCAGTAATCCTAAAGGGAGTCATTATTTCTTGAAGCTTTGTACTTGATTGATTTCATTTTTGCATAGATAGACACTTAGTACATTTTTTTCTAAGTGTTTCCATCAATGCCAAAGGGGGATATTGTTGGCATCTGATGAAGATGATTATATCCTAGATCATGGGATGAGTGTTGTAGTGTTGTCATTGTTGACAAAAATCATATTTCACATGTCAGATGTCATATATCAGTGATAAAGTTGATTGCATAAGGATTTCTCTAAGTATCCAGTGTATCGGTGATAACACAGCCTGTGATGATAAATTTGGTGTGTGGTGATAATTTCGAGGTTTCAGATGGTGCGGTCAGACATGAAGCATCTCTAGAATTAGTTTTACCCACATCAATGATCACGTAAGCTAATTCAATGCACATATGGAGATTTGAGGAAAACACCAGTGATATTGGCAAGAACACTCAACTGGTCCAATCAAGGTGATGAAAGCGAGGTAGCAATCAATTATGTGTCAAAGTTTGATTTATTTGCTATTTGTATTATTGAGGGTCGACCTTGAGGAGTTCAATTTCCTATGTTTATGTGATCTCTTATAAATTTTGTTTGGAATTTGAGGCTGACTTAGGTAACACATTTTAGGGTTGTTCCACCAACCTAAATGTGTTTATAAAAGATGAAATTAAAGGAAAAAAGTTCTTGTTGAGAGTTGTTGATGATGTGTTTATCGATATAGTTGAAGGTGAAGTTTGTATGACCAGAGCAGCACAATGAGTAGTACTAAAGTGGATCTGTCAGGCAGAAGGTGCCATCATCAGGTCATTCTTTGAGTTTACTTACTCAAGGCAAGTTCTAACAGGCTTGCAGTCAAAATCCTCTAACAAGGTTACTCTTAATAGGGTAAGCAAGATCCTAATAGGTTTGAAGACTAAATCCTCTATCATGGTAACTCTCAGAAGGAGTTTCAAATCCCTTAATAGGGTAGTTCCTAACAGGACTTTTGTAATAGCTCTTAACTGGGTATACCCTTAGCAAGGTGTTGTAATGCTCCTAACAGGGCAATACTTATTGGTGGACTAGTGAGATTTGTAGGTGATAATTCCCACCATGGTTTTTCCCTCTAACAAGGGTTTCCACAATAAAATATTGGTGTCATTATGTTGATTTCATAGATGTATTCTCTGTTATGCTTTTATGTTATATTTAGCTTTGCATGTTGAAAAGATTTTGTTGATCTGTGGTTGCATTGATTTACCCCCCCTCCCGAGTGCCTTATAACATTAACAATATACTACCAAATTGATCAATCAAAACAACTAATAAATGACTAAAAATGGTTTAGTCATAAATTTGGCCACGTTATAAATGACCGACAATAAAGTACTAATGGTCACATGACCAAGATTAGTTATTTATACTAAAATCTGAGTAGTTTTTAAAGTCATTTATTACTCTTGTTCTACTAGAGAGAGAGAGGGGTAATTTAGATTAGTATAATTTTCAAATATAATTTAATATTATATATATTATATTAATTAATATATTAATATATTAAAATGACATCTAATATATTAAATAATTTAATATATGACACTTTAAATTTTAATTAATTTATAAATTTAAAAAATATTAATATTAATATATAAGATTATATAATATTTAATATAAAAACATATTAATTTAAAATATTTAAAAAATAAATAAAATAGAACTATTTTTTTAATTTTTGGATACACATAATAATTTATTATGCCTAAGATCAACTACATTAGAATAGAGTATTAATGATAATGCTTGAAATAGTTTAATTATTTATTCTAATTATGTTAAATAAAATAGAAATAATTATCACTTTTATGTTTTAGTTACGCTAAAAATCAACGGTCAAAACTCTATCGTCTAATGCAAGATGATAGAAGCAATCCTCTCCATCTGTCGTGCTGCTGGCTTTTTAAGATTTTAAATATAATGTTTAAGAGTTGCATTTACTTAACCTTTGATCTTTAAATTCTAATTTAGTGACATTTGAACACATTGAATATAAGATGCACTCAACCCTAAGATAGATAGTTATGTCTCTTAAAATAAAAAAAAACTTGATATGTGGAGAAGTCTTCACAAACACGGCAAAGCAAAAGGTATGTTTAGTTTTTTCATGAACCTCATATACAAATATTACTCTATGCCTTATGAGTTAGTAGATTTCAGAAATTAATATCTTGTAGGAAAATATTGGAAGAATATTTAAAGATATTTTTAAGTAAAAATAAATTTTAAATTTAAAAAATATGCAAAATTTATTTAAAAAATAATTACATTAATTCATAATTTTAAATATAGGTAATATAGATTTGATTTGATTTAAATTTAATATTAGTAAATTTTATGTACTTTAATTTAAGATTTAATTATTGAAATATATGGTTGTAAATTGAAGAGAATGATATAAGATGATACAAATAATTTCTATCGTGTAAAAAATGTGATCATGAAGAACAAATACTAAAAATTTCACAAAAATCTAATGTGTTTTCAGTTTTTTCAAATTTGGTCAAAGGTGCATTTTGTACTTATTTTTCAATCTTCCAATCTCATCATCTATCTCTATCTCTCCCCCTCCTCCTACCTCTTGTATCTCTTTATCAATTTATCTTCTCTTCCTTTCTCACTCTATTTTCATCTCTGTCTCTTCCTAGACCTCTATATCTATATCTATATCTATATCTTTTTATCTTTTTCTATATTTCACTATATCTGTTCTTCCATCTATCCCTCTAACCACTATCTCCTTATTTCTCCATCTCCTTCATCCCTATATCTCTACAAATTAGCCTCGTGTACAACACAATTGTATGCAAAAAAAAAATAGAGTGTCCCATTTTGAGAAACCTAATAAGCTTCTCCCTTGAATCATCATGCTGATACAGACCTACGAAGAAATTTTAAAATAAATGAGTAGAAATTTTAAAATAAATGAATTTTTGAAAAGACTCAGTAAGGGATCTGTGAATGTCCTATATATGTCCATTAATCATTTCAAATATATCTAAATATTTAGGATATGTGTAGCGAAGACATATGGACAATATGACTATCTTAAGCCGCACAAGGAGATTAGAAAGAACAAGGACGCTGCATTGCCTAGATGGAAGGCCCTATGGAGTGGACTGCCTGGGTGGAAAATCATGAAGAAATTCCATTAACTCTTTTCTATAGTAGATACTTTCCTTTTTTGTTGAATATGTAATTAATACTTTGATAAAATTATTTTGACTATATATATAGTCAATATAATAAGATTAAATTAATTTGTGAAAATATAAAATAGAAATAAAAAGTAAGTTTAGATATGCAAAAGTAAGTTTAGATTTATTAATTTGTATTTGTAAATGTCGTGGACAGATGTTTCTTGTTTAACTCGGTGAATTGAAGATATATTAAAACTAAAAGTAGAGAGGAGTGAATATCATCAATGAACTCCACCAGTAGTTTGGTCATTGGTGAATTACTTATCCTTCTTACGAATGCTTGGTGTTTCAGCCGTCAGTTCTCCACAGATTACCAATGCATATTTTTCACTCCAATTATATTCCTAAAATGTTATTGCCATTTGTGTTTCAACTGTCACTGTTGGGTTTTGAAAGGTGGAAGTCCTCAACAGGTTATGTTTCGAAAGGATAGAAAAATCTGAGAGTGATAATGCTCTCAGGCTTTATCATTGGCAATGTCATTGTGGTAGACTTACACTAAATAATTCTTCACATTTTTCACACTCATAAAATGTCATTGCCATCCTCTATTTGTTTCAATCTCAGAGCATTATGTTAAAGAAGCTACACATTCTGCTTACTACACGCAACTTCTACTTCATATATCTTAAATTATTGCAAACTTGCAATCTGAAGAACGCGATTTCACAAGGGAAGGAAGTCCACACTTACATCGCTCGCAAGTCGTCTGTGTTTGCTGCAAACCCAACTTTTCATAATAAGCTAATTTACATGTATGTCAATTGTGGAAGTTTGGATGATGCACGTAAAGTGTTTGACCAAATGACAGAACGAGACAACGTCTCATGGAATACGATTATTGTTGCATACAGAAGATATGGGTACCCCCACGAGGCAGTCACACTGTTTCACCATATGCAACGAGCAGGTCTCCAACCGGATCATTTCACATTTGCTAGCGTAATCCCAGCCTGTGCCAAAATGGGAGCTTTGGAAGAGGGTATGGTCATCCATCAAAGCGTCGAGGACAAGGGAATTTTGTCAGATGTTGTAGTTGCAAGTGCCCTGGTAGACATGTATGCAAAATGTGGAAGCCTAGACAGGGCACGTGAAATGCTTGACAGAATGCCTCACAGAGATGTTTTCTCGTGGACTGCAATGATTTCAGGATATGCGCAAAATGGATTCATCGATAAGGCTTTACATACTTTCAAGCAAATGCAATTGGCAGGTGTAAAGCCAAATTCTGCAACCTTTTCCAGCATTCTCCCAGCCTGTGCTAAAATGGGAGCTTTGGAACAGGGTATTGCCATCCATCATAGCATTAACGAAGGGGGATTAGTTTCAGATATTGTAGTTACAACTGCCCTGGTAGACATGTATGCAAAATGTGGAAGCATACATAAAGCACGAGAACTGTTTGACGGAATGGCTGAAAGAAACGTGGTTTCATGGAATGCCATGATTGCAGGGTATGCACAAAATGGATTTGTTGAAAATGCATTAGAAACTTTTAAGCAAATGCAATTGACAGTTATAAAGCCAAATTCCACAACCTTTGCCAGCATCCTTCCTATCTGTGCCAAAATGGGAGCGTTGGAACAAGGTATTTGCATCCATCGAAGCATAATGGAAGGAGGTTTTTTTTCGGATATTGTAGTTGGAAATGCTCTGGTAGACATGTATGCAAAATGCGGGTGCATAAACAAGGCATTTGAAATATTTAACAGAATGCCTGAAAGAAATTTAGTCTCATGGACTGCAGCAGTTGCTGGATACGCACAAAACGGATTCTTTGAAAAAGCTTTAGAATCTTTCAAACAAATGCAATTGGCAGGTGTTAAACCAGATTCAACAACCTTTGCTAGCATCCTCCCTGCCTGTGCCAAAATGGGAGCTTTGGAACAGATCACAAACATCCATCAAAGTATAATGGAAGCAGGATTATTGTCTGATACTGTAATTGGAAATGCTCTGGTAGACGTGTATGCAAAATGTGGAAGCATAGACAAGGCACGAGAACTGTTTGACACAATGCCTCCAAGAAACGTTGTTTCATGGAATGCCATGATTGTAGGATATGCACGCAATGGTTTGGTTGAAAAGGCTTTAGAAACTTTCAAGCAAATGCAATGGGCAGGTGTAAAGCCAGATTCCACAACCTTTGCAACCATCCTCTCTGCGTGTGCCAAAATGGGAGCTTTGGAGCAGGGTATGGACATCCATCAGAGCATAGTTCAAGGGGAGCTTTTCTCAGATATCATAGTTGCAAATGCTTTAGTAGACATGTATGCAAAATGTGAAAGCATAGACAAGGCATGTGAACTATTTAGCAGAATGCCTCAAAGAAATGTGGTCTCATGGAATGCCATAATTGCAGGGTATGCACAAAATGGATTTGTTGAAAAGGCTTTAGAAACATTTAAGCAAATACAATTCACAGGCTTAAAGCCAAATTCCACAACCCTTTCCAGCATCCTGTCCGCGTGTGCCAAAATGGGAGCTTTGGAACAGGGTATGGTCATCCATCAAAGCATAATGGAAGGGGGATTTTCATCAGATGTTGTAGTTGTGACGGCTCTCATGGACATGTATGCCAAATGTGTAAGCATAGATAAGGCATGTAAACTTTTTGACATAATGCCTCAAAGAAATGTATTCTCATGGAATACAATGATTGCAGGATATGCACAAAACGGTCATGTTGAAAATGCCTTAAAAACTTTCAAGCAAATGCAATTTTCAGGTATAAAGCCAATTTCCTCAACCTTTGTCAGCGTACTCCCTGCTTGTGCCAAAATGGGAGCTTTGAAACAGGGTATGGACATTCATCGAAGCATAATAGAAGGGGGCTTTTTGCCAGATATTATTGTTGGAAATGCTCTGATAGACATGTATGCAAAATGTGGAAGCATGGACAAGGCAGGTGCACTGTTTGCGAGCATGCCGCAAAGAGATGTTATCTCATGGAATACAATGATTATCGGATATGCACAAAATGGGTTTTGTGAGGATGCTCTCAAAATCTTTGAATCAATGAAACACTTTGGAACATATCCTGACGTTGTAAGTTTTGCTTGTGTTATATGTGCATGCAGCCATGCAGGTTTATTGTGCGAGGGCAGTATGTACTTCAATCAAATGAGTAACCTCTATTGCATTACACCTACAATTGATCATTATGTGTGCATGGTTGACCTTCTTGGCCGTGCTGGCTATCTCGAGGACACCCTAAACTTTATCATTAAGATACCAGTTAAACCTGTGGTAGTTGTGTGGATGTGTTTTCTTGGTGCTTGTAGATCACATATGAATATAGGCCTTGGAGTATTTACAGCACTGTTGCTTTTTGATTTGGATCCTGAAAATGCTGCAACTTATGTTCTACTCTCAAACATCTATGCAGAAGTGGGCTGGTGGGGTGATGTTCAAATGGTAAGGAGATTGATGAAAAATAGAGGAATAAAAAAGTCCCCTGGATGCAGTTGGATTGAAAGCCATAAAATGGTACATACCTTTTGTGCAAGAGACAAATCACATCCACAGACAAAGGAGATCTATGCAAAGTAGGAAGAATTGGCTTCGGAGATAAAGGCAACAGGGTATTTTTCAGATTCAAGATATTTACTTAGTGATGTGGAAGAGGAGGAAAAAGAAGCATTTCTTTTGCCACCATAGCGAAAAGTTGGCAATTGCATTTGGTTTGTTATACATGCCATCTAGAACAACAATTAGAGTTGTTAAGAACCTTCGGAATCTTCGGATATGTGCTGATTGTCATGCTGCAACAAAATATATTTCCAAGATTGTTGGAAGAGAAATTGTTTTGAGAGATGCAAACCGTTTCCATCATTTTAAAAAGGGAGAATGTTCTTGTGGAGATTATTGGTGATGCTAAAGGAAGCAATCTGAAAAATAGGCTTGCACTACAATAATGTACCCTATGTTAGACCTGCAGTAACAATGAAGCGGCAAGGTTTAATTTTTGGTTTCTAAAACGTTTTTTCGTTTTTGCTTTGAGTAGTTGGCAATATAGATATTGCTTATATACATTATTGGGGGTGTTTACTAAATATCTATTTAATGATAGCATGAACGTTTCCAGGAAACTTGCATATATATGAAATGAAAAGCTGGAAGAGGAAGTGGAGATCAGGTTAAACACAAAAGGTGAGAAATACTCGAGTAAATTGAAAGATGCTTGACCAACAAGAAATGGAAGCGAAGGGCTCCCAACCAATCCTTTCCAGTTTTAAGAGTTCTTTTATTTGGATTAATTGTATTGTTTTTGCTAGTATATGACTACATGTATATATTTATATTTATATATAATCATATTTTTCTTTGTATATATCCCTATAAATATAGGCACGTGCCTCACTCCAAAATGGATTATAAAAACATTGGATGGTGAGACACCTTGGAAGCACCTTGAGCGACAGTGCATTCAAACTGCTACTATTGAACGTTCTTGGGATTTGCTCAGTTGGAAAGATAAGATTCTTCTTACCCCATATCTTATGACTCATGGATCTGCCACCTTCAACTCTGTTTAGAGAGCCTAGAAAACTACAAAAACAAATTAACTTGGTATTTTGAGAGCTTAAGCCATGGTTTGAGTTTCTTCTTTTTCCAGTTGTAGGAAGCATCTTGTCCAACAAGACGATAGTCCTCTTGCTACTATTAAGAATCTCAAAGGTAGATATTTCTTTGAAAAAGGCAATCCAAAAAAAATGTCCCCTAAAAACTTGAATCCAAAATGTCCAACATTTGGTTCAAACCTGCGTTGACTTTTCTTCTATCCTTAGCGTGTCATGATTACTTCCTCAAAGATTGAGGAACCCAACATTTTTTTTTGGAAAATTTCACCTCTTAGGTTTGTGTATAAACAACTCCTCCCGTCCATTCCCTTTTCTCACCAACTAAATCTCAAATGGCACTGCAAGTACAATAGACTGAGATGGAACAAATTAAGCTTTTAATCTTGAAATCTAAGGCTGATGCTCAAGCTTGGTGGCTTGGAAAACTCTCCATGTCAAAGTCCCTTGTATTCGTTTCACCCCTCCATCTTTCTCATTCTGCCACAAAAAGAAATTATCAAGCATGCATTCTACGAAAATCATTTTTTACTCAAACAATAATAGAGAAAAAATTATGGCTGATTCTTGTTTTCTTTTTTCCTTTTTGCTTTTTTTTCTTCACAAAATGGTTTTTTTTTTTGGCTGTGAAGAAAACCTAAAAATTATTTTTTTCCAAGATGAGCAGATTTCTCACCTCAATGCTGGTTCACTTGAAAATGGATAGGAAGTTAGCAAATCTAGAGCTTTGATATCATGTTGGAGTTGATAGTTAACCTAATAGCGCTCAGAAATCACTTGCGACCAAAATGCCCATCACCTCTGAATAAAAAAGTCATTACTAATGCTATACAACTTTGAGAGTGAATTAATCCAAACGAGAATTTGATATTGAGATTAATCTGTAAATGAATTGGATAGATTACAATGAATACAAAGAATGTCTATAAAATCATAAAGATAAAACCCTAGAGGAAGATTAAAAGATATCTTGGCAAGTGTCCACATTGTAATGAATGAGACGTGCTAAATAAAGCTCAATCTAACAAAAGATAAAATCTTCTACGTTCAGCTCCAATGAATAAAGTAGTAAATGACCTAATTATATACTTAATTAGATAATGTCCTAATTGCCCCAACAAGAGAGAGATTACAGTAACTCGCTCACATTATGTCAATGCATTTATATGACACAAAAGCATTATGATGCACCTACATTATGAAAATGCATTCACATAATGCAAGTGCATTATGACATACATTATTTTCTGCAATTGGAATTTCCAACCCTTTGGGTTGGATTTTCCTTCGGTATCCAACCCAAGGGTTGGACAACCATTTCTTGATCAAAGATGCATTTTTTGAAAAATTTAAAAAATTTCACACATTTTTTTAGCATGCTCTCCATTAGGTTTGCTTATGTTTCAAAACAAATTTAAAAAAACAAAACGATGATGTTAAGCTCTCTCTTAGCTATTTAATCATGTACTTTTTTCATGTTTTGAGTATGTTAAAGATTTCATTTTTCATTTCTTTTATTTGTATGTCTATTTTTCCTCAAAAACCAACATGAGGTATTTTGGGTATTATTATTTACTCATTCATCAAAGTTCAAAACAAATTACATTTCTAGAAACTAGACTCCATTCTACACATTAAAAAATATATATATATATATTTTTTATTATTTTTAGAAAAAAATTAAGGGGGAGCACACTCAATTTTCTATTGTTTAGGATGTGTCCATTTTGAAAATAAGTAAACAAAAAAGAGAGGCAACCATTTGGTGAAATGGTGGGGTTTCTTGCATGTCGTGCCTACAATGAAGATTCAAAATTCATGGGGTTGATTTCTACTGCGTCAACAATTAAGATTGCAAATATTGGGGCGACCCTGCCAGCACATTCCTATAGATGACACTCCACAAACAAATAATAATATCTGGAAGACTTATGACTTTTGGATTTACTATTCCAATGAGATGCCTCTTTGTTGTGCGAATACATAAATAATTAATCACTCACTTTTAAACTGTTAATTCACAACAAACCGTTGGGATTGGCTTTTACAGTTATTGGGTTGGAAGGGACCTCGACATGAAGATATCTTGGAGTTTATGACTAGTTGGCCTAACATACAAAGGAAACCCCTGTAGGCTAACATTTGGATTTTTGCCCCTTCCATTTTAGTTTGACAGTTATGGAAAGAGATAATTAGGAGCTCTTTCAATGATACTCACTTACAAGTTGAGTATGTAAAATGAAAAATTAAGGAGATAATATGCAAAGTGGTTAACACTAAATGTCAATTGAAGTCTAACACACAATATTCTCAAAATAAGATGAGGAAATACAATAAATCTGGATGAAACTAAAAAGACCAAAAGGTGAATTGAAGGATAAAAGACAAAAAAAATGAAAGATTCCAAATTGGTTGCTCCAAAGCACGAGGGGTTGAAGCTCAACTTTGATGGGGTAATGAAGGGGAGTCCTAGTCCGATAGGTGCATGTTGTATCATAAGAGACAATAATGGTATACATGTGTGTGGGCACGTTTTAGAAAGGTTGGACAAGTAACAAATGATAAAGCTGAAATGGAGGCACTCGACACTCACACTTGATCTACAACTATGTAAAGCTAAAAATGTAAGAAATGTAGACATTAAAGGGGATTCACAACTATGTATGCGAACAATAATTAAAAAGGATACCTCTAGTTGAAAACTAAATGTTGGGTAGATAAAAAATGGGAGGGCTTGGAAGTTTTAGGAGATTTCACAATAACAGAGGTAAAAGCAAGAAGATGAGTCCACTTATCATGGAACTTATAACACTTACTCGATTTCGGCAAAAACAATTTTACAAAACGGGGTCCCGCTTCAAAAAAGCGGGTTCATGTTTCGGTCCGGGACCTCGAGCCAATTTCAAATCAGGATCCCGTGAGGTACGGGACCCCGAGACATCCACCACGGAACAGGACCCCGGCTCGGAATGGGGTCCCATTTCAATGTAAGGAAACTCAGGTGCGGAAACAGCTTCCTACGCTAATCTCTATAGGAAAGTATTATGCAAATTCTTTTAAATCCTTACAATTACAGATTCGTTAACTACTTTAACAAAGATATTGCAGCCACATACCATGCATACAGAAAAYAGAGAATGACACAATGATATACCCTGGGGAAAACCTTTCGGTAAAAAACCCCAGCACTCCAAAACCTGCACAATGTATTGATCCAAAACTATTACAGTTACAATACACTTGCAATGCAAGTTCTTTCAGAAGATTTCAAAACCCTTGAAAACAAATTACGGAAGCATAAACCGTTCCAACAATACACTCGCATCGCTTATCTTCGCAACCCTAAAAAACGCTTATATCATGCGCTTCACTTTTTAGGGCTACTCCTAACGATAACCGTATTAGGGTTTTTACCATTCTC